>CM040246.1:206039508-206168111 GCA_022545495.1 Chrysanthemum lavandulifolium | reverse complement strand
AAAATTTATCCTTCATCTGGGATTTGAATTCTTCTATTTCCTTCCTTGGAGTGCCTTTGATTATCAAATCATCGACGTAGACTCCAACTATAAGTGTAGAATTCTTGCTTCTCTTCGTATAAACTGCTTGTTCTAGATTACACTTCTTAAAGTCTAAGGACTTTAAGGTTTGATCAAGCTTCACATTCCAAGCTCTTGGTGCTTGTCTTAAGCCATATAATGCTTTAGTAAGCTTATAGACTTCCCCTGAATTTCCTTGTTGAATAAAACCTTCAGGTTGTGTAAAGTAGACTTCTTCCTTTAAATCTCCATGTAAAAATGCCGATTTTACATCTAAATGATGTACTTGCCATCCATGATATGCTGCTAATGCTAATATCAACCGAACTGTCTCTATCCGAGCAACTAGTGCAAATACTTCATCAAAGTCTATTCCTTGTTCTTGTACATAACCTTTTGCTACTAACCGTGCTTTGTATTTGATGTTATTTCCTTTTGCATCCCTCTTGGTCTTGTAAACCCATTTGAGTCCTATTGCCTTCTGATTTTCTGGCAATGTAGTAAGAGTCCATGTATTATTCTTGTTGATTGAATCCAATTCAATCTCCATGACCTCAATCCATTTCTCGTCTGTTGATGCTTCCTTATAGTTATGGGTTCTTCTTCCGTAAATAATAAACTTTGTGGTTCAACCCTACGTGCATACTTGTATATTTCCGTCATGTCCCTGTATTCACGTACGGGTGTATCATCAAATCTACCTCTTGAGTTCTCTACAGAACTAGTAGTAGCCTCTTCTTCCTCTTCTGTATGTGGGTCGTAATGTATGTCGGTGGTCTGATTGGTGAAACTGGATCAGGAATCTGATCTTCTTCATGATACGTGTTATCATCGTTTTATGTGTTGACTTGTGTAGGGTTTTCATTGTCAACTCCTTCTACCACAAAACTAGTCCAAAATGTGTCTTGTGTACTCGTATCCTCTTCATTTTTATTCCAATCCCACGGTTTTGTTTCCATAAACTTTACGTCCCTACTAACATGTTTCTTCTTGGCTATTGGATCATATAACCTACATGCTTTTGATCCTTCCTCTACTCCTAAGTAAATCATTGGTATGCTTCTATCATCCAGCTTCTTCAAGTGAGGTATTGTTATCTTTGCATAAGTTGTGCATCCGAATATTCTTAGGTTTTCCAGATTCGGTTTTCTGTTGTAGAGTGCCTCATATGGATTTTTGTCTGCCAGGGCCCTCGTAGGTACCCTATTAAGTATGTAAATTGCATGTTTAATCTGCTCGCCTAAAAGTTAAGTGGTAACTTCATCGCTTTCATCATACTCCTCGTAGTTGATAACACTGCCCTATTTCTTTCTCCACTACTCCATTATGTTGTGGGGAGTAAGGTGCTGTCAATTGTCGTGTTATTCCATTTTCCTTACAGTACCTTGTGAATTCATTTGATGTGAATTCACCACCTCTATTCGTTCTCAGCATCCTTACTTTCAATCTCATCTCCATTTCTATCTTCTGTCTAAATTCCTTGAATGTACTAAATGCCTCATCTTTCGATGTCAGAAAGTAGGCCCACATAAAACGTGTGCAGTCGTCCACTAAAAAGAAAATAAGTTTCTTGCCTGAGTGTGTTGCTGGACTTATAGGACCGAAAAGGTCTCCATATACTAAGTCCAACAGGTTCTTTGATATGAATTTAGCCTGATTTGGAAATGGTGTTCTACTGTGTTTTCCTAATAAACATGCGTCACAAATATGTCCAGCATGATTTATTCTTGGAATTCCTTCTACTAGACCTTTCCTAGTCATCTTGTTAATATCGTCAAAGTTCAGATGACCTAATCTAGCATGCTATAACCATGCTTGGTTATCTATATTTGTTAAGAGACATACATGTGCTTCTATCTGTAACTGAATCTTGTAGAGTCGATTCTTAGATCTTTCAACCTTCATCAACAACTTCTTGTTCTTATCATATAAAGTCAACCTAGCTCCGTCCATAATGACCTTACAACCTATTTCCGTAAGTTGTCCTAGACTAAGTATGTTGCTCTTGAGGTTTGGTATGTAGTATACATCCGATACTACCTTCTGTTCCTGGTTCTTACAACCTAATAGTATAGACCCTCTACCCATTATCTGTACATACGATCCATCTCCAAAACGTACTCATCTTGTTACGCTTTCATCAATATCCCTAAAATGACTCTTTATTCCCGTCATATGGTTACTTGCACCATTATCTAAATACCATATGCTTGCGTCTGCTGTAGCATATTTTCCTGGTTGAATTTGTTCTTCATTCAACAACACTTTCTCGTGTTCAGTTTCGTGCATAGTCATTAATAGTGATGGTTCATTGTCCTCTAAGATAAGGTTTGATTGTTCCTGAGTTTCTGATGTTCCTCTACAATTCCTTTTAAGATGTCCAAGTTTATGACACTTGTAACATTTTACTTTACTTACATCCCACTCACTTTTATTCTTATCCGAACTCTCATTGTGATTTGAGTTCCCTCCTTGTGAGTTATTTCTATTTCTATTATTCTGCCAGTTCCCTCGTGAGAAATTTGATTTCCCTCCACGTTTATAAAAACGTTTTCTATTTCTTGAGTATTCGCCATGTGCGAATAATAGGTTTTCCTGGCTTTCTACTTGTCCTCCTTTCCGGAGTTTTATCCTTTCCTCAAATGCCTTGAGTCTTCCAGTAATCTCATCTAAAGTGATGTCGTCGAGATCAATTGTCTGTTCTATGGATGCTACTATCTGGTGTGGAGTCTAATATTTTTCGTACTAAAAGTGATTCATCCAAAGTTTTCCTAATTCTTTTGCCTTCGTGGCATAGCCGCTTAGTTTAGCCGTAAATGCATCCACCGCCTCATCTTCCTTCATCCGAGTGAGTTAACCCCAATCATCAATGATTGTAACCGTGCTTTCGCACTCTATCTTCTCCAACGTGTCTTTTCTTTAACGAATCCCATAATTCCTTAGCCGCTTTACAACCCGCTACTTGTAAAATCACATCTTGATCAACGCTAGATATAGGAAGGCGCGTTGCCTTATCCTTCTTATCATCTACTTGCGTATCTATCTTAGGTTCTATTGCTTCCCAGAAGCCATGTGCCTCTAGTATAACCTTAATTTGTATAGCCCAAACTATATAGTTTGTGTTTTTCAACTTAGGGCATTGATATTGTGCAATAGGTGTTACAGGTTTTGATGTAGTTGATGTGCTTGCTATATCATCGACGATCATCTTGAAAGTGCTTAATATCTTCACTTTCTAATTTTAATGGGATTTATCCTTCCTAGTATGGTATTTCTATAAAAATGGGAATATCTAATCTTCCGGGAATCCTAATAATACGGGATCAATAAATAGTTCTCGGGATTTCCTAATAGTATGAAATAACTATTCTATACTATTCTAATATAAATGAAATCCAGAAAAGTTTAACTTGTGACCTTGATGATGTGATGAACACAAGTGTATTCCCTTTGTCTCGCGTTAGTAAATATCATTTACCAATGTTTGTTTTAATCCCAAGTTGTTTCCCTCGTTTCCTTGTCTCGTTGTAACCTTGGTTTTTTGTATTCGAATTTGTATGCTTCGAATTGATATGCCACTCCTTTGTGTCGAATTCTTTTTCTTTCGACTTCCTTCTATCGAACCAAAACAAAATGCTCATGGTCCTTTTCCCTTTCGAATTCCTTTTAATATGTCTCGTCCTTTTTGCCTCTTCGATTTCTTTCTCTTTCGGCTAAAATGTATCGACCTCCTTCTTTCTTCGAATTTATTTCCTTTCCCAACGAGTTAAAACAAAAAAACGTCTTCCTTTTCGAATTTATTCCTTCGAAGATAAGACAATTTCTTGTTTTCCTTTCTTGTTAAACTACACTAAACACGTCTCCTTTCCTTTGTACGTTATTTGATTTCCTTTCTCCGTGATCAAACTTCCCACGTACAAGCTTTTGGTACCGAGATGGTAACCAACACCGAAACAAACAATATGTGTTTGCTTCTGATTTCTTTCCCGTTGTTGTTGTTTTCCTTGTGTCGTCCCGACACTACTCCACACAAAATCCTGAGCGCTCTTCTTGTTTTCTTGTCACGTACGTATTCTTTTCTCCATAACAACGTTTTCCCCGCGTGTGTATCCCGCGTTTCTTCTACTTTGAGTTTTGAATTAACCGGTTTCACAAAGTATTTACCCACTTGATCTCTAACCCGAACAAAGTGTCTTTCTTCCTTCCCTATGTTGTCGCCAACAATGGTTTCCCCACCAATCCGTTTGGTGTAAACGTTTGCAATCCCCTACGTAAATGATCGTGCACTATCTTCTACGTATGCTTATTCAAGTGTTGTTTCTCTTGGAAGAAGAGAGAAAACAAAAATAATCCTGCCGAAAAACAAATGTTTTTGCTGCGTATTCCTTGGGTTTGTCTCGTTAATTGTATGGTATCCAAAACAAGTCGCATATAACCACTGCTCTCGATGCCAATTGTTGTCCCACGTCTAGATCAAAATGTAGATTGCAAAGTATAATGAAATAAATAAGTATAATTTTTCTATTAACTATGAAATGATTTACATATGAATATATATATACGATCCTAAACGCGTTGTGACTACTCGGTTTTGTAACCGTTGTCCTAACCGCCACTTTGTAACCGTTTTATGGTTACAAACTTTCTAACTAACGTATTTGGTCCTTCGTGTAATAATATTTACATAAGAAGCATAATTATCGAGATTATTTGGTTCACACTTACTAACCAAGACTGCGAGAATGATTAACCAATCAGATGAATAAGCAATGATGTAGTCTACCAAATTCCTCTCACAGTAATACCTATAGAAATATCCACTGTACTTAAAATACCAAAACCGGATGTCGAATTCAGAATTAATCGAATTATGTATTCGCGAAATAGTGGATGGTACGGTGCTCTCGCATTCACATGGAAATATATATTGATACAAGGACCTAAAATATATCAAGCAGATGCCCGTGTCGGTCTTGCTCGTGCCAGCCGCAATAAGCCCTATCGACTATATTTATGCTAGCTGGGTGTATATTTCAGATCCTAAAGTTTACAATCTCATGCTTACATACAAGCACAATACGTTATTAGCTCACGTTAATTAAACACATCATACACAGAATATCTTATCTTCCACGAAGTTGAACAGAATTATTTTTATTTTTGCATAAAAGGGCGAAATCATTTCACTCTATATAAACCTAACCTCTGGTTAAAGACTTCACTCCAACACATTAACTCATTCCCCTTGTTTCTTTTACCAAGCAGGACTATGTCTTCCGCAAACCACACCTCACTCGTTTGTTTGGTTTTACTCTTTTCTCACCACGTTGCTTTCAACATCGCATCCGTGTTGCTCCCCTAAACTTCAAGTTATGAGAGCCATGAGCAATGGATGGCTCGTTATGGACGAGTGTACAAGGACATTTACGAGAAAGAACAACGCTCTAAAATTTTCCAAGAGAATGTTCGATATCACGGTCATTCAACAATGCCATGAACAAAAGTTATATACTAGCATCAATGAATTCGCAGACATTACAAATGAAGAGTTCGAACCACAAGGAACCGGTTCTTGGCACATGAATGCTCCCCATCGACCGCTTTCGGTATGAAAATGTTACTGCTAGTTCCATCATCAATGGATTCGAGAACGAAAGGTGCGGTAACACCTATTAAAGACCAAGGTCAATGTGGTAAGCCTCAAGTATTTTCGGAATTTCACAGATCAAACATAGTCAAAGGCTAAGTATTTAATATGATAACGATACTTCATGATCATATGTAGGGTGTTGCTGGGCCTTTTCGGCTATTGCAGCTATGGAAGGAATAACTCAACTCAAAACAGGTAAATTGATCTCTCTATCTGAACAAGAGCTCGTGGACTGTGACACTGTTGACCCTTTAATTATTTAGATCAAAAGTATTATAGTTTCTTATTACTTAGTATTTGTTTTAGAATAAAGTATATGTATTATTATTTGTATGGGTCGATTCTAAGTATGCATATGGGTCAAAATGTGTCAACCCAAACGACCCTTATGCAAATACTGATTATATTAGGCGAGTTAAGGTTGTTGGCGATTATTTACCAAACGACACAATGGTTGGTAATAAGCATCATATAGATATTTGTATCGTTTAGAAATGTATAAATAGGTCATTGCTGTAAGAAACAAATATAACAATTCACTATCAAATAATACAAGTTTGTTGCAGTATTTATTGTCCATATTTACTTTAGTGTTACATTGCATCTATTACCACAAACTCAGAACCACAAAATGGTAAACTACAAACACATGATTCAATCAAATTATGTTGGCTCAAGACCTACACAACATTGGCATCAGAGACATGGTAAATCAAATTCATGGGAGAGGCCAACATCAAGGATTGATCAAGGTTTTTACACTGGCAGATACTTGTTAAGGGAAACTCCAAGAAGATTGTTTCAGTGGACTTCAAGAAAGAAAAGCATGTCTCCAAAAGGAAAGGAGATGCTTGTGAAGAAAGTCTTGGAAAATGAAGCCTTCAATGCTTCTAAAATAGCAGGAAAAAAAAAAGAAGTAGACTACTAAGAAAACAAAGAAGGAAAGGAGATCAAGATGCTATATCTGTAGACAAAGAGGACATGCCTTCTGGGCATGTGAAAGTAGAAAGAAAATTGTTGTGATTGAATCACAACAAGAAGCAGCAACAGATAATCAAGTCCTTGCAGAAGAAGCAAAATTTCCAGAAAAAGTTCATGTAGTAGCAGACTATATGATTGAAGGTTCAAGTGATAAGACATGGAATGAAGTTTGGTTTGTGAGTAGCAGCTACAAGTTTCACTTATGCCCAAGCAGAATGCAATTTAAGAAGATTGATTATACAAGTTCAAGATGATTTGTAAAGAAGAAAAAGAGAAAAAATTTATATTCTCTTATGGTGTGGGTAATGTTGTGGTAAATACAAAGGACGGAGAGATTGTAATTCCAAATGTTCAATACACTCCTGAAGTGTCATTGAACATACTTAGTTTTGATCTGTTGGAGGAGCAGGGCTATGCAATAAAGATTGAAAACAACATGTGTAATTTGAAGAACATGTTTGAGGAGAAGAAAGTAGGGATGTAAAAGGAACAAGAAATAGGCAACAGTGTTAAATTTTGAGTATCAATCTGTGGCAAACATATCATTCTATCAATTGCTAATGGCTTTCAAGTTATGTTCATTGCGTAGATTCTACAGGGTTAATCATGGACAAAGAATAAAAGGTTTAAAGTTCCAAGAAGCTCGCTTTTGTCAAGCTTTCTCATTTCTCACGATGAGTCATTTATAGTCGTTAGAGGGTCTTAGTGTAACTTAATCTCCTATTTAATAAGTCCCTTAATCTAGGGTTAGAGACACTGTGTGTGCGTCATTGTATCACACTCTTCTCTTCTTTCTGATCATTTCATTGATCTTGTCTTGTCTTTATACTTACATGATTATTGTCTCATTGACATAAATCTAATCTTGTAACATCTTGGATACTATTGTAAACTTAATCTAAGTCGACTATTGTGGCTTAGGTTTGAATAAAGGTTCTATTGTTCATCTTGTGTTGCTTATACTTTCGTACATGGTATCGAGCTTGTGCTCATTGATTCTCTTCGCAACAAATTGGTGGTTTGGGGTTATTACACCGCGTAATCACCGGTTATCTTCTACTTACAATTAGCCCTAGACTAAGTGAATCTAGGGTAATTGTGATTTGTTCTTCCACGCATATTTCTCTCGTAAGTCTAAGTCTTATCTCTTCTTCAAACATACAAGACTTAAGTCTTTGTGGTGCAAACGGGTAGACTAACATCTTGATCCGCCACCTTTGAGTGGTACGAATACCGCCCGGTTTACCCTAGTCCAAAGGCTTGGTGCTTGTTGTTTCTTAAATACAAGATCTTATTTATTTGTCTATTTGGTCTTATTATTATCTCTGTCTGTGATTCTCTGTCTGTCTTATTATTATGGCTATTGGTGATGATAATATTGGTGGCTCTTCCACTGAGAAAAGCTTATCCTTTGGTGATGCTTTGTATTTACACCCTAACAATACCAATGGTACTCCCATTATTTCTATTAAACTCATTGAACCGAAAATTATAAAATATGGAATATGGCCATGACTTTTGCTTTAAGGAACCATAATAAGTTAGGGTTTATTGATGGTACTTGCATAAGAAATGATTCAACCCTAGTCTTGCTAATCAATGGGATACTTGTAACTCGTTGTGGTTACTTGATTCTTAACTCTCACTCGAACTATTTGTGGGCTATCTATGCTAAACCGCTTATGAAATGTGGAATGATCTTAAAGATACTTATGATAAGGTTGATGGTTCAGCTATTTTAATTTGCATAAAATATAAACTCTCTTAGTCAAAGTGGGTCCTCTCTTGATGATTATTATAACAACCTTAACTCTTTATGGAAACAATTTGATTGTATGATTAGCTTGCCTCCTCGCACTTGTGAGGTCGCAAAACATTTTGAAAACATAATCGCCTAATCAAGTTAATGCAATTTCTTATGGGTCTTGATGACTCCTATGTCCCCATCAAGCAATATTTTAACCGAGATCCTTTACCTAATGTCAAACTGCTTTCTCGTTGTCTCGGAGAAGAATCTCACGAAATGTTTCATCCGGAAATAGCTCGCTAAACCCAATGCTACAGCCTTTGCCGCAAAAACGTCTCGATGGTGGAAAAATTTTGATAACAAAAAGGTTTTAACAACAAAGGTTCGGTTTTAATAATGGTAACAACTCAAATAGCAGAGGACCAAACATGAATCTCAAATGTACTAATTGCAAAAACCCGTCACACCGTTGATAGATGTTATGATCTTGTTGGTTATCCCGCCGGATATGTTAAAAGGAATTTTAATGGTAAACCTTTCAAGAAGAATAATGTTTCACGAAACTAATCATATCACCGATAATAGTGCTAGCAACTCTCCTGCTTCCTTGTCTAATGAACACTCTCCGCACTTATGAGTCTTCTCAATGACAACAATGTGTCATCCGCTAATGCCAACTTAAGGTGTAAAAATTTTTCAGAACCTTCTTTAATGGCGTGTCAAGTTTAATGTAAACTTTAACAAATTTTTAACAACAACACAAAATCCTTATCCGAAACATCGCCTTGGTTGGATTGTTGACTGGTGCAAATCAAGACATGACCGTGTCTCGAAAACTTTTAATCAATGTTGTTAACATTTCAAATCTTGGCTTAACTGTTGGACATCCCAACGGTACTCGTGCCTTAATTACTAAAATTGGTGATTTAAAGGTCAATAATGACCTAACTCTTTTGATGTACTTGTTGTTCCCGAGTACAATGTTAGTCTCGTCTGCTCATAAAATTGCTAGAGACAATAAGATGTTTGTTGGGTTTAATGAATCTAATTGCTATATATGTGATTTACATCAAAAAGGATTGTGGGATTGGTAAACAATACAATGGGTTATATATGTTTGATATTGATTCTACATGTAAGATTATTTCTAATAACCGCATATCTGTTTGTCATGTTTCTAGAAATCTGGCATCAAAGACTTGGTCATCCTCCGACCAAGTCCTACACATACTTAAACCCACTCTTAAATTTGATAGTACATCCGAAACCGATCATCTCGTGATACTTGTAATAAAGCTAAACAAACCAGTGGAACCATTCCTCTAAGTGAACATAAATCAACTAAAATTGGTCAACTTGTCCATCTTGATGTATGGGGACCATATAAAGTCACTAGCAGAGATGGTTACAAATATTTTTAACAGCTTGTTGATGACTATTCCGTATAAATGTGGGTTTATATGCTTAAGGGAAGGATGATGTTTATGTTTCCATTGTTAACTTTACTCATATGCTATCAAATCAATTTGAACACAATGTTAAGATTTTTAGAAGTGATAATGGGACAAAATTTGTCAATAATAAACTTCAACACTTTTTCCATGAAAAGGAATTTTACATCAAACCTCTTGTGTTTATACACCACAACAAAATGGTATTGTTGAAAGGAAACATAGGCATCTCCTTAATGTAGCTAGATCCCTTATGTTTCGTGGGAATTACCTCTATATCTTTGGTCCGAATGTGTTCTAACTCACGCCTATGTCATAAACAAGTTACCTCTTCGCCTGTCTGCAAGTCCCCTTCTTCCTTGTGTATGGGCATGACCCTTCACTCTCTCCTTAGAGTCTTTGGTCGCTTATGCTATGCCACCATTCTCAACATCTCGATAAATTTGGTAGTAGGTCCGAAAAAGTGTCCTTATTGGTTACTCAAATGAGAAAAAGGCTATAAACTCTTGAGCCTAGAAACAAAAATATCTTTTACCCGAGATGTCAAATTTTATGAAACTGTTTTTCCCTTCAAAATGAAAAATACCTTGTCAAAACCTTTTGTTGAAACTTTTGTACCAAAAGATTTAAATCACAAAAATTTCTTTGACTCACAAATAAGTCCCAATGATGAAGGGAGAGTGACATCCTATGATGATGGCACAGTGGTAAGTCATCCTACTAGGATTGACGAACCGGTTGCAACATCTATAGATGATAATACACACCCTGAGGGCACCATATCACATGAATCACATCCTGCTAATGCATCTTCTGATTCTACTGATACAACACCTGATTCTGCTGAACAAGAAAGAGGCTTGCCACCACTCATCGCTAGAAGGTCAACCGAGTCTCTAAGTTGCCCAAGAATCTTAACGACTTTATTGTAGAAGGAAAAGTCAAATATGGTGTTGAAAAGGTTGTTAATTACTCTAATCTTAACAAAGATAATTATCGCTTTGCATCTAGTCTTAATAAAAGTATTGAACCCACTGTTATGAAGAAGCTATCCTTGATAGTAATTGGGTTGATGCTATGAACTCTGAAATTGAGGCCTTAAATGAAAACCATGCTTGGGATATAACTGATCTACCTCCTAATAGAACTCCTATTGGCTACAAATGGATCTTTAAAATCAAATATAAAGCCAATGGTGAAGTTGATAGATACAAGGCTAGATTAGTTGTTAAAGGCTATAACCAAAGGGAAGGAATAGACTATGATGAAACTTTTTCTCCTGCTAGAAAATGTTCATCGTTAGATGTCTTATTGCCTTAGTCAGAAAAACAAATGGCCTCTTTTTCAACTTGATGTTAACAATGCTTTCTTGTATGGAGATCTTGATGAGGATATCTATATGACCATCCCCAAGGGTTCTCAGAATGAGAACAATAAGAATAAAGTTTGTAAACTTGTCAAGTCTCTATATGGCCTAAAACAAGCTCCTGTGAAATGGAATGAAAAACTTGTCGTTGTTTTAAAAGAAAATAACTTTGTTCAACTGTTAATGATCACTCTTTGTTCACCAAAAAGAGAATAACAAGTTTATTGCTCGCTTGTTTATGTGGATGATATTGTCCTTATCGAAACCGCATTGATGAGATAAACCTATTCAAAGAGTTTCTAAAATCAAAATTTCATATTAAAGACTTGGGAAATCTAAAATATTTTCTTGGCATTGAGGTTCTAAAAACTGGAATGACATTTGTCTCTCCCAAAGAAAATATTGTCTTGAACTCCTCAAAGAATTTGGCCTTCTTGGTGCAAACCGTGTCCACTCCTATGGAACCCAACTCGTCCTTCCATACATTCCCACCGCCGATGATCCCTTACTTGTCAACATCATCGGTTATCGGGTTACTTGGGAAACTTATCTATCTCACCCATACAAGACCGACATCTCATACTCGCTCATTGTCCGCACAATATATGCATTCTCCTTGAAATCTCATCCGAATGTGCCTCAATGTCCCGAGATATCTAAAAGGAGCTCCGTGAAAAGGTCTAAGGTACAATTTCAAAGAACTCGAAAATCATCTTGAAGGATATAGTGATGCCGATTGGGCCAAATGCAAGAAAACCGAAAATCTTTCTGTGGTATTGTGTTTTCTTTAATGATTGTCTCGATCTCATGGAAAAGTAAAAACAAAACACTCTTTCAAAATCTTCCACGTAAGCAGTATAGATCTATGTCATCATCGCTCGTGAAATCATTTGATTCAAAAATCTTAAAGGATCTAAAAGTTGATATTAATCTCCTCGTTAATCTTTTTGTGATAACAAATCGCTTTACAACTTGTCGTCAACCCTGCTTTCCATGAAAGATCAAAACACTTTGAAATTGATGTTCACTTCATCGTGGAAAAATTGCTAGAGGTGTTATTAGTGCAAAAAGATTGGCTCTTCAAACCAAATCACGACATACTCACTAAAACCTCCCCTGTCTATCAAGATAAATTTTGTGTGAAAATTGATATTGTTTGATATGTTTGCCCATCGATTAAGGGGAATGTTAAATTTTGAGTATCAACTGTGGCAAACATATCATTCTATCAATTGCTAATGGCTTTCAAGTTATGTTCATTGCGAGATTCTACTGGGGTTAATCATGGACAAAGAATAAAAGGTTTAAAGTTCCAAGAAGCTCGTCACAAGCTTTCTCATTTCACGATGAGTCATTTATAGCCGTTAGAGGGTCTTAGTGTAACTTAATCTCCTATTTAATAAGTCCCTTAATCTAGGGTTAGAGACACTGGTGTGTGCAGTCATTGTATCACACTCTTCTCTTCTTTCTGATCATTTCATTGATCTTGTCTTGTCTTTATACTTACATGATTATTGTCTCATTGACATTAATCTAATCTTGTAACATCTTGGATACTATTGTAAACTTAATCTAAGCTGACTATTGTGGCTTAGGTTTGAATAAAGGTTCTATTGTTCATCTTGTGTTGCCTATACTTTCGTACAATAATTAGGAGGGAGATGTTGACCCTTTAATTATTTAGATCAAAAGTATTATAGTTTCTTATTACTTAGTATTTGTTTTAGAACAAAGTATATGTATTATTATTTGTATGGGTCAGATTCTAAGTATGCATATGGGTCAAAATGTGTCAACCCAAACGACCCTTATGCAAATACACTTATATTAGACAGTTAAGGTTGTTGGCAGTTATTTACCAAACGACACAATGGTTGGTAATAACTGTCATATAGATATTTGTGTCGTTTAGAAATGTATAAATAGGTCATTGTTGTAAGAAACAAATATAACAATTCACTATCAAATAATACAAGTTTGTTGCAGTATTTATTGTCCAATTTTACTTTACTGTTACATTGCATCTATTACCACAAACTCAGAACCACAAAATGGTAAACTACAAACACATGATTCAATCAAACTATGTTTGCTCAAGACCTGCACAACAGACACAAGTGGCATAGATCAGGGATGCGAGGGTGGTCTTATGGACAATGCGTTTGACTTCATCGTAAGCAATAAAGGTCTCACTACATAGAGCAATTATCCATACAAAGGAGTTGATGGCACCTGCAACAGCAACGAGGAATCTAACCATGCTGCAACCATTACGGGTCATGAAGATGTTCCTGCTAATAGTGAAAGTGCACTGTTGAAAGCTGTGGCAAGTCAGCCCGTCTCTGTTGCCATTGATGCAAGTGGGTCGGACTTCCAGTTCTACTATTGTGGCGTGTTTACAGGAGAATGTGGTACAGAGCTTGACCATGGTGTTACTGCAGTTGGTTATGGAACGAGTGATGATGGGACTAAGTATTGGCTGGTGAAGAACTCATGGGGAACAAGTTGGGGTCAAGAGGGGTATATAATGATGGAAAGAGATGTTGATGCCAAAGAAGGCATTTGCGGCATTATTGCCATGCAAGCGTCCTACCCTACAGCATAATCTGAGGAAGATCAACAGTAATTATTGTACATTATATGTTAATACAAGAAACGCGTAAAGTGTCATATTTATATTACATGTCAAATCATTGTATGGCTGCAGTTATCATATAATTTATCCGTAAATTTTTGATCAAAGAACTTACTAACCAAGACTGCGAGAATGATAAACCAAACCATCCCCCTTTTTTTCTTTTACTTACTGCTAGCATCCTGATTAACCAATCAGATGAATAAGCAATGATGTAGTCTACCAAATTCCTCTCACAGTAATACCTATAGAAACATCCACTGTCCTTAAAATTCAAAAACCGGATGTCGAATTCAGAATTAATTGGATTATGTATTCGCGAAATAGTGGATGGTACAGGTGCTCCCGCAATTCACAGAGAAATATATATTGATACAAGGACCTAAAAATATATCAAACAGACCGTCCCGTGTCAGTGTTGCTAGTGCCCATGCTAGCTGCTATAAGCCCTATCGACTATATTTATGCTACTTGGGTGTATATTTCAGATCCTAAAGTTTACAATCTCATGCTTAAATATTGTCCCGGCCACATAAGCTATCCTTTTAATATGGCCAGTGACACTTCAACTTTTGTAATTTTCCTCATAAGACATTTATTCAAGTTGGTTTAGTTCTGCAGTAAGAAACATGCAAAACTATTCAGATATGTGCACGCATGCCTGCGTTCGGTACATTTAAAAGCCAGCCAATAAAATAAAAGAGCATTGCTATATTATTCTACAAAAAATTACAACTAATTCACCTAGTTAAATGATTATAAGTTTAACATGTGTCAAAATCAATGAAAAATATATAAAGAAAAAAAGTTTGGATTCCATGGGTGTGATTAAGAGGATGAACTATGAGAAATACTGAAATAGTAAAGAGACTATGAATACATGTTATATATGAATCATTAACCAATGATTTTTTTAATTTTTATTCATTGTTTATGGAACCACTCTTAAGTAATGATAGTTGAAAGGGCTAGTTAATCTCTTGAATAACGTATGAAGTCACTTTGCTTGTGTGACCTGAAGAAGTTGTATGAAGGATAGTGAATGTAGAACTTATTTCACTCGCAATCTTACTCTTGATTTATGACCAAGTTGTACTATCTCTTGAAATCTGCCTCCATTATAAGTTGTACTTCCCATGGCACAAAAGTGAGTACATTAAGAATTAATCACCTGACTAGTTTACAATCAGCCAACTTTTGGTAAAGAACTGCTCCCTTCAAGGAAGCAAAAGCATTATTCCAACATCCTTTTAGGTGACAAAAGAACTTACTAACCAGTGACTGCGAGAAGGTTACCCTAAATCAAGTTCTGGTCAGGGTACTAAATTGCCTATCAACTGAAAGTACATGCAGCAGTCCAACATACAGTGGTGGTTTATTTTCTGGATTACATCACCTACGTTGCATATTGTTCCTGCCATATCATAGAAACATTTCATACATATGAAAACATGTGCAGATCCCTGCTAAAGTAGCTATTTAGAGACATGCAGAACTAATCCAATGCGCGTTCCGTGCATGCACGTCTGCCTTTAGAACATTTAAAAGCATGTGTAACAAATTATGTTTTACCCGAGCCATTAGAAAATTCTCGGATATGGATCAAACAAAATCCAATTAAATGGCCCTCTATTTTGGAAGCATTTGTAAGTTCCAACAATATACAAGTACAAAATAGTTTTCGGTTTTGCACAGGAAAATCCAAAAATTGAAAGACCATTAATCTAAACAACATATACAATATGTTATTAGCTCACGTTAATTAAATACATCCTACTCGGAATATCTTATCTTCCACGGTTGAACAGAATTATTTTCTTTTGCATATAAGGGCGAAATCATTTCACTCTATATAAACCTAACCTCTGGTTAAAGACTTCACTCCAACACATTAATTCATTCCCCTTGTTTCTTGTACCGAGCAGCACTATGTCTTCCACAAACCACACCTCACTCGTTTGTTTGGTTTTACTCTTTTTCTCAGCTATGTTGCTTTCAAATACTGCATCCAGGTTGCTCCCTGAAACTTCAAGCTACGAGAGCCATGAGCAATGGATGGCTCGTTATGGACTTGTGTACAAGGACATTTACGAGAAAGAACAACGTTCTAAAATTTACCAAGAGAATGTTCAGTACATTCAGTCATTCAACAATGCCATGAACAAAAGTTACAAACTAGCAGTCAATGAATTCGCAGACCTTACCAATGAAGAGTTCAGAAACACAAGGAACCGGTTCTTGGCACATGAATGCTCCCCATCGACTTCTGCTTTCAGGTATGAAAATGTTACAGCAGTTCCATCATCAATGGATTGGAGAAAGAAAGGTGCAGTAACACCTATCAAAGACCAAGGCCAATGTGGTAAGCCTCAAGTTTTTGAATTTCACAAATCAAACATAGTAAAGACTCAAAATATTCAATAAGATAACAATATTTCATGATCATATGTAGGGTGTTGCTGGGCCTTTTCGGCTGTGGCAGCTATGGAAGGAATAACTCAACTCAAAACAGGTAAATTGATCTCTCTATCTGAACAAGAGCTCGTGGACTGTGACACAAGTGGTATAGATCAGGGATGTGAGGGTGGTCTTATGGACAACGCCTTTGACTTCATCGTAAGCAATAAAGGTCTCACTACAGAGAGCAACTATCCATACAAAGGAGTTGATGGCACCTGCAACAGCAACCAGGAATCTAACCATGCTGCAACCATTACGGGTCATGAAGATGTTCCTGCTAATAGTGAAAGTGCACTGTTGAAAGCTGTAGCAAGTCAGCCCGTCTCTGTTGCCATTGATGCAAGTGGGTCCGACTTCCAGTTCTACTCTAGTGGTGTGTTTACAGGAGAATGTGGGACGGAACTTGACCATGGTGTTACTGCAGTTGGTTATGGAACGAGTGATGATGGGACTAAGTATTGGCTGGTGAAGAACTCGTGGGGAACAAGTTGGGGTCAAGAGGGGTATATAATGATGGAAAGAGATGTCGATGCCAAAGAAGGAATTTGTGGCATTGCCATGCAGGCTTCCTACCCTACCGCGTAATTTGAGGAAGACCAACAGTAATTATGTTAATACAAGAAACGCGTAAAGTGTGATATTTCTATTACAGTCGCTCCTGCAATTCATAGGTAAATATATTCTGATACAATGACCTAAAAATATATCAAACTGACCGCCCCTTGTCAGTCTTGCTAGTGCCCAGGCTGTTATAAGCCCTATCGGCTATATTTATGCTAGCTGGGTGTATATATCAGATCCTAAAGTTTTACAATCTCATGCTTATGTATTGTCCCTGCCACATTAGCTATCCTTTTAACTTCCTCCCATAATTAACAGACTATCTGACATGGCCAGTGACACTACAACTTCTGTAATTTTCCTCATAATAGATTACTTCAAGTTGGTTTAGTTCTGCAGAACATCACCTCGGTTGCATATTGTTCCTGCCAAAAGCGGCTAAAGCAGGTATTAGGAAACAGGCAAAACTAATGGGATATATGCACGCATGCCTGCCTTCGCTACAATTAAAAACCAGATGAAAAAAGAAAAGAGCATTGTTATATCACCCTAAAACTTATTCCTACTTATCCTCCTAACTAGATGATTATAAGTTTACAACATGTGTCAAATCAATAAAAAATATATGAAGAAGAAAGGTATAATCAATTCTAAATGCATCGGATTCCCAAAGAAAGGGCTACGAATACATGTTATATATGAACCCTTAACCAATTTCTCGTATGTAGGAAATAACTAAATTCCAAAATAATGGCCAAATTAAGGTTTGTATTGTTCAATAACCATTCAGTGTAGATGTCCTAAAATTAAGCACATACATGTGTTATGGTGTTTGCTTTTCCTTTAATTGATGGTGTCGTCACCCTCATGTTATTCAGTCAATACTCGCAACCCTTAAATTTGTTTTGTCTCAACGAAGGAAGGTATGAGTAATAGCCTCCTTTGAAACACAAAAAAAGTATCAACCGTCATTCATACATATGGAAGCCCAGGTAATATTCCTAAACAAATATCAAAAGAAAAACAAGGAAGATTCATTACAACATCTAAATACTAGTATAGCCGCGCCTTCAATAATCTCTAAGCCATATTCTCATATACATGTAACAAGAGGAGATTTGAGTCATCTCGACTTAAAACTCAGTATCAAAGCAAGCTACCATGATTCTGGACACCATTGCCCGAGCAAAAGGAATATAGCTCATGCTATACCTGTTCATCAAAATGTGGAAAAAAAGGATCAGATTAGATTGCTCAAGGAAACAAATATCTAGCAGACAAAAACACAACTGTAACATAATGGAAATGTTAATTGGCTTGCATTTTTTCTACATAGTATAACGGCCAGAAACCTCATGAAATCACCTCACAACAAACATTGAAACGAATGTACATTAGTGGCTCTTATACATATTCTCTGATTATGGTTCGTAATTTGGGAACCAAAACAGACCAGGCCTTGAATTATTCATTTTGTAAAGCATGCCACCAAAACGACTACAATCATACACCAGCCAATATAAGCAAAGCTAGTATAACATTAATCAATAGGTTTTCAGAATTTCAGAAATGAGCTGGGTTGAACAAAAATTCAGACAGGTTGGACAAGCGCAGACGTCAGCACCATATTGACGGTTTAAGCAAAACAAAGGATCACATGAGCACTCAGCCATTAGTTGCAATGGCAAACAAGTATAGACAACAGCATTACTAAAGCTAGATTAGCAATCACATCATTATATCATTCTCTCAAGAAACTGGTACACATGCCATGTAAAAGTGCCCAATAAAATCTTTTATCGCTGAAAAAAGGTGACTAGAAATAGTGAATCTATAACATATTGGGTTTCAGCACGTTATGTACACTTGGAGCATTCAACCAATGTTAAATGCAAATCTCCGCTTGTATGGCTCATTTTACACTCAAGAGAGGCATATGCACGTGTTAAACAAGGAATTATAAATGCAATCATTTCCCTATACACATGCAAGACAGGAATAATACATGGAATCATTTCCCTCTAATAGTTCGATAATTGCTGCCCAGAGTGGCATTCTAATAGGCAATTACTCCAAGAACAGCGTTGGTCTTCAAACTAAAGCTATGATTTAACCACATGATAAGCCCTAACTTCAACTTTAGATGAAAAAGAAAAAAGAAAATAAAAGAAACAGGAGTATGAACGCAAAAATAGTCCGATTAACTTTCAAGAGGTCGATCGACTCTTCAAAGATGCCTAACTCAATATGAATCTATCTTCTCCTTATCACCATTCGTAAAAGAGTCAAACTAAGAATCCTCTCTTAAAACGAAATACAAATTATCAATACTTGTTCGCAAAAAAATAATTTGGATCCTAAAACAATAATAATAACATTAAATATGGCTTTTAATTCTGAAGTCTATGTAACATAAACATAAGTAAAGCATAATCTTGATTATAGAACAGTTAGAACAGTAACATGAGTCAAATCTATGACGTACCAAATGAGAGCACCAAACTCTAAGATGATTGCCACGAGTGTCAGTAGCTTGTTATGAACCTGCTTGTTGTCATCAGCGGAAGATAGAATAAGAGAGGAGTGATCTCTTTAGCACGTTTAAGAGCAAAAAAGGACGACCAACTTACATAGAGAGCACATAACAAGGCAAGTAAAATGCTTGCAAGATATAAGGCAGTTGCATAAATTCGGACAGGATCAAGCATCATATTCACTTGCCGCTTAGGGCCAATCAAGAATCCTGTGCTGCCATACAATAGAAAATCTTAGCACATGTAGACATAATATAAGAAAGTGCTTGTAGTACAAAACTATCATGTAAGATGAAACAAAGGCATAAGCAAGCATTTATATTTAGACGAATCAGAGCAGTCATATCAACTGCGGATAAAACACCCATAAACTAGACATGAGCTCAAAATGAAATTTATGAATAATAATCTGACAGAACCAATATATTATATTAGACTAGATGTACTCATATTATTCAAAGGAGGGTATTTATTGTAACATTGCATTCTATATATACCTCCTCATTGTAACCTATTAGACACATACCACAATGCATACAATTCCCTAGACTGTTTAGTTGTATGTGTCTATTTAGTATAACGAATTTAACTTATTGTATAACCACAACTTAGTAACTTACAACTATACACTCCTACAATACTCTTATTCTGAATTTCATGTGACTGTCAGAAACAATGTTTTGACCAGAACAGGTCATCAGAATGAATTAAGTATTAAAAACCCAAAAAAGTGCAGTGAAACAGAAACAACATAGTCAAAATATAGAAAAATAAGATGAAAGGGAAGCATAATTAAGAAAACCGCAAGGATCTGAGATCATGGACCTGCAGAATCTGTAGCTTCATAAACCCAAAATCTCAATATGCGTATCATTGACTAAATTTTCACTCACCAAATTCAACTTGCACTACAGACTATCCATGCATTCTGAAGGTAATTCTTATGAAAAAATGCAATATTTTGTGACTTGAGAAATATGTGGATTTTTCAGACTTCGCTTTACAGTGTATATAACAGACTACTTTACGTGTAGTTCTTAACACAGGACAAGAATATGTTTTTTCGGTTTACAAAGTTAAACAGGCCAACATGTTTCCCTAGACTATGCATTGTTCAAACACCTCTATAACATATTAAGCCTTGGAGTCAGCACTAATGGGATCAATTTTTTTGGGTACATCACCGACCCCTTAGAGAATGAAACATGGTGATTGATATGAATGAATATGAGAAATACACAGGGATCATGTTATGAATAAAATACTAATGGCCGATGAAATCATGGAAAGGTTATGAAAGTCATTTAACTACAATGCATGTGATCTTAACACAAACCTCCCAAGTGAAAGCAAATTTCCAAAGGTGAATGCTATGCCAAACTTGATTGGGTTGAAGAAAACCAACATCGACTGCAAATAGGAAATTTTAGCAAGAGAGTGAGCGACAGTCTTTGTTAAATTTAGATTTAACCATCTATCTATACATAATAAAGAAATTTGCTGATAACAAAACCAATTTGAAGTTATAAGTACTAGGCTTAAAAACAACACAGATGGTAAAAGTACAATATCAATGTATACACTTTAGAGTTATTTTCTTCATTGTGCTCATATATCATTGTAAATAGAAGTCTGGCAAAACAAAGGATTATTACACTTACCATCGGTGGCATCATTAATTGTAGACTATAATCTAAGAGACTAATAAGAACCTTTAACATAAACAGCTTGTGAAGCTAAATCTTCTGCCAAACAATCAAGGTGGGAAACAAAAGAGGGAAGTGCTAGCATAGATGAACTTATAATTGAGTGAAAAGTGAAAACCTTGCATGGCTGCATAACCCCCTCATAATCCATATAAGCCTTCTAAAGCGTGGTACAGTAGTTTGATGTGATTGGGAACCATGTTCTTACTTCAATAGTGAAATGAATAGGACCCGCGTGTATGGGGGCATTTGGGATGGAGTCGCAGAGGATGGAAATGCAGAGAAAGAGTACAGCTTTGCAGAAAGAGAAAAAAAAAATCTGGACTTTGGTCTTTGGTACAAACATAGAATCGATAACTGAGAATTCAGTTTCCCGTTTAGTGTATGGAAATGGATCTAATTACCTGAATTATCCTTATAGAACTCTCTGTTTTGCTATAAAGGCTCTGGTCAACTTATGTTTTAGTATATCTTATGATTTACAGATAAAAATACTTGTCTCCTATAAAACATTTTTTTATCCATATGACCGTACAAAAACATAAGTTATAAAAATGCTTGGGCCTTCTTAGAAAAAGTATAGTTTAACATCAAAAAAATTACTGCTGAGTTTAACATGTATATGTGCATCGATTTCCGAATGCGCATTATTCTTTTAAGAGTAAAGAAGAGTAGTTCAAGTATTTAACTCTGTTTCCATTCTACTACATGGCATAACCAAATGTGGGATTTGATGCTGTCGTTTCTCCAAACCCATTCTCTTTTTCCCCACTTCCATTATCTGCGATTCATCCTACCAAACGCGCCCCAAATATGTTACTGATAGATGTGCAAATACATAGGGTAAAAGGTGCGCTAACTGGCCACAAATTTCCCTCAAATATGTTACTAATAGACAAACTTTATATATACCCCTAAAATGCATGCAAATGATCTTGCACAAAATTTCCTTTGACATTCCAAAAAGGACCCTTAAACCATTCGGCACATATCAGAAGCGAGGTACATGAATACTTCTGTGTGATAAATAAAAACAGCAGCTACAAGAAAGGCCACACTAGCTATTGTCTGGTTGTTAAAGATTATAGCATAAGCCTAGACTCTAATACTCTAGTACCATGATAAGGATTGACATCAGAGGCATTAATGTACAGCTCAAACATTAAAGGCATGAATGTATCATTAGCTTGTGTTCACACACAAAAATAACATAGTCAAATTGAAATGTGTACATATAAATCCAAATCTTTTCCAGAAAACCCGCAGAAAGATCAGCAGAACATGTAACACTTATGTTGTCTTAACATTGACACACCCAAATAATCAACTGGGCACCCTTATTAAACAACATAAAGATGCTAGTTGACTATTAATACAGGCTGGTTCCGAACCTTTAATGTCTATGGCCTTAACTTAGTAGGAAAACTGAAATCTAATCATTGCTAAGACTGCTATTCGATCCATGCACAGTGAAATACCAAACTCAGTGTTCACTATTTCGATGGTGACATATTGAGTAAATCACAAATGTGATAGCAGTTATGCTTCAAAGTAGAGTGAAATATAAGGAGTAGATAAAAAAGAAATCAATTTATTTCATTGAGGATAGCTAAATATAGATATCAATGAAAAAATTTATAAAAATGATGTAACACTGGCATCGAACTTACCATAAGTGTACAGGTCAAACCTGAAACCAAACATATGGCGAAACCGTAGAGTCTCTGTTCAAAGAAGAGAGAGAAAGCAAGTCAGCATTAAAGAGCATGGGTCGTTCAGTTCAAAAGGCTAATAATAATAGTGGACATTGCAGCAAAAATGAACCCAAGTTAAGTAAATATAAATTACAACAACAAATATTATACTTGAAACAAAACTGCAGGTTTCCTTTAAATATAGTGGACAAGTCATAATATAATCAATTCATTACAGCAGAATCATACGTCAAAAAGCCAGCAAAATTTGGGTTTCTCCATTAACTTTAAGCCCAATAATATGACACATGAGCATCTTATTAGTACACGTATGGCCATATCTCATGCAAACAGGCCCTAGGATTGTAAATTGGTAATTTCTCGTTCGTGGTATTAACAAGTCCGAATAACATAACAGGCTCAACTGAATAAAAGGCTCCTAGATGCTCAAGTGTTCAGAGTGTTTACGACGCCTTTATGTAGCATACAAATACACATACACATGTATTTGCATAACGCTAAAGACTACTTGCTTACTCTACTTCCGTCTCATCAAAGATTCAGTGCACATCTTAAATACGCATCGCAATTTCCATGTTCTTGGCAATGTGGCCCAAAGTTATAATGCAAAGATTGACTATGTTGAGCTTAATGAAGACTGAGACCTTGTTAGTCTCCCGTTCTCCAAACAGAGCCACAAGTGCATGACATTGTTTCTCTTTTCTTACATGTTAAACGCTACTAGAGTTAATTATGTAAAACTTGGTTCCTAAAGCAAGTAGTTACAACCAACAAATCAGAAACTTCCACAAAGCCTTTTTGGAGGAGCTGTTAGCTTTTTGTTACAAAATAATCTCCTATACACTAAGTAGCTTCGTTTGGATGCATTAACTACAAGCTTCTATTTCAAACAAATAGCTCCAAAATGAAAAGCTAATTCATAAAGCTTTTTAAATGTCTTGGAGCTGTTAAAACTTTAAATTACTGATATACCCTCCAAACATTTATTTACAATTATAGATTTGTCCTTTTATGTCATTTTACATCTTATAATTATATTTAACAACTAATTTACCAAACACTTTTATTGAAAAAAGAATACAGTTTGTAGCTCATGTTAACAGCTTTACAGTTTACAGCTACTTTTGCCAAACATACCCTATATCCCTCTCTTCACTCCGTGCACCCTTCCTCAAGGACTTGTCAACTTATATCCCTCCGATACGAGGAAATGATTAAATTTGTGTAGATGGATCTAACAAATAAACACGTCTCTAACTAACTTATTCTATATCCTTTAGAAATGCGATCAAATACTATCTAATAATTTGCATACATTGTATTTATTTAAAATTAGTTTGAGCATAAGTATAAAATAGTACTATTAAGTAGCAGATCTAATGATATTTAACTAAGTGACTGAATTGAGTCATGTTTTTGACCTAATTAAAATTAAAATTGAAAAGTGGAGGTGCCTGTTTGGTGGTTAAAGTGCAGTTGCGATTGAAGTCATCCATGAATGAGAAGGAAGACTCCTCTTCTTCTGCTTCGAGACGACGTATTGAAGAGTCGTCTTCGACTTCGATTCCGACGAGCATGCGCATCTTCTCCATCGCCTGGCTCATCTTCTCCATTTTTATTTATTTTTATTTATTTAATTCTTGTGATGAGAGAAGATGATGAATTGGTGTGAGAGAGTGATAGTATAGTTAGTGAGAGGGGATGGGTATCCGATGCCCAAATGACTTCGCTTCCAATTGCAACAACAACAACTAGCTAGTAAGTAGGTGCTTAGTTTGTTTAACTATCCATTTCTTTCTTTTATTTCATTTTTTTTTCATATAAATAAATAATGGAGTAAATTGCATTTTTGGTCCCTAAGGTTTGGCCAAGTTGCAGGTTGAGTCCCTAAGGTTTCGAAAGTACAACGATTGTCTTCATTTTGAAACTTTTGTTGCATGTTTGGTCCTTGGTTACATACACCGTTAGTCTCCGCCTATTAGTGCATATATCACGAGGGTATTTCAGTCTTTTTGTGTCACTAAAATACAAAACCTCTTAAATAAACCCACCCATTGACTTTCCCTTTTAATTTAATAAACCTTAATTTCAGACTCTCTATCCTCTTTGTTTTTTATCACTTCAAAAATCATCCTTGAAGAATGACAGTAGAAAATTAGATAGGGAAGTTCATGTGTGGCATTTTCGACAACATGATATGATGGATTATGATCCTTATACGCAATTGATAGCGTGGTTCGGAATTGAAAACTTCCTTTTCATGAGCAAGCTTTACAACCCATTGGCGAGTGTCTGTCGTCGCGATGCGGTATGGGCAAGCCTAGGAGGTTGATCATTCTATAGAGGAATAGAGATGCTAGTAGAGATGTATGACGAAAAGGTGAGGTGAGGAAGATTCTTTTTAGTCTTTTATAATTTTTTATGAAAGCAAGTAATCTCTCGGGGTTTGAAGAGTGGGAGTTGGTAATTCTACCAATTAAACTACTTAACAATTTAAATTAAAAAGTAATTAAACTAATTAAAAGCAAAAACTATGGATCGAGTGAGTGTGTTTCTTATGATAATTAAAAACGTGTTCACTTAGATTTTCTTACTCCTTAGTTATTTTTTATTGGCCGGTTGAATTGTCACATCCTAATTCTAATTGATGCGTTGTATTCCGTGTTAGTGATAAGGAGTTAATACATACGTTTTTAGGGGTCATTCAAGCCCTAAATTAACACATTTTATATCCGTTACTACTTAAAATCGTTCATTTTCACATTTTAGGTCTTTTGGAAGCAAAATACTTGAATCAAGCATATTTGGACGAAAAGGAGCAAAACATGAAGAAAATAGCAAAGTCAAGATCAAAGGCCCTCTAGCAGACCTGACGGCGTCCCAACCAAAGGGCGACGCCGTCCCTATATAGAAGTTTTGATCATAATAAAAGTAACGGCTCAGAAAAAATTCTGATTCTACAACCTGACGGCGTCACGCCTAAACTCTAGAAGGCGCCACTCTCAATTTCCACACCAGACGCCCAAGAACCAATCTTAGACGACGTCCTTCATGAAGACAGACGGCGTCACACGTATCAACTGACGTTGTCCCAACGATGACTTGGCCCAAATGAAACCGTAATGACGGCGACCTGACGACGTCACTAGCAAAAGGTGACGTCGTCGCACTTGTAAATCTATATATAGAATTTGATTTTTCTGTTTTAATAGAGGTAGAACTTTTGAGAGAAAACCCTAATTTGGTTGCAGTTCGACTTGGACAGTATCTAAGGGTCCCATATCCTTATTTACATCATAATATAAGTTTGTTAATCCATATTATCATTATGTCTACCCAATGTTTAATTGTATGTGTGTATGCTTTCTTGTTTAACATGAGTAGCTAAATTATCCTTGTGTTTGCTTAGATCTATGAAACCTAGTTGTTAGTTATTGTTAGGTTGTATCTTATCTTAATTGGTAGACGATAGAGTAAGGAAAACTGGCTTCTTCTTTAAATGTTGCGAGCTTGAACGTCCTAAATAGCAAAAAAGCTTAAGAGTGCACTTAGGCCATTCGTTGTGTTTATTGCGTGAGTTGTAGCTTAAGGATAATAGAGTATTCGGGGGAGATACCATTGTACTCGCCGATCCCGGATAGTCTAGAGGAGAGTTGCAATTCATAAAACTAGGGAATTAGGCTCCACCCTACGACCAAACGGAATACAACGCACCAATTAAGATGAGGATGTGACAATTCAACCAACCAATAAGAGATAACTAGGGAGTAAGAACATCTAAGTAAACACATCTTTAATCATCATACGAGCACACCTCAATTAAGCATAATCTATCCATAGTTAAAGTAGTTAATTAGTTAAGTTGTAAGCTCCCGGAAAATTTCATATGTCATTAACTATTAATCATGAATAAAGAACAGATCTTAGAACCATGAAATTTTCTTGATATCGTTTTTGCATATCATTTGGCATTTGCATCGTAACTCACAAATTAAAAGCTCAAATCACACCGTTGTGACCCGATCAAAATTTCCTCGATCCCGATAATATTAATTCTTTAATTTATATAAATAAATTATATAAAATAAATATATAATAAATCTTTTATATTTTTTATAATCGGGCCCAAGCCCAACCTAACTTCACCCATTTCTCCGATTAGGCCTCGTTTGCTTGCCAATCCAAACCCAATTCTTCCCCACCCTTGGGCCTAGCCGGTTACTCCTCAGCCCAAGCGCACCCATTTAGTGAATGTGTAACACATTTGATAACAAGTATTTTGGGTACAAGACACTAAGTCTTCTGTGAAGATGTCGAGCAGCTAAACACAAGAACAAAGCCAAAATCAATCTCACCCACTTAGTCTCCTTATGATTTGCGTGTGTGCGTAGTAAAAAGGGACACAAAAGCAAGTTCAAGCCACCCTAACTATATATTTTATTAACCTAAGCACATTTGACTTCCACTTGACTTGGTTAACCAAAGGTATTAGTGTTTCCCCATGCTTGTATTGACGAGACTAACAAAAAAAAGTGCCCGAATTCTTAGCTACAACTCATGCATGCTCCAAGACCAAGTCACATCTTTTCTTCTTTCTTGGAAATATGAGGATCACACATAAAATAATAGGGGACGCCATAATTGGTTCTTCTTAATAATCAACGCTTAAGACTTGGTAAACTCACAAACAACTCACACATTCAAAGTTCACTCAAAAACTCATCTCTCACTCTAAACATACAAACGTTCCACTGTTGTACATCGGGGCCAAAGGGAAGAACCAAACGCGAAGGGTTTTTCGATCGTTTGCTTGGTTATAGGAATGAGGGGTAATATTGGAGGTTTTGGTCACGTTCATACGCTTTTTAGATCTTGTCACCACTCTCTTTAGTGTTTAAGTTTCCTTTCAACCCACTTCCATATCGTTTTTCTCATTATTACTTCATATCACACGTTAACTTGTTATATGCACTATAAAAATCAAATGTATAAAATGTTTTGTAAGAATACGACACTATCAACATAATAAACCAAGTAATACATGTTCATTACAACTAAAATGGCTCGTACTATGATATAAGCCTTCGTTATACATTTTCCTTAATAGCTCAAGCCTCGTTACACTTTTATGTAAACCATAAGTCGCGTATACACTCCTTGAACATCACCTTACCCTTGTTTTCACAAGTGAAGTCTTAAAACGTATTATACCTAGTTGTCAACACTAAAAACGACTTAAAGAAACCTTTAAACCCTTACTAAACCCTCCCTCATGTCTCGTATTTCTATAAACCAACCGGATCCTACGTTGGGCCATAAGGCCCAAACGACACAAAACCGTAGCCCATTAATGATATGCCCGGCCCAATGACAATAAAAATAAGTTTATAAGCTACAATAATCTAGTAATAAGCTTTTATAAAATTTTGATAAGCTAACTTAAATAGAAATGCATTTTGGGACTAAACTTGCATATTATGTAATTTCGGGTCAAAATGTAAGTTTTCGAAAGTTAAAGGTTGCTTTTATACGTTATAATGAATGCATGGAAAGTCTAGGGTATGTTTTGTAAATATGGGAAACTTACTTTAAAAGGAATTAAAAGTTTTTGTGTTAAAATGTAAACTTGAAAACCTTGGGGACCAAAAGTGTAGATTCGGCCTTTTGAAATACTTTTGTATTGTTAATACAAATAAACCGTAAAAGCGTTTATTAATATTTTGCGATCTCTTTGTATTTTGTTGATAACAAATATAATGTTATCTTAAGTATAATTTTAAGGATACATGTTAGTTTTGTAAAGCATTTACATATAGCCATTTAAATACAAAATGTAGTAATTAAGCATTTGTTGTAATAGTTTATTAGGATGGGTAAAACCATAACCCATGGACCATAACCCATGGATCTTAACCCATACCCAAAGGCTAGATACAATGTATACTTAGATACATTGAATCTAGAAAAACCCATGGACCAACCCATAACCCATGACCCATAACCAAAAACCCATGGGCAAGAGGGCGGACCACGGATCCCTAGGATTACACTAGACGGATCCCAGTGGAAGGATCCGTGGGATCCAGATGAAGAAATTTGCCTATAAATAGAGAGCCATTTCTTCATTCTAACTCACCCTCTTCTTACTAAATCTCTCATACACTCTCATTCTCTTCTAACATATAGATCACTTGATCTAGAGAGTTGTTCTTCTTTCTTTCTATTTGTGATCCTCATATAGGTCCTTCTCTAAGGCGAGATCACGAGCATTCTACAAGTCATCCAAGCAAGGGGTCCTTGATTGATTTGTCACTCCACAAGATTTCTGTAGCGAAGATCTTGTATTTGATATTTCACATATTTGTTGTGTAATAGTTGTGTAGGTTTGGTCTACCGTGCTACGGACTCGGTATCTAGCTTTATACCGGAAAAAGAGCAAAGTTGTGAAGGCTTCTCCGCCAAGTGAAGGAGTTTGTTGACATAGTGCTTGAACTCTCGAGTAGGTGACTCGGGGAGTGGAGTAGGGCAAGGAAGGTGACCTTGTAGTCGAACCACTATAAATCGGTTGTGTCTTTTCTATCCCTTAACTTTATTTATTTGCTTGCACTATCATTAGATCTATACGTTCTCAACATCCATACGATTTCACATAACATCGAATCTAAAGTTTTTGAAATCAACTTAAAATCGGCAAAACTATTCAACCCCCCCCCCTTCTAGTTTTCCACAATTGGCATCAAGAGCTAAGTTTATAAAAGTTTTAAAATAAAATTGTATTTTAAAAACTTTTCAATCACTATGGGTTCTGAAAATTATAAGGAAGGGCAATCTATGCAACGACCACCACTACTTGAAACTAATGGTTTTATATATTGGAAAAATAGATTGAAACATATGTGAAGTCTAAAGATATTGATCTTTGGTACATTATTGTTGAAGGTGATTTTGAGGCTACCTCAAATGATGATAAAGGAAATTTAGTTCACATACCTCATGATAAACTAAACGATGAAATGAAGAAAAGCTTTCTAAAAATAGTGAAGCAAAATGGTTTTATATAATGCTTTACCGAAAATGGAATTGAAAGAATTTCTATGCTTAAAACCTCTAAAGAAATTTGGAATTCTTTAGTTGTAACTCATCAAGGCAACCAACAAGTTAAAAATAATAAAATTGATTTATTTGTTCAACAATATGAACAATTTTCAATATCGGATGAGGAAACTATAGATCATTCATTTGCTAACTTTAATACTATTATTACATCTTTACAAGCACTTGATGAATCTTTTTCTAGCCGTAACCATGTTAGGAGATATCTAAGGCACTTCCATCAAGTGGAGATCCAAGGTGATTGACAATCGAAGAGTCAAAAGATTTGACAATCCTCACCTCGATGAACTCATAGGCAACCTAAAAGTCTACGAGCTTGTCCTTGCTAAAGATTCAAGCCTCAAAGGTGAAAAGAAACACAAATCTCTTGCCCTTAAAGCCAAAAAGGCTTGGCGATGAGGAGAACTCATCTTGAGTAGTGACGACGAAGAGTACGCTATGGCGGTGAGGACTTTAAAAAGTTCTTTAGAAGAAAGGGTAGATATCGTCAAACAACCGTATGACGATAAGAAAGGCTTCGGAAAAGCAAAGAGGACGAGAAGCCAAAGGATGATCGTACTTGCTTTAAATGTGGGGACCCAAACCACTTTATTAGTAAGTGTCCCAAACGGGGTGATCAAAAGGCGTTCGTGAGCGGCACATGGGGAATGAGCGACGAGGAGGACGAAGAAATTTGTCTCATGGCAAATGACGAGGTATGTCACGAATACTATAGTAGCTCATCACTTGATGACGACTCATTGCATAACGAATATGATAAACTATGCAATATTAGCTTAAAACTAGTTAACAAAATAAGCTTTTAAAGAGTCAAAATCAACGTTTAGATAAAGAAGTCATAGAATTAAAAGCAAAACTAAAGCGTTTAGAAAAGGTAAAATAGCAAGTGGTGAATGTGAACTTTGCGTTCAACTTCAAACACTAGTGGATCACTTAGATTCTAAAATTTCTAGAATGAGTACGAACACTTTAGATACAATACTCGAAGGTGTTAAAACCGGTAACAATCAAAAGGGTCTAGGTAGTCAACAACTTGATCCATCAACTAGTGAAAGTAAAGAAACAAAATTTGTTAAAGAACTAGAAAAACCAGCCACTGTTGTGGCGGATCCCACGGATCCCCTAAAAAGGGAACCGGCTAGTGTACAGAAAGGGATCCGTGGATCTGCTATATCAAATAGTAGCAATAACGTAGCTTCTTCATCTAGAACTGAGTTTGTTATAGTTAATAGGAAGAAACCAAATCATGTCATCACTAGACAACCATCTCCAAAATATAATCCTACTTTTGCAAGAAACAAAGCTCCATCTTTTTCAAAACCTAACTCATTTTGGAGACCTAATAACGTTTACCCGAAAAGTAACCATCAAATGGGATGGAATCAAAACATGCAAAACGGTTTTCCTTTTCAAAACTTTGCTCCATGGAATGCATACTCATCTTATCCATACATGTCTAACATGAATGGAATGTTTAACACTAATGGACCCATGAACAAATGGGGACCAAAATTTTGAGTTTATTATTGTTTTAGGTGTGCTTAAAGGTCGACCTAGACCCGATGAATGGGTCAAGGATAGCGGGTGCACGAGGCACATGACCGCAATAGGGATCTATTCTCCACATATGAATCCTTAAATGGAGGTAATGTGGTGTTTGGAAATAGCAAAAGTAGAATCATCGGTAAAGTGCGATTTCTAACAAATCTCTAACCATTAACGATGTGTGTCACGAGAAAACCTAAACTTTAATCTCTTAAGTATAGGACAAATATGTGATAAAAGTGCAATGTACTTTTACGAAACCGTAGTAAGATACTTAAAATGGCATAACCATAGGAAGAGGAATTAGGAAACATGGAGTCTATGTCATTAAAATCGGTAATGAACCTAAAGACAAACTATGTCTTACCTCTTTGGATGATACTTCGACCTTATGGCATCGAAGATTGGGTCACGCCAACATGCGACTTCTTCAATCGCTATCATCCAAAGATCTAGTAAGAGATCTACCTAAGTTAAAATATGAACATCATTTTTGTGATGCTTGTAATGTAGGAAAACAAGCTCATTCGAGTCATAAAGCTAAAAACATGGTGTCTACAACTAAGTGTCTAGAATTACTACATATGGATTTATTTGGTCCATCCGCTATCCAAAGTTATGGAGGCAACTACTACACTTTGGTAATAGTGGATGACTACTCTAGGTTTACATGGACAAAATTTTTAAAGAACAAAACGAAACCTTTAACTATTTTGAAATATTAAGCAAAAGATCCAAAGACAACTAGGAAGTCCCGAATGTCTATTAGGACGGATCATGGTAGGAATTCGATAATGAAGTGCAATTCGGAGCTTTTGTGACGCTAATGGTATTACTCACAACTTCTCGGCTCCACGACTCCACAATCGAATGGGGTAGTAGAAAGAAAGAATAGAACTCTACAAGAAATGAGTCGAACCATGCTTAATGAACAATCCATACCTCAAAAGTTTTGGTGTAATGCGTTGATACTTCAACGTATATACTCAATCGAGTCTTAATTAGACCAATCTTAGGAAAAACTCCATATGAGTTACTTGAGGCAAAAAGCCTACGTTAAATCACTTTAGAGTCTTTGGTAGTAAATGTTTTATTCTTAACACTAAAGATTACCTTACAAAATTTGATCCTAAATCAACGAAGGTATCTTTTAGGTTACTCGCCAAATAGCAAAGCTTACGTCATATTAAACAAAGAAACAATGAAGGTAGAAGAGTCATTAAATATAAAATTTGATGAAAGTCCACCTAAACCCTCTCCACCTCTTGTCGATGACGAGATTATAGAAAGTGAAGCTATAGTAATAAAGAAAAGATAAGTGAAGAAGAAGAACCTCTAAGTGATGAAATAATAAACATTAAAGAGTCCAAAGATCACCCCGTAGATAAAGTCATAGGAAAACTAAACGAACGAACATTAAGGTCTCAATTGTTAGGAATTAGAAATTCCGGTATTAAAGAGTCGGTCACCTCAAGTATATGTAATCGTTAGAAAGCTCGTAGTCGTAGTTATTTTAAGCTAAGTAGTATTTAGTTAAGTAACACCGTGGAGGACGGACGGGTCTTTACCCACCTGTATGCACGATCCATGACCCGTTGTGTGGCGTTTATGTAAGACTATAAATACTCTCTACCTTCCAAGGTAGAGAGTTGGAGCTCATAATAATATTTTCTTTCTCTCACTATAGTTCCCAACTCTCTTCCTTTCTCTCACTAGAACTTTCTCTCTAACATACTTATCGCCTACTTTGATCATGGTTTAGAGTGTTTGTGAAATCCAATATCCTACAATTGGTATCAAGAGCCATGGTTTGATCACTCATCTTTCATGCTCTTTGTTTTGGTGGATTTCATAAGGTTTTGGGGTATTAAGGGTTTAGGAGAGTTTGATTCATTTGGACAAATTCTAGTGTTAAAGTTTGAATTTTGCTTGTACTTTTGTGTTTAGGATCATCATATGTGTTTATGTTTTGAATTGGAAGGCTTAAATCATTGTGGTTTGGTTGTTTTGGATTGATAAAGTGGTTATTTGTGAAAGAAGGACGAAGCGAGTTGAGTCTCGGACTTGTTTTTCTTCAAAGCGAGTTGCTTTGTTATTTGATCTTGAGTTGGTACATGCGACTTATTTGTTTAGCGAGTTGATATTTATCGACTTGGGTTCTAAGCGAGTTGTTTCTTTAAGCGACTTGAGATCTAAAGCGACTTAGCTATTTAGCGAGTTGTAAAGCTAGCGAGTTAATTTAAGCGACTTGGTGTTTAAGCGAGTTGATTGTGTTGCGAGTTGATACTAAAGCGAGTTGGCTATTTAGCGACTTGATTCATTAAGCGAGTTGATTGTGTTGTGAGTTGATCTTGATGCGACTTGGCTATTAAGCGAGTTGATTACTTAGCGAGTTGTTAAGTAAGCGAGTTGTGTGGTTTGGTACTTATTCATTTAGGCTTGTTACTTCTTCGTGATACATTCTTACGGTTGTTCTTTTGGTTTAGTAAAATCCGTGAAAGAATCAATTTCCGGTTTAATCAAAGAATTGTAAAATCCGTAGAGCTTGAAACATGTCTACAAACGTTCCTACTATCATCTCCTTGTTGCGAGGATGTTCAAGCGGTGGCTCGGATACTCGTCCACCCATGCTTGATAGAACCGACTATGACTCTTGGGCTCAACGAATCGATTGTCTTGTCTTGGAAAAGAAAATGGGGTTAACATTCTCAAATCCATTGATGAAGGACCTTACCGAGTTGAGACTACTAGAGATGTACTTGATCTTCTTGAAGATGGAACTCGATTTATGGAATGGACGGACCAAAGATGTATGATGAGCTTGACGATAAGGAGAAAAGAGATTCGATGCGAGATATCCGAGCTTCTAACATTATCTTGCAAGGTCTACCAAAGGACATCTACAAGCTTATCAATCACAACACCGAGGCAAAAGGCTGTATGGGATAATGTCAAGATGCTTCTTTACGGTTACGAGCTAACTGTTGAAGACCGAGAATCACGGTTGTATGATGAATTTGAGCACTTCAAGATGAAACCGGATGAAAGTGTTTATGAGTACTATGTGAGATTTCATAAGCTTGTGAATGACATGAGGAACATCGAATGACTATGCCTAACATTCATTTGAACTCAAAGTTTGTGAACAACATGAATCGAATGGCACAAGTTTGTCACTACGTGAAGCTCACTAAAGGATTGAAGAATACAAACTATGAGCAACTCTATGCCTTCCTTCTTCAAAATGAGAGACATGCCATGTTTGAAAAGAGGATTCTAGATCGGTTCAAAGCTCGGGGAGAAACAAGTTCAACAAATGATTCAACTGCTTTTTACACAAATGATGGGATTACCACCAAAGCTTCTCAAGTTGTACCCATGGGAGATGGTAATCACAAACTCATTTCGATCCAATGTTCAAACAAGGCGATGCAAATCTTGTCATGGAACATTTCATCAATCAACTGGCACTCATGGTCAAAGAGTCAGGACACTTTCACCTCTCACTAACAAACTTCACACAATGAGATCGAACCGCCTCCAATCTTCACAATCATGCTTTGATCGGAGATGGGAAAATTATGGTGCACCGGTTCAAGAAAGGCGGTTTGATCAAAGAAAGGGTGGAGCGGTGGAGGTTATGTTGCAATCGAATCGAGGAAGGAATGGAAATCAAGGTCAAGCTAAGCCGATCAAATGCTATAAGCGTGGTGGTGAGGACACATTGCAAGGCGCACATCTCCAAGCGTCCACGAGAATGCCGATTACTTGAGAGATAAGATGTTGCTTGTACAAGCTCGGGATAATGGTCTTGCTTTGGATGAAGAGGAGTTGTTGTTTCTTCTTGAGGCAATGCCAAGACCTATGATGCGAGATGTGGATGAGCGACCAATTCGGGAGATAGGTCACAATCATCGAATGCCTTTCAAGTCGGCGATTGTGATGCATACGACTCGATGTGGATGATGGACCAACCGCACACACAATTTTATGGCTAGCATTTCTCCAATGGTTTCTCCCAAGGTCTCATCTTCACCACAAGCTGGCCCATCCAAAGACAAACTCATCTCGGAGGTATTAAAACTATCGATGATGTTGATGTGCAAAGATGCATGACAAAGTACAATCAAGCTGAAACTATTGAATCAAATATTGAAAATATGGGTAATATCAATGTTGTCCCATATGATCAATATGTGAAACAAAGTGAAAGTGAAGTTGTACCAAGTGATGCATCTTCTGCGATCAACAATGACTATGTTTTGATGAATACACCGCATGTGCCCCGATGATTACGTTATCTACGAGGCGAATGCCTATAAAGAACGTGTTGCTATTTATGAACAACGTGCAAAATTTGAGTTGACCACCCGTGAGCGGGAAATGGATGACCAAATCGTACAACTATTAGAAAAAGTAGGTTTAGAGAAGAAGTATTAAAACAAGAGTTAAACTCCTTACAAGAAAAGCTTTCTAAAAGCGCTAAGCAAAAGCAAGAACTTCAAGAAAATGTTAAAATGCTTAAGCAAGAATTCGGTGCTAAGGAATCAAAACTTTTGAATGATTTTCTAATCTAAAACCTTGAAAAACAAGCTTGAAAATAAGTTGTGCGTACAAGGAAATACCATTGATTGCTCACTTAATCACTAAGCATAGAGTCTTAGCGATAAGCATAGCATTCCCTTGTTGAGGAACCAAATCCAGAGGTCATTAAAAGGCTAGAAATGCTCATAAGGTTCTTTATGATGGCAATGAAATCCTTAAACCTAGGCAGAAACCTAGTTGCGTTGAGTGCACTAAGGAAGATAAGAAATCGGATGAAGTCACTAGGAAAAGATGAACAAGAAATTAGATGATCCTAAATGTAAAGAGAAGAAAATAAAGATCACACCCCATGATTACAAGAAGGAAAATTGGATTTCCTTGAACATGTTTAAGCCTCGAGACATTGTTGACTCCCGAACAAGTTTTCGGAAAATGGATTTAGATAAGCGAAAAGCGAAAATATTGTTGAAACAAACCCTCCCTTTGGAAAATGCCTAGAAGCATTGTGTATCCTCCTAATACACCAATGCATCTTGTTCCTAGAACAATTGCCACTAAAAGCAAGACCTTAATTAGTCAATATGTTATCTTTCAACTATTTGTTGATTTTGAGAAAACTTGCAAGAAAAGGATCACACCTTGGTATAGCGAAGGAGAAAGGGTTTTGAGCAAGCGAAAGAATGTTATTTAAGCGAAGTCATGCCTTTCTTTAAACGCTAAAAGATCATTTTGAAAGTCTTAAAAGGGAATGAACTTAGACATTAAAGAAATGGAAAAGGAGTTTGATGCAATGATAGTTGAGGTTAGTGACTATGAGCGAGCACTAAAATATAATGAGATTGAGAGAAAGAACTTGCATACATTAAATGAGACTCTTATTCTTGAATGTGTTGCTCAAGATATGTTTTCAACGCTACAAATTGTTCTATTAATGCTTCCCAATTTCATGAACTATCTGTTGCCACGAAAGTCTCCCATGATCGTGTCATTGAGCTTGAAAAACTAATTCTAAACTAAATGAGAAAATTGAGCTGGATGATCACGACAATTTGGTTAAACATTTTTCTAAACTAGAAGTTGAGCATTTTAATTTACAACTAAAATATCAACATCTTAAAGAAAATGTCAAAACTTCAAATATCAAGACATCCTCGGATGCTCCGAGTTTGATGCGTTTTCAAATTAACAAAGCGTGATGAGCAGATTCAAGCTCATTGCAACACGATCGAGAAAGTTGAAAGCCCAAATCTCTCAATTAAAGGGTCAAACGAACAATATGACGGGCTCCCAAATGCCTCCTCCTCTAGATTCTCGAATTCTCAAGCGTTTCATCTTCAAAACTTAGTAAATGCATTACAAAAGGAAAGCGAAAGTTTTCTAGAAGAAAATGAAAAGGTTAAACGTCATTTCAATGAGTTATTTGAATCAATAAAGGTCACTCGTAACAAAAATAACGAACAAATAGCTTCATTGCAAAAGGAAATTGAGAATCTAAAGAGTCGGGTAAAAGGGAAAATGCCAATGACCAATGGGAGAATGGTGTATCAAAGGTTCACTCTTGTAATAAATATGCTTTATGCGTGAAATATGTTCCTCCTCATCTTAGGAATAACAAACTTGCTATTCAAACATATTTCTCATCCCTTAAGGATTGTCTAGAATGTCTCGTGAGATTGTTGAAGAGGATAAATTAGAGAAACCACTTGACAATGCAATTGGGCATGCATGCTTATATGCCAAACGATCTCAAGAAATTCTAGAATGCTTAATCACAATATGCCCAAAGTCCTTAGGTGAGAGAGTTAATCCTTTGATTCCATGTTCGATGCCTAGTGCCAAGTATGATATTCATTCGATGCCCAATGTTTTGAATGTGAACCTTAGTGTGCCTTTAAGTAGTTCGATTCGGATCTGTCAATGCTAAGAAAGAGAACTCTAGTGTGCCTTCTAGGAGTACAAATCCAGCACTTCTAGTGTTAAGAAAGTGAACCTTGGTGTGCTGCATGTAATTCGGATCCCCGAACATCTAAGCAGGAGATGCAAAGAGTAGCAAAACCAACTAATGTTCCCATTCCTCTCTGAGAGTAATCGGTGACATTAAAGCAAGCGGTCAAAGTCTCAAGACAATACAAGGAAGGACACGACCTGCAAGCTAAGAATGTGCATTGGAAAGAGTAGAAGACCAACCTAGGAACTTTAAGTTTGAGCCGAATAAAGCGAATCGTGTTGATTCTAGTATTAGCCATAGGCGTCTTGTAATTAATTGAATTCGATACTATTTGCAAACCTTGTATTGATGTCGCTTGAATTACATTTCTAATCATGAATGTGGTGTTAATGTTTTGCCTAATGATGTTAATTGTCCGATTAATATTGTTAATGCTAAAAATCATGCTAAGAAGGCTAAAAGGCAAAAGCGAAAGAAAGTTAGAAAGCAGTGGAAACCCACGGGAAGAACATTTAGTAAGATAGGCTATCATTGGATACACATTGGTCATAAGACTAATCGAGACAATGCCCACTAGAAAATGGATGCCTCTTGGTAGAACTATTCCCTTAAGAAGTGAGCACACTTTGAATAGGGCTATCTGAGACACTAGTCTTGCATCTATTCATAATGATTCCATTGCCTTAATTTACGATATGAATGCTTCTATTTACGATGTGGGTGTTCCAACCATTGTTACTAACCAAATGGAACCCATTCTTGCATGGGGATCCCAATTATCGATTATCCATTCTTATGCGTGTTCAGCTGCGGATCGTTCAAATCGTTACGTGTGGTACGGACTCATTTGTTCCAAGCATATATTGGCGACGGTCGCGGCTCATGAACTTCGTGAGCAAATTCATCGGAGACGATTAGATTCGGGAATGATCATTTCGGTGCAATTATGGGTTATGGAGATTATGTTGTTGGTGATAGTGTTATCTTAGGTATACTATGTGGAAGGTCTTGGTCATAATTGTTCTCTGTTGGTCAATTATGTGATTACGATCTAGAAGTAGCCTTGAAAACATACTTGTTTTGTTAGAGAACTTGATGGTAAGGAGCTTTTAAGAGGAACTCGTGGTTCAAATCTATACACCATCTCTATCGATGATATGATGAAGTCTTCTCCAATTTGCTTGTTGTCAAAGGCTTGAAAACAAAGTCATGGTTATGGCATCGTCGTCTCAATCACTTGAACTTGGCACCATCAATGATCTCTCCGAAAGGACTTAGTTGTAGGTTTACCTAGACTAAAGTATGAAAAGGATCATCTTTGTTCGACATGCCAATTGGGAAAAAGCAAAAGTATGCCCATAAACCCAAACCTACAAACTCAATCACGAAGTTCTTCATACCCTTCATATGGATTTATGTGGACCAATGAGAGTGCGAGAATATCTTTGGGAAGAAATATGTGTTAGTTGTGGTTGATGATTACTCTAGATTCACAGGTCAAGTTCTTAAGGACAAAGGATGAAACTCGATATCATCATCAAACTCATCAAGCATTGCGAGTTCGACTTAACAAAACCGTCGAATTATCCGAGCAGACAATGGAACCGAGTTTGTTAACAAACAACTTAGTGAATTTTATGAAAGCATTGGAATCGACCATCAAAGAAGTGTTCCACGAACTCCTCAGCGAGCGGTGTAGTTGAAAGGCGAAATCGAACTCTTGTAGAAGCCGCTAGAACAATCTTGATTTACTCAAAGGTTCCAATGTTTCTCGGGTGAAGCTATTGCCATTGCATGCTACACACAAAATCGTTCCACGATTCACACTTGTTCATGGAAAAACTCCATATGAACTTGTCCACAATAGAAAACCTAATCTCTCTTTCCTTCGTGTGTTTGGTGCATTGTGTTATCCAACTAATGAGGTCAAGACTTAGGCAAACTTAGAGCTAAGCGAGACATTGGAGTATTTGTAGGGTATGCACCAAACAAAAGGGATACCGAATCTACAACAAAAGAACCCGAAATATCATGGAAACAATTCACGTTACGTTTGATGGTGACCGGTCAAGCGGCTCTGGACAATCGATTCGGGACCCGCACTTCAAAAGCAGTCCCATTGGTTCATCCCTTGTTCCAAACTCTTCTCAAGAAACTCCATATGTACCTCCATCGAAGATGATTTAAAGAAATTGTTTGATCCTATGTTTGATGAACTTTATGAGCCAAGTACTAATGAGGTATCGATTCCTACAACAGAGGCTGCTCATATTCACGTGAATGAAGTCAATCCTTGATCTCAATATCATTAAGTCAAGAAGCGCTGCTTCTTGATCCTTGATCTCATCAACAAATCATCATTCTTCAAATGTACATCATGGAACTGTTTACGGCATCAATGATGAAGTTAATCCCTTTGCTACTCACGAAGATGCTCCATTTGAAAACATATTTGCTCTGAATCTTCATCGAACCATCTTCTTGAGAGACATCGACTCTGCTACTTGGTCCCTCAACAACTACCACATGAACACCTTAGAAAATGGACTCACGATCATCCATTAGACAACATCATTGGAAATCCTCTCGTCCGGTATCCACACGGAAACAACTTGCAACCGATGCCTTATGGTGCTTCTTCAACTCCGTACTCTCTAAGATCGAACCAAAAGATGTTAAAACCGCCATGAATGAAGATAATGGTTCAATGCCATGCAAGATGAAATTCATGAGTTTGATCGACTTGATGTATGGGAGTTAGTACACTCCAGTTGTGCTATGATTATTGCTCTAAAATGGATCTTCAAAGTGAAACTTGATGAGCATGGTGATGTGTTGAAGAACAAGGCTCGATTAGTTGCTAAAGGATACCGTCAAGAGGAGGTATTGACTTTGAAGAATCTTTTGCTCTGTTGCTCGAATCGAGGCAATCGAATCTTTTGGCTAATCTTGCTAGTAAGAACATGGTAGTCTATCGGATGGATGTAAAGGCGGCATTTACGAGCGGAGATCTTAAAGAAGTCGTCTCGTCGACCAACTGAAGGATTTGTGAATCAAGAGCATCCTACTCACGTTTATCGTTTGAAGAAGGCTCTTTACGGTTTAAAGCAAGCTCCAAGGGCATGGTATGATACACTATCAAAGTTTCTTCTATCTACGGATTTAGCAAAGGAGCGATTGATCCAACATTGTTCACCGGAAGTCGAGCAAACATTTAATTCATGTTCAAATTTATGTTGATGATATCATCTTTGCCTCGACCGACCCCAATGAGTGTGACCGTTTTCAAATGAAATGAGTTCAAAATTTCAAATGTCAATGATGGGACAAATGTCATTTTCTTGGGATTACAAATTTCACAAAGTCCGGAGGCATTTTCATAAATCAATCTAAATATGCAAGCGAGATCTTAAAGAAATTTGGATTTGATTCAAGTGACCTGTTGACACTCCCATGATTGATCGAACCAAACTAGATGAGGACCACTCGGGGATCATGATTGACCAAGCGAAATATCGTAGTATGATTGGATCACGATGTACCTCACTTGCTAGTAGACCGGACATCTTGTTATTTGTTTGCATGTGTGCTAGATACCGGCTAAGCCTACTAAAAAGCACCTTGAAGCGGTTAAGCGGGTCTTCGGTATCTCAAGGAACCATCAATATGGGACTTTGGTACCGAAGGACACCGGTATGTCACTAACGACCTATCAGATCTTGATCATGCGAGTTGTCAAGATACTCGAAATACGTGCGGAGGTGCTCGGTTTTTGGGTGATAAGCTTGTGAGTGGTCTTCAAAGAAGCAAATGAGTACTTCTATTTCCTCTGAGGTGAATACATAGCCATGTCATCTTGTTGTGCTCAAATCTTATGGATGAGATCTCGATTATCGACTATGGCTTTGAATTCAACAAAATCCCTACATCTTGTGATAATAAAAGTGCTATTGCTCTCTCATGCAACAACGTTCAACACTCAAGAGCAAAGCATATCGACATTCGACATCATTTCATCGGGGAACAAGTGGAAAAAGGTGTGGTGGAACTCTATTTTGTGAGGTGCGAATATCGGTTAGCGAACATCTTCACCAAAGCTCTTCCAAGAGAACGTTTTGAGTTTATTCTTCCACGACTTGGCTTGAAAAGCCTTCAACGAAACACTCAAACGTCTTCGGGAGGAAGGCGAGGAGTAAAGGTCTATCTTCATCTATCTCTTGTATATATCTATTCGAAAACAAAATACAAAATTATAAAACCCTCAAAAATCAAATAGAAAAATATAAAACCTTCAAAATCCATAAAAATCGAAAAATTGAAAAATCTTCAAAAATATTGTCAATTTGTTATGTTTTTCTCGGTTCGACTATATCTACGGTCTTTGTCTTTGTCATTCAAAGAATGACACGGGACTTTAGATGTTGTTCGAATTTTTTTTTTATATAAAAAAAAAAAATCAAAAAAAAATTATTTTTGGGAGAAAGAGAAACAATGGTTTATTGTCATTTCGAGCAATAACCGCTTTTTAAAGAAAGAACGAGCCATTCTTTATCATGTTTTCAAAATTCCATGCTCGATTCTATAAACATTTATCTTGAAAACTAAGCGCTTTGAAAAATAACTCGGTCTCTATTTTTGATAATCATCGGACTTATTTGTCAAAATATCAATCTCTCAATCAACAACCTATGTCATTGATTGAGGGGAGAATGATTTCAATTAAATTAAAAAGTTATTTGGCATTCAATTGTTTTCAAAAGATATTCATGCATGTTTTATCAATGGAGTTTAAAGTTTTAAAATCCGATCCTTATCGATTAAAACGCTTTCATAATCAAGTCACAATTCTCCTTAAAAGCTTTCAAAATCAATTTAAATCTATAAGAGATCACAAATCTCAAATGATTTGATAATTGTGATCGGGGAGAATGTGTGATTTAAATTGGTTAAAGCGATAATTCGGTAAATGGTTTTATAAGGATGTACATGCTATCCTTCCCACATGTGACAAACGATTTCAAATTTTCCATGCACATGTTGAGGAGGAGCATCTATCTTAAACCTATGATTTGAAGCGTGATCACTTATCTCAATGTGCGGGTTCCTCTAGTATGTGCAAAACTCTTTTCAAACCTAGAAGCACATATTGAGGGGAGCAAAATCATGAAAACCTCATCCTTCCCAAAATGCTTTATCTACTTGATTCGATTAGGAAGTGATGTTGATATCTTTAGAAAATGGTAATCAAAGAAGTTAATTCTTCCTCTTGCCTCCGTGTGCAAAACGATTTCAAACATTTGATGCACATGTTGAGGGGAGCACTTGTTCTAAAAATATCAAAAACAATTCGGTACAAAATGTTTTGATAATATATCTTAAGTGTCGGATTGATTTTCAAGCGGTTTTCAATTGGTTCCAATGGCGGATGAACAATACCAAATAGACCGACCAACTTTACTTTATATACGGTGATATAAGGATGATAAGGTTAGGTATGTGTTCCCATGATCCGCCGAGAACCGGAGGGATCTACCGAGGACTATCCACTAGTTAGTGTAGAGTTCTTAGGTATGATGATAAAAGGAGAAAAATGAGAAATGGGAAGAGTGCGGATGAGATAGAGCTAGTCTTGGAACAAACCTAACAAGGTTCTAGCTATGAAGTCTCGGTAAGCTTGAAGGGTTGAAGAATGAAAAGAATTGAATGAGATAAGGGTGAAAACAAATAGCCCTCCATATATTCAACCTTAGGGCGAAACCGGGTTCAATTCATATACTCTTGATGGTAACATCGGTATTGAAGACAAGGCGTCATGGACCCGGTGGACTTGCACTTCAACTTTCCAAAACCACTCAAGTTCCTCTTAAAAGGACTTGTTTCATTCTCACGGGAACCGACATTATCTATCGACTTTCTCTTAGAGATTGTTGATATTGAAGAAGGAGACCCTCTCCTAGTCTCGGCACGGGAACCAAATATGCACATATTGAGTCTAGAGCCACGAGATCATCTATAAATCTCATTAGGACACTTTCAATGAAGACTCTCTGTTTCACACAATGTGGAAAGAGATTATATCTTGAGTCCTCGCATTATCCTTGTGGTATTGCGGAACATCCGAGTGATATGCAAACATATTCACAATGAAGATGGAAAGCCCTCTGGAGCCAACATCAAACAAGCTCACGGTGGGTGGCATGTGAGATCTATTCAATAGATCAACCATGTGACAACCGAGCGAAACAATGGGCGATTCAATCTTTTGAATCAATCACGGTTCGAGTTATGGATTGACGGATACCTTTGAAAACCGGTCATTGTGCTTAAAACTCTTTTCTTTAGCACATTGACCGTGTACGAATATTTCAAATCAAAAGGTGTTTTATGATTGATAATTGATTTTCATTAAAACCTTCGTTGTATTGCAAAACAATTTCTATTGAGCAATACGATTGTCTTTCAAATCTCTTTTCATCAATCGGTGAATTTCTATTCATTTGGTTCACTCACTCCGTGTTGTCTTCTTTGAGATGTTCGGTTTGAGAACGACTAGAGCATTGCGAAACCACATCAAGGAAATTCTTGAATTATACGATCACAGGCGATACTTGTCTTGATCAACGGGAACCGTGGGCGTGTACCTCAATTCAACGAAAGTGATCAAAGACACTTTCGTGTGCTTTATTGCTAAGCTGTTTTATGCGGTACATCCTACGTTTGCGGTGATCGAATGAAGCGGTCAATCCATAGCCGCATGCTCACTTAACACATTCATCTCAAAAGAAATCATGATAAGTGCATCAATGACTCGATATTTTCACTCCATGCTTACGCTTTCTGTTGCCAATATCATGAATCAACGAAAGCTTCGTTACTCTACGATGAGAAGATATCATGATCCGAATGTGAGCATGTCGGTCCGAAAGTCACAACATCACATAATACCAACACCACAATGGATGTCTCGAGATTTTTGTTGGTGATGATCTCAAAGGCGGCTCAAATTTATTATCACGTGGATCGGTAAAGACCTCCACTTGGATTAACCAAACATGCAATGAGAAGAATCAATGACTACGAGCTTGAGCAAAGTACTACATCAAGAATGCAAGAACAATTGTTAATGTAATATCTGTTTGTATTCAATGTAATTTTAGTATATGTTTGAGGTGACCTCCCTAGGGGAGATTGTTAGGAATTAGAAATTCCGGTATTAAAGAGTCGGTCACCTCAAGTATATGTAATCGTTAAGCTCGTAGTCGTAGTTATTTTAAGCTAAGTAGTATTTAGTTAAGTAACACCGTGGAGGACGGACGGGTCTTTACCAGCTGTATGCACGATCCATGACCCGTTGTGTGGCGTTTTATTGTAAGACTATAAATACTCTCTACCTTCCAAGGTAGAGTTGGAGCTCATAATAATATTTTCTTTCTCTCACTATAGTTCCCAACTCTCTTCCTTTCTCTCACTAGAACTTTCTCTCTAACATACTTATCGCCTACTTTGATCATGGTTTAGAGTGTTTGTGAAATCCAATATCCTACATATCGTGGCATGATAGGTAGTCTTCTCTACCTCACGACAAGTAGGCGGATATCATGTTTAGTGTTTGCTTATGTGCTAGGTTTCAAGAAGACCTAAAACATCACACCTAGAAGCCGTAAAAGGATATTTAGATATATTAAGGGTACAACACAATTAGGATTATGGTATCCTAAGGGCACGGGAGTAGAAACAATTGTATATCTGATTCGACCATGCGGTGATTACGTTGATAGAAAAAGTACAAGTGGGGTATGTACTTTCATGGGATGTTGTTTAACATCTTGGTTTTCTAAGAAACAAACGGCACTAGCAATATCAACAACCGAAGCCGAGTACGTCTCCATGGCAAAGCATGCCAACAAGCACTATGGATGAAACAAGCGTTAGTAGACTACGACATTCATCTAAGCGACATAGCCATCCTATGTGACAACAAAGGTGCCATCGACTTAAGCAAGAATCCGGTATTGCATTCTCGCACAAAGCATATAGAGATTCGTCATCACTTCCTAAGAGACAATGTTCAAAGGGAACATCTCTATTGAGAAGGTAGCATCCGAAGACAACATAGCCGACGTCCTCACCAAACCGTTGAAGCGGGAACAATTCAACCTACTTTGTCTTGGTCTTGGTCTAATGGAACAAACGTCGTAACTTATTTGACTCTACAAGGTATGTAAACACTAGCCTTCTTCTTTCTGAGTCTAGGATCTCTATTTCACGCACAACTCACAAACAATACGGAATTTTCAAAACCCAAGATGAGTTTTCCACTTATAGCTTTCTTATTTTTTTTTATATACACATTTTCAAAGAAAACCTACTTTCACAATGTTTTCTAAAAGGATGATACCTTCCCGTATCAATTTCACAAAAGCAATTTCTCACGTCTAGGACAAATCGCTTTTTCATTATTAATACAAAGTAAAAACCCATTTTCATTGCATCTCATGTCTTTTGAATGCTAAAGGGGACACATAACTAATATGTGTTTTCGGGTACATTCATTTAAGCAACAATGAATTAGGAGCATTGATAACACAAAATTACGTACTCATGTACTAAATATGTGTTTTCGGGTTATCTCAATAGGATGTTTTTATACTTCTAGTTTATTTTCTATTTCTTTTAGAGGTCGAGATAACCGCAACTCTAAATAGTTTGCATATAGGCAACAATAGGCAAAAATGTTTCCAAAAGGTCTTTGAATCATACCCACGGATAACTTCCCGGATCCCTAAAGGGAAGGATCCATGGGATCCGTGCTTGCTATTTTACCTTCTATTCTTCACTTTGGATGAAAAATCCACATTTGTTTTATTTTTGGAGTATGTTCTTTAATGCTTGTGTTCTCATGATCACATGCCTTAAATTCATATCTAATCATTAGATTTTAATCCACATTTTGAGTCAAGCATTCATTACAATGCTTTGTTTTTCTATATATAGAACTCCCAAAATGCTTGCAGAATCACCTAGTACAAATAATCATCCATCCAAACCCTTAGATGAATCACTAGTACAAACAATCATCTTCATGATACCCAAACCTTTGTACTACCACGATACCACAATCAAACTCTAGGATATCCGCGCGGATTAGTATCCGATCTTGTTGTTTAGCAAAACCAACCTCAAATGGTTCATCCTCAACAAATAACTCACCACAAGATGCTTCCATTATAGCACCCCCTCATCACCAACAAGTACACCAACTTCATCACCACCTAAAATAACTCTTTTGGAACTCCTTAAGACTCCAACAAGATCTAACCAACCTAAAGAAAAAGAATTAGTCTTTTCAACACCCCCCACATCTCCAAATACTATATTTCAAGATCTTGAAACATCACCACCATTAGCTCCCATCACATTACAAGAACATCTAGGTTCTTTTCCACCACCATTTACAAACATTCCGGATATTGATCCATATTTTCCTATTTTTCCACCACAACTTCCGCATAACTCAAATCAAAACAACCCGGAAAAATTCCGCACTCATTACCCACATCATTTACATTGTGAACATTGCCAATCCACTAGGAAATTACAATAGAAGTTAGGGAAGAAATGCGTTTCATACTCAACCTCATCCTTGATCGCATCAATACCATTACTCATCAAAACCTCCATCCATAACCTTATGCAAGCATGGAAGGAATCACTACTACTATTTTCTACTTTTAGTATTTTTCTTTTTTGTCATTTTCAAGAACAAGTCTTGTTCTTATTTTTACATGCTTGTAAGTGGCATAAATACCACTACAATTTGTTGTTTTATTACAAGGCTTTGTTTACATACCTTGGCTCCCAATCTTGATTCTCGACAATCACAAGATTATATAAGCATGTTACTAACCTTTCTTTTGTAGGATTTTATTTTTTTTCTTTTGGCCTTCAAACAAGGGGAGCTACCGTCGTGGGGGAGTTAATTTCTTTTTGTTTATTTCTTCCAAGGTTTAACTTTTGTTTCGACAAAAGGGAGAAGAAGTAAAACTTAGGCGCTTTCAAAACTTGCATCTATTCTTAAGTTTTACTCATCATAACATTATGTTTTGTCATCAACAAAAAGGGGGAGATTGTTAATACAAATAAACCGTAAAAACGTTTATTAATATTTAAATGTAATGTTATCTTAAGTATAATTTTAAGGATACATGTTATTTTTGTAAAGCATTTACATATAGCCATTTAAATACAAAAATGTAATAATTAAGCATTTGTTGTAATAGTTTATTAGGATGGGTAAAAACCATAACCCATGAATCATAACCCATACTCAAGTTGGCTAGATACAATGTATACTTAGATACATTGAATCTAAAGAAAACCCATGGACCAAACCATAACCCATGACCCATAACCAAAAACCCATGGGCAAGAGGAGCGGACCATGGATCCCTAGGATTACACTAGCGGATCCCAGTGGAAGGATCCATGGGATCCGTGGAGCAGAGGAGAATTTTGCCTATAAATAGAGAGCCATTTATTCATTCTAACTCACCCTCTTCTTACTAAACCTCTCATACACTCTCATTCTCTTCTAACATATAGATCACTTGATCTAGAGAGTTGTTCTTCTTTCTTTCTATTTGTGATCCTCATATAGGTCCTTCTCTAAGGCGAGATCACGAGCATTCTACAAGTCATCCAAGCAAAGGGTCCTTGATTGATTTGTCACTCCACAAGATTTTGTAGCGAAGATCTTGTATTTGATATTTCACATATTTGTTGTGTAATAGTTGTGTTGGTTTGGTCCACCGTGCTACGGACTCGGTATTTAGCTTTGTACCGAAAAAGTGTAAGCAACGTTGTGAAGGCTTCTCCGCCAAGTGAAGGAGTTTGTTGACATAGTGCTTGAACTATCGAGTAGGTGACTCGGGGGTGGAGTAGGCAAGGAAGGTGACCTTGTGCGAACCACTATAAATCGATTGTGTCTTTTCTATCCCTTAACTTTATTTATTTGCTTGATTTATCATTAGATCTATACTTTCTCAACATCCATACAATTTCACATAACATCGAATCTAAAGTTTTTGAAATTAACTTAAAATCGCAAAACTATTCAACCCCCTTCTAGTTTTCCACAAAAATGTTTAGAAAACTTGTAGACTTATCACGACTTCATAAAAATGAGTATTTTGATGACCTAAAGTCTATAACAAGTATTATTATGTCGATATTTAACTAAACTTATATATATAAATATACTAATAGGGTACCCAGCGTTGCGATGGTGGGTACCGCAATATAATTTATTTTGGTTCACATGTTGTGCGAAAATAGTTACGACATCAACATAAGACCATCTCCACCGCAATGAGCTTCCGATATTATTAATATTATTAACTCATTCTTCAAGATAGTCAGTACCGGCGTCTAGCGTAGCGATATATAGTTTTCGATAAATTTTGGTTGTATCACTATCCTTTGTGTGTTTTGTTGTGTCTGTGGCGCCATTTTCTTGGATTACATGTATGGTTTTGAGGTAATAGTAAGTAAATTACGCTCTTTCTTTTCATTACATATGTGGTTGCATTCATCTAGGCGACAATGTACAAGTCCGAGAAAATTCAACGATATCAATCTATTAGATAGTTTATTTTGGCGGTGTTAGTGAAATTCGGTGGTAAGTGTTGGGAATTAAGGTAAACTACTAATTCTCTGATTCGCGGAAGCATCTCGCCAAGAGATTCTGCCAAGAAGAATGGATTCTGCCGAAGTTATACTTCAAGAAGTGTTAAAGCAGAATGTCGTGTTCTTCTTTGAAAGTGTGAATCCACGTGGAGAGATAAGCTCGTTATAGAGTAAAAGTCGGTGCCGCATTAAAGATAGGTTGGCGCCAGTATAATGTAGAGCTTACTCGGAATAAACAACATGATTAACAAAATAATATGATTAGTTGCATGCTTGTCTAGATGCATGCTTGGTCTATGTTAGTATTAGGGTGTACATTGTCAACGCTCATTAGGGTTTCTTGCCTATATAAGAAACCATGATAGTTTGTAATAGATAAGTTTTGGGAAGTCTTTCAAGTCTTGTAAACTATCCGAAACATAGAGTTTCTATAATCAAAAGATCCATAGAGGATCAAAGAGTTCTTAGTTATTGTAACTTGTATTTAATTTACGCTACAAAATACGAGTTGTGAGATCTTCTATTAGTTTGCTTGTGATTACATAGGCAACACTAACGATCTCCAGTGCTTAAGATCTATCAAGGTCGTGTGTGGTCTCAACAAGTGGTATCGAGCCTCGGAAAGTCTCTACGATACTAAGAACCATTCTCACCCCCATTCAATCAAACATTCATTCACCATGCACGGATCCGATAATGGCTGAAGTCACCAACACAAACAACACCAACACCACTTCCATGCAACAACTCGGTCTCTCAAGCGGTAATGGTAAATTCCCTTATTTAAAAGGGAAGAGTATGAACTTTGGACTATGAAGATGGAAAGCTGGATTTCCAATATTGATTGGAATCTGTGGGAGGTAGTGAAGAAAGGGAGCAGTCTAAAGAAAATGATTCTGAGCGGGGATGGGAAGTTTATCATGGCTCCACCAAAATCTTTGAAGAGGTCTTGGCTGTCACGAGAGAGAGCATCTTGTAAAACTATTACGCTCCAAGCCATACAGAAGATCATCGTGTGATTTTCACCATAGGGATGATCAAAGGACATATGGATGGCTCTCAAAGCAAGGTTCGGTGGAAATGAAGAATCAAAGAGAATGAGGAAGTCCATCTTTGAGACAACAATTTCGGGACTTTAATATCTATGAAGAAGAAGGTATCCACAAGGGATACTGACGGGTTCCATAGGATTTTGAGTCGGCTAAACCGGTGAATGCAAAACGGATAATGATATTCGCAACTCAAAGTTCCTTGATCTTTACCTCCATCATGGTTACATGTAAGTATTGCCCTCAAGGCTAAAGGAGGGTTGGACATGCTTACCTTTGATGAGTGTATAATGAGACTGAGAACCCTTGAACTGATGTCGGGACTCCTACCGTACATCTTCTTACGGCCATGCGACTTTTGTTGGGACATCTCACTCCAACATGATGGTACTGCTCACGGTTCTAACTACTTTCCATCATCTTCGGTTCCAACTACTTTCCATCATCTGCACTCTCACTCCACCACATAATACTCGTCCCACTCCACCATGTTCTCAAACTAAGACCAGTAGTGTGATGGAAGATGTTCTTCATTCGTTTGTTCTTGATTATGATACTCGGATTATCTTGTATATGAAGACTTTGATCGGTTGGACCCTCTTGAAATGGAGGAGATGAAATTTGAAAATGCGGTGGCATTTTTGTCGATGGACATCAAAAGGTTTGAAGAGAAGTGCAGGAAGAAGTTTGCTTTCAAGGGAAAGGAACCGGCTCGCTTTGATAGGAGAAAAGTCAAGTGTTTCACTTGCCACGGATAGGGCATTTCTCAAGGAATGCAAAGGCAGGAAAAGTGGAGATGGAGCTAACTACCTTTCATATCGTGACAATGAGGAAACGGAGCTTGACTCTCCTCACCATGGATGTCTGGTCAAGCTGGACTACACATGAACACGTGAATGAGGAAGCTCATGATCTTGATAAGCTTGGGTTGTTGGCAAGGTGTACTTGGATGAAAGGCATGATCGGTTTCCTTGATGGGACTATCTCGGTACACAATCTGTATATTTGGTTGTAGTCTAAGATACAATGAACTTAAAGAAGAGTATGATGCTATGAAACCTAAGTTTGATGAATGCTATGTTGAAAATGAAGCTCATAAACTAGCATTAAAAGCAGTGAAAGACAAAAATATGGTTTCGGAAGAATCAAATAGCTTATGAAGAAAAGATAAAGGTTTTGAGTTTGATCTAGAAGTTGCTAATAATTACTTAAAGCTATGCGAGAAAGCAAAGGATGAAGTCGTATCGAGAACCTAGAGCTTAAAGAAAAGGTAGGCGAGAAATAGCTAGAAATAAACAATGGTTAATTTCGGTGATAATCTGCTGAGAAGCGTATAAGATCAATCGGTAACCTCGGCTTAGGATTAGGCTTTCAAAAATATGTAGGAGTAGAAGCTAGGTATGATGGTCGTAAATCCACACTGCAGGATTAGCTAACTTTGTAAAGAAGGTAATATGCATGTCGTCCTGGTCCTATTAGAGGTGAATTTATGCCGATGACCTATCCATCATTATTGACTTTGATGGATCACATCATCTATATGGCAAAAGTCAAAAGACTTGCTGGACACGATACCTCATCTAATGACTTTGTCTCTTGCTCGAGCGGTGACAATTCATCGGATCAAGGGTCCACTTCCTATGAAAGTCGTGATTCAAATGAGAAGTCGACCTTCCCAACACGAGCCTACACCCAAGCCTCGCACCCATCTACTTACAAGCCTTCTAAGGAAGCTGGCGAGGAATCAACTTCCAAGCAGTTTCTTCAAGACTTGTCTTTAAATCTTTGAATAATCGATCTGTTAAAACAATTCCTTGAATGTTTACATTTTAAGTATACGCATGTAATCAAACATCTCCTATTTGAATAAATCTTCCAAGAAGAAGACATGTTTTGTATGTGGAAGTAAATTTCATTTGATTAAGGATTGTGATTTTTATGAGCAAAGATTGGGTGCATGTGATACTCACTGAAACATAGATCTAAGTGGACCAATGTTGCTAATATTCCACCATATGTCCTCGGCTACTATCTCGACTCTCATTGAGAGGTTCGATTACCGGACCTTATGTGCAACCAACTAGCCCATACTTTAAAACATGGTTATTGACCTACATATGTTGACTCTATGTATTTGGGATGGGATATGGAATATAACGTGAAGCCCTCAAGAGTTGTTCTTGGACTAACAAGGACCCAATTATCAATGGAGGACCAAGAACAATGGTGGATCCTCTAAATCTTCATGCCCTAAACCTGTGATCCACAAAGGCGAGTTCAAGTCGGTAATGACTTGAACCTCCATCAATCTAACCGTTTGTATATATTTTATTGTTGTTTGTAGGATCATCCCTTAAGCATAAGAACATTGGTATTGTTGATAGTGGTTGTTCGAAGCATGTCGGAAACGGAGATATGATGCACAATTTTGTTCCAATAGAAGGAGGCAATGTGACTTTTGGAGGAAGTGATGGAAGTATCCTTTGGAAAGGCACCATAAAAACACCTCATCTAGATTTTGAAAATGTGTACTATGTTAAGGAACTTGACATTTCAACTTGTTCTCTGTTTCACAAATCGTGACACTAAGAACAAAGTTCTCTTCATCGAGAATGAATGTCTTGTCTTTGTCTAAAGACTTCATTCTCCCAGAAGAAACTTCAATTCTGCTGAAAGTTCCTCGAACTCACAATTTATACACATTCAACCTTAATGAAGTTCAACCTGATGGTGACCTCACATGCTTAGTGGCTAAAGCATCACTTGATGAATCTACTAAATGGCATAGGAGGATGGCTCATGTGAATTTCAGGACCATAAACAAACTCTCTAAAATGGGTCTTGTTGAAGGTCTTCCCACCAAAGTTTTCACCAATGATCATAATTGTGTCGCTTGCAACAAAGGAAAACAACACGAGCTTCTTACAAAGCTATCAATGCCATGAGCATCATTCTTGAACCTCTTCGTTGCTCCACATGGATCTGTTTGGTCCAACTCAAGTCGAAGCATTGATCATAAATTCTTACATTTGGTTATCCTTGATGGCTATAGCGATTTTGTTGGGTTTTCTTTCTCGGAACCAAAGATGAAACATCTCAAGTCTTGTTCAATTCATCACTCTCGTTGAAAATCGGTTGAACAAAAGGTCAAGGGTATTCGGTGTGATAATGGGACAGAGTTTAAAAATGCTATTCTTATAGAACTCTATGGGTCAAAAGGTATAAAAGGGACTATAGTAATCCAAGAACCCCACAACAAAATGGGGTGGTGAAAGAAAGAATAGGACCTTAATAGAAGCTGCAAGATCAATGCTTGCGAGACTCTAAACTACCCACTATGTTCGGGTGAATCTGTTGGCACGACATGCTATGTGCTAAACAGGTCTCCATTACAAGACCACAACTCAAAACACCATATGAACTTCTCTTTGGAAGGTTCATCATTCACTACCTAAAACCTTTTGGTTGTCAAGTGACCATTCGAACACCGGTGATCCATTGGGAAAGTTTGATAAGAAGGTGATGATGGTTATATTGTGGGTTACTCGACTCATAGTAAGGCCTACGGTGTACAATTTGCAAGCCAAGAAGATAGAGGAGAGAACACGAGATTTTTGGAAGATAAGCCTAATGTTCAAGGGCGGGGTCATACGTGGTCCTTGATCTTGACTACTTAGCGATTATCCGGGTTACCACAGACATTTGGCTAACAAAATCATGCAGTCCTCAAGAGTCTCCAACTAACAATGCAGTCCCTTAGATGATGACTCACGAAAATGAGTTTGAAGATGATGAGCAACCCATACTTGTGCCTTCTTTCTCCCCTAACAATATTGCGGTACCACTCTAAGGATATTCTTGATCTGAGTGATGAAGATGACTCTCGTTATCTTTGAGGACCTTGCTAGGCTTTAGACTCAAGAATTTCTTTGCCAAGCTTGAAGCAGAAACCGAATGGGGAGGTGGCTAATGAAGGAATCGGAGAAACCTCGTGTCTGTGAAGTTGACTCTGTCACACCTACCTTCCCAAATCTGCTTGAAGGCTATCTTTGTTCCTTCTCGAGGGTCTTCGACTTTGGAGAACCTCATACACGCTTTCCAAAACCCTCCGATCTTGGAAATCACCAACCCAAAGTCGAATTTCACTTCACCCTCTTATGATGTGAATTTGAAATAACAATCACTAATCTTGATTCATCCATTGAAGTCATTACCACCGCCACTCGGAGGATCAACAATACTCATCCTCGATCCAACATCATAGGTGATCTTCGGCACTGTTAGAACTCGTAGGCTATAACAAGTCCTCGATTTGGGCGATTGCTTTTTCTCTTATGTCTCCAACCGGCAAAGAGACAATCACACAGACTTCAAACATTGTTTGTTTGCTTGTTTCTCTCTCAGTGGAACCAACTAGTGTTTCTCAAGCTCTCAACGATTCAAGGCGGCTCAAGCAATGCAAGAAGAAATGCAACAATTTCACAATCGTGCAGTTTGGATTTTGGTTCCACTCACGATGGCAAATATGCCATTGGGACAAAGTGGATTGACGAACAAGAGAGATGCTAGAGGTGTTGTGATAAAAACAAAGCAAGATTAGTAGCTCAAGGCTTGAGACAAGAGGAAGGATTGATTATGATGAAGTGTTTTGCACCTGTTTCGAGTTGAAGCAATTCGCATTTTCTTGGCATATGCTTCTTACATAGGTTTCATGGTGTATCGGATGGATGTCAAGGGTGCTTTTACGTATGGTGAGATTGAAGAGGAGGTCTATGTCACTCAACCCAAGGGATTTGAAGACCACGATCACCCAAATCATGTTTACAAGGTTGTTAAAGCTCTTTATGGCTTACATCGGGCACCAAGAGCTTGGTATGCTAGGCTTTCATCATTCTCTTTCAAGCATGGCTATAGGAGAGGTGCTATTGATAAAACTCTGTTCCTAAAGAAGAATTATTCGAGACATCATTCGGTGCAAGTTTATGTGGGCGACATTATTTTTGGCTCCACAAACGAAGCTTGGTGCAGGAATTTGAGGAACTAATGAAGGGTGAATTTCAAATGAGTGCTATGGGAGAGCTTACTTTCTTTTGGGTCTCAAGTTCGTAGAACAGGATGGCATCTTTATCTGTCAAGATAAATATGTGAGGACATTTTGAAGAAGTTTGGTATGGAAGGTGTTGGGGCGCCACAACACCTTATGAAGCTCAAAGACTAAAGCAAATAATAAACCGGATCTACTCGTGAATGTTCATGCATGACAGTCCATGATTGGTTCATTGATGTATCTAACGACTTCAAGACACGATATTACATTCTTTGTGAGTGTTTGTTCTCGACATCAAGTCACTCCACTTACTTCCCATCTAAATCTTTGTCAAGAAGATCTTTAAGTACCTCAAAGGCCAACCTCTTTAGGCCTTTGGTACCCAAAGAGTCTCCTTTCAAGTTGGAAGCATATAGTGGCGGTGATTATCTTTGGTGCAAATCGGATAGAAGATCCTGGCTGGAGGTCGCCAATTTTAGGCAAAGGTTGATTTCTTGGCAATGCAAGAAACAAACCATTGTGGTGCCTCAACTCATCAAGCGATGCGTTCTGTCGCCGCAAATTCTTCGTGGTCGGGTCCTGCGGATTCGTAACCGATTCTTTGGACTATGGGTACAACTTTATGAACACTACAATTCATATAGATAATCAAAGTACCATCCGCATAGTCAAAAATCCGCTTTTTCACAATCAGACAAAACACATTGAAATCGGGCACCACTTTATACGAGATGCATATGAAAACATTTGATAAAAGTGGCAAAATTCATACTGATGATAATGTGGCGGACACTGTTAACAAAAGCGTTTGATGGACCAAGGTTTCAACACCTCGTGGTCAATATTGGAATGTTAAACCCTTGACTGCATCGTTTAAGGGGAGGCATAGGCCTCAGGGGAGGCATATGCCTCAGGGGAGGATTTGTGCAAACTCTGCATATCGTTGTTTGTTTGTGTCATATTTTGTTCAATAAACAGTTTTCCTTTTTCTAAATTTGCTTCTATCATTAGGTTTGTAAAAACATCATTTTGCCAATAGTGATAGCGTTTATTTAACACATTTAATCTTTTTAATTTTCTCTAACTTGCATCTTTATAATTCTTTGCTAACACTAAGCTATCGATTATTCGTTAGCTTGTTTTGTGTTGTTCTTGTGTAGTGTTGTATACATTTTGCGGTTATGCGGATTGCGTTTGTCCATTCCATGATCAGTTCAAATTCATCAAGTGTGGCTCAATGGTACATGGTCAAGATAGCTAAAAGATTGTTGCTTGTTTCTTACGAAATTAAAAATCTTGAAGCAAACAATTTGATTCCACCGAAGTTATCATACTAAAGAAAAGAAATTGAAGTCAAATTGTTCATTCATTCATTCAAGAAAAGCAGTTTGACTCACGACTTACATAAAGTCAACCTACTACTATGCATCTTCAAGATACGAGTGTACACTTAAGCTAAGCCTAATCTAGTGTATATCCTTCATTCCGAAATCTAAGTGAATGTTGGATATGCATTGAATCTTGGCTTTTCAGAGGTCTTGCATAACCACCCATTCCGTCTAACCTGGTGGTTGGATATGCATGACCCGATGACGAAGGTGCTAAGGACCAAAATGGGAGGATGGATTGATGCAAACGATTGATGATGACGATGACCACGCAGGATGACGGAGAAAAATAATGTATCCTGTGTGCTTCATCTATTCATTTCAACCAAAATGCATTCGATCCACTCTCTCTAAGCCCTTCTACTATACGATGTGTGTTCATGCACCAAAAGATGGCGCAGTGAGACCAAGAACCACCTCTATCTTTGGGAAGTGGCGGATTCTGCACGAGGTCTTTGTTGAGACCGAGGTCTTTGGAGGTTGGGAGTATGATGTTCCCCTTATAGGAGTCATCGGAATCATCGACAAATTCACTTGGATTCACTAATCGTCATCTTCGAAGAAGGGAGAAAGGGCGATTTATTTGGTCGTGGATAGGGTTGAGGAAAGTAATGGTACCATGGGTTTGATTCACCACTTGATGATGATGAAGAGGATGATGAAGATGAGGAAGTGAGATCTATGATCTCAGGTTTGGTATTCATGGTGCAATTTGGTTAATTGGGGTTATTTTGCATCTAGGGTTTGTGGTAATTATTTGGGGATCTTGATGAAGAGATGAGTTACATTGGGATCATTTTATAGACGGGTTCGAGGTTCAATGAGTTTAATGCAAGTGGGTGGCACAGTAATTCTAGAAACTTACCGAAGATATTCTTATCTTTGATGCATTCTCATTGAAGTTATAACTTCAGATTGATCATGTGTTCTCTTGAAGTGTTGTTTTGGGTTGGGTCAAAGATGCAATACACGCCGGCAATAGTCAACCGAGCGGTCAATTTTCTTTGACTATAATTTGGGCAAAATCTATCAATCCACCATCACTCTCTTCGCTCAAACAAATTCTCTCATTCCGCTTTCACAAACACTCACCATTTCAAGAATCATAACCCTAAACACTCATATCTCTCATGGCTCTTGAATTTAAACATGATCACAACAAAGTTGCATTTCTGGGAAATGGCAAGGGATATGAATTGTACGAACCAATGGTGGAATTCCTGAAAAGGTCCAAGATTTGCTATGCTCTAACACATGCTCCAAATGAGATTTATGAATCACTGGTTACTCAATTTTGGGAATCTGCTGAACAAAGGAATGAAACAGAGATTAGGGCTGTGATTGACGGAGCAGAGCGCATAGTGACAGAGGACCTAATTCGGAGGAAGCTTCAGTTGGAAGATGCTGATGGAGCATTTCATTGTAATCAGGAAAATGTGCTTCTTGGGCTAAGGCAATTGGCTATCGAGGAACAAGAATCGATATGTGGTCAAGAAGGAACTCGCTCGAAGTGGAGGTTCCGGTTCACACGCCGCTTCAATGCATGAGCAACAAGACGGAGGATGGGACCGATTCTCCACACAAGCGGGCTATGGTATTGTGTGTCTTTCTCGAGGGTAACTTTCAATTTTCTAGGTATATTTTCAAAAACTTGGTTGAAAATATTCAAAAGAAAAAGGGAAAATTTTTAATGTACCCAAGGTTTCTACAAATTATTTTGGACATCTCTACCCAAACTCAATCTTTCTATCCCATAAGTACTTTAACTGCTAAATTGTATGCTACAATGAAAACCCACTTTGTGGGGAACATCATCCCTTACTAGCGCCCATGTTTCCCCAAGGTAATGAGGTGGCGATGAGGAGAATGTGGCTCTAATCCTCCTTCCTCACTGCTGCACCGATGGTAATCCATCGCTAACATTGATGAGGCCCTCATCGATCGTTGAAGCAACTCATGTTGCTCATGACCAACCACCTTGTCCCATCCAACACCCACACTTGTTACACAAGATGAATCGATCTTAATAGACTACCCACACCAAATCTCGTGAGGATCCTCTCAATGAAGATCTTCTCATATTGAGCATGACCATGATTCTTCCGAAGGTCCAATGAAGCTCCCTTACCACGAGCAATCTGGTGGAGCCGAGGACCCTATTACACTCTCATCATCATGCTCTTGTCAATGTGTATGCCGCAGAGGTTAATAATCGAAAAAGGAGCTTGCGAGTCCAAGTCGTCTCTTGGGAGTAAGATTGAAGAACTGCGAGAATCAAGTCAAGGAATTAGAGGACAAACTAAAAGGGCCTCCAAAAGGAAGCTTGTGGTTTCTCTCGATGAAGAACAAGAAGTACCTCATTTGAGTCTCTGGACATGTTGGTCGATGTTTCTCTCAATGATCCTTCATCGATGGCGCTACTTCCTCAACGAAGAAGGAACCCGCCTTTACAAAAAAGAAGAGATCCTTTTCACATAAGGTTCTTCTCAAGCTTCAAAGGAACACAGGGATGATAAGGATGCATCCGCTAATGTGCAAATGGAGGATGTATCTTCGATCCTAATCAATCTGCATCGGTTCAAGAACCAATGGACCTTTCACCTTCAAAGCAGTCACATCGACATGGTCTGCTATGACCACTCCAGTTGATAATCTGCATCAACATGTTGACTTAGGTACTACTACAGAGGTTCCAGTCGTTGATTTAACTGAAGAAGAGTATGCCAAGAAGTCTGATGATAAAGGGAAAGATGTAATAACTGAAGATGAGCTTGGTCCAGACTTGGTAAGTGAGGAGGAAAGACTAGGTCAAGCAAGTAGATTGGCAGAGTTTGAAAAGTCAAAGGAAAGTGTAGCATTGGCTAATCAACTTGAAACAGAGGAATTTTCATCTTTAACTCCCGAGAGAAGAAGAAGCTGGATGCAATGAGGGTTCGGATACTCACGAACATCGGGATATTCTAACTCGACAAGTCATTTCAAGACCTTCTCTAGCTCAAAGTATACTAGGTGGAGATTTCCTCAGTGACAATTATGTGGAGCGAATGATGGCTCAGGGAAGACAAAGGAAGCAAGAAGCTATCGCACAAAAGAGGGCCATCAAAGCTCAGAAGGCAAAAGACAAACCTCCTTCTAAAGCTGAAATAAGAAGGGTGGTGAAGAACCAATGCTCAATGTACAACTCTGGGTTAACAATGAAACAAGTCATGGCTTTTCCTGATCATGTCCTGTTTCGCAAATATAACCAAATCATGAGGGACAGATCATCATCTTCAACACATTCTTCCAACTTGAAAAGAACTGTTGAGAATGAAGCTGCTCAAGAAGCCAAAAGACTTAAGTCATTTGCTGAACCATATTCCAATTCTCCTGAAGCACCTGATATATCTGTCTCAACTTCATCTGCGGCAACCATTGTCACCCAAGAAGCTTCCAGAATTAAGGAAGCTGATCTCACAGAAACTAAAACAGAAAGGGTGATAAAGATGCTCCACAGGATGAATGCACTTCGTGTTCCAACCAAGTCTCCATCTACCTCTTCAAGTCTTATCACAAACGCACAAGATGAAAATGCTACCTCTAGGGAAATCTATAAACACGGTAGGAGGACTAAGAGAATGGCCAAAAGATCTCCAAGAGATCTTGAAGTCGATAACTCAACTTTCATTATTGAGGGCTCATTGCTGATTTTCCCGATGGCAATTCGGATGAGGTGGTAGATTAGGCGAAGGATGATGAGATGAATGTCATTCATCGAAGGACTCCACTTCAATGGAATTCACCTTTCTAAAGGAAATTCTACACTGGTGAGCAGAGTGGACTTACTTTCTCTCGCTCACTCGTGTTACCACCTATTATCGCAACAAGGAACCACAAGGTTCTCGGGATGTTCTTACCAGAGATCTTCAAGTCTGTTAAACTCTCACATTCCAAATAGCAAAGCACATTCCATTTGGGAAAACTCACATCGGTGGAAGATTGCATCACGGAGATTCTATCCTCTCCTCGTGCATGTGCTTGAGACTAAGGGTGGAATCACTTGTCGCATGTTTTCGAAAGAAAGTATCCTTTGCCCAAAAGGCTTATGGAAAGATCTTGAGTCGGTGGAAATTCCTCCGAGATCCTGTGGGCAATGAAAGACAGTCTGCTTTAACATTGGTAGGATTGATCAAGACTCAACTTCAACAACTGCAATAGGCCTCATCCTCATCCATATCAGGATACTTGGTACTCTTTGCTCTACCTTGTTTTGTTAAAATTAGTTTTTGTCATTTATCTATTTCTGAGTTATTTTTCAATGTTATTAGTTTAAAAAAAAAAACTAACTTTTATGCGTGTTTGTTTGTTGTCCAATCTCGATGGTTTTTAAGCGACCGATGTACCTTGTGTATGTCAAAGAGTTGGCTAGTCCAAAGGGCAGTTGGTAAAGACACAACAAATCTGTTGATAGTCAGTAATGGTTTGCTTAAAATCATAGGGTCGCAACCACCCATGCTTAATCTTCTTGAGGTTGTATGGTCATCAATTCACCATGGTCTATTCCTCTTTGGAATCCAAGAATTGGCTAGCCCACATGTATATGGCATGTGGTAAAGGCAACCGAATCCATATTTGGTTCTCAATTCACCAATTCTAAGAATTGACTAGTCCCGAGCAAACGGCTGTGTAAAGACAAGACAAATCCGTTTATATGGTTGTCGATTTGCCAATAAATCGATGGTTATCAATGTACCATAGTTTTCGAACTCAAACATGTGGCTACTCCGATAGTAATGGCTATTGGTAAAGAGACATCAAACCCATTAATTTCCATGATTCACCTCTCACAGGAGTTAACACACCGGAAGTGATGAGAATAGTATTGAACTTATATGTTTTGATGTACATGATGTCATATGTTGCCGCAAAGATACGGTGTTTCACGATTCTATCATCATAGAGATGTTCTTCCGACTCTTTGTTCTTCGATCCTCAAGATCTTCGCCATTCATAGCTCGAAGTGTTTAAGATATGGGGAAGATCTTGCTTGGAAATTTTTTCGTAAAATGGTACAATCCTCAACAAAGATTATCGATCTATCAAGGAAACCGAACTTAACCTAGTCAAATTCCGGTTTAGGGAGGATTGTTGGGAATTAAGGTAAACCACGATTCTACTCGATTACTGCAAGCATCTGCCAAGAGATTCTCGCCGAAGAAGAATGGATTACGCCAAAGTTATACTTGCAGAAGTGTTAAAGGATATCGTGTTGTCTTGAAAGTGTGAATCACGTAGGAGAGATAAGCTCAAGATAGAGTAAAAGTCAGTGGCAGTATTAAAGATAGGTTGGCGCCGTATAATGTAGAGCTTACTCAGAATAAACAACATGATTAACAAAACAATATGATTAGTTGCATGCTTGTCTAGATGCATGCTTGGTCTATGTTAGTATTAGGAGCGTACATTGTCAACGCTCATTAGGGTTTCTTGCCTATATAAGAAACCATGATAGTTTGTAATAGATAAGTTTTTGGGAAGTCTTTCAAGTCTTGTAAACTATCCGAAACATAGAGTTTCTATAATCAAAAGATCCATAGAGGATCAAAGAGTTCTTAGTTATTGTAACTTGTATTTAATTTCCGCTACAAAATACGAGTTGTAGAGATCTTCTATTAGTTTGCTTGTGATTACATAGGCAACACTAACGATCTCCGAGTGCTTAAGATCTATCAAGGTCTGTGTGTGGTCTCAACAGTAAGTATTTATTGTACGGTATAAGCAAAATGCACATATGAATATTTTAAAGATAGCAGGTTTTTTTTATTTTTATTTTTTTATTATTATTTTTTTTAACAATTACACAATAATGAAAAAATATTAAAACTTAGATGGTTTGAATGACTTAATTGAAATAATCATCAAACTTTGCTAGTGTTAGGCAACATTTTCTCATCTTTGGGTTCAAGACTTGAAAGTCTATTCAAATGCAATCTTTTCTTTTAAACTTTGGAGGCATTGAATATACACCCGATTTGAGATTGTAAACTTCTTGCATGCCACTTCCTTTTCAATCCTAGACGTTCTAAATTTTGCAATGAAATGTCCTTGTCAACTTTTTTCTAAAGTTATTTGTTTATGTCAAGATAATCTTTTTCCTTGTTATTGGCCAATCCCTCATAAGTCTGTCAACTACGATTTTTTTTATTTTTTTATTTTTTTTTCATGATAATTTACAATGTGAAGTTGTCCACCTTTTGTTACTTTTTCTGCCATCTTCTGCCATCTAACATAAAACCAATAGTTTGTCCCTTTTTTGTTCTAGTTTCCTGATACTTCAATCTGCAATGCAAAGTTTTGCTCTTCTACTACTTTCTTTACTTGCCGTAATGAAAGCATAGATGGTCACTAATTTTTTTTATTTGCAACGCAAAGTTTTCCTATTTATCACTTAAGCCGTAAAAAAATGTAGTAAAGATAATGCATTTAGGCGAAAATCTTTCTACTATCCATTATCAATTAAACTTGAATTAAACACATTCATTTTCTCAAAAGAACTAAAGAGTTTGTCATTCACATATTTTACCACAATTACCATCCTCGGACTTTTCAAAAGAACATGTCACCCTTTCTCTGAATAACTTATCATCATAACCTCTATATATATTTTAAAAAAAAAAAACTCTTTGCCCAAACTCAGGAAAGGCCACATAACAAAGTAGGCCTAATGAAAAGTATAATAAAAAGAAGGGTTTTTCTAACTTGTGCCCTAAGAGCACAAGTTAAGCACACAAAAAGTACACCAAAAGTACATAGGGACCCACATAAAAGTACACTTGCATGTACTTCGTGTACTTTTATGTGAATCCCTATGTACTTTTATGTGGGTCCTAACGTACTTTTGGTGTACTTAACTTATGCCCCTAGGGCACAAGTTAGAAAAACCCTAAAAAGAAATATAATGACAATAATAACCATGAGTAAAAATTTCCCACACAATTAAGAAGATATACATGCACGTCCAATCTCAAGCTACAAGTTATAATAAAAAACAGATTTTCACAATATATTTTCTCACAAGAACGACAAGTAAAGATTTGTAAAAAAATTGGAAGTCAGATCTAACAAAAAAACCTTTTGAAAAAGTTTGAAACCAACCAAAGAAAATCAAAGATGTTTAGATCTTACACCTACATTGTGGTGCCTTGAAATATCACACAAGCAGATTTTCAGTGGTTAGATGGTGGTGCCTTGAAATATCACACAAACAACCCAACTGAAATAAGACACAACCCATCTGAGACAACCCAAATCCACCAAAACACCGATATATGGTGGTGATGGTTGGGATGGACAACCGTAGCAACATAAATCCATCCACAACCGATTAAAATGCCACATAAAACAAGCAAAAAAACCCACCAAAAGCACGAAAACGCCGCCAAAACCACAAAAACACCAATGAAACCACCCAAACTCAACCTCCACCGATTATCTAAATATCCGGCGGTGTTGGTGGCGGATTCCGATGATGATGGTGGTGGCGGCGGTTCAGCTGGTAGTGGAGGTTATGTGTGTGTGGCTGATAAGAGATGGAAAGGAGTGTTTTTTGTTTTAGAGGAGAATAAACAAAGGAAGATATAATAGTGTTTGTGTGTGTTTTTAATGTAGGTCTGGAGAGAGTGACGGATGGTCATAATGGTTAATGGGCTGTTACAATTTATTTATTGGGCTGTTACAACTTGGTGGGTTGTTACAACACATTTAATTTCCAGGATGTAACCTCTATTTTATGTGTATTTATGAATTGATTTTTAGCAAAAAGTAAGAAAAATGTTTCTATTATAAGTAATTTGTTGAATCTGAATTTTTAAGTCTTTCTATTAATAACATGTGCTAAATGTTTTATATAGTAGTATAGACTAGACGATTATCCGTGCATAGCAACGAAATTTTATAGCGAAATATCGTTTAGTGATAAAATAAAGTTTATGGGTTATAAACGAAAAATAATAAAAGTTTGAAGATTTTGGGATTAAACATAATATTTTGAAACCCGGTTCGACCTGAGTGGTTCAACCGGTTGAACCGTTCCGGTCGAAAAACGGGTCGATTTAAACCGAGTGGTTGGGTCGAAAACGGGTCAAATTAAACTGGGTCAACCCGTCGGGTTTGAAGCATTCCGGGTCAACCCGGTTTTTGATGTGTATTAATAGTTTCGTTTTGAAATATATATTTTCAAAATTTCTTTTTTTAGTTTCAACTTTTCACTTTTTACTTTTTGGTGTTTCCTTTATATATAGTATAGCAGGGTACCAGCACCATGAGACCTAATTCCACGAGTTTGTATCGGTTTCAACAGGTCCTCTCTGGTTCGTTTTCGGATTGCTTTTATTGGTTAGCCAAACCGGTGGCGACACCGGTTCCTGGTTGAACCATTTGGTCCGGTCCGGTTTTCAAAACTATATATACCATTAACTTGTTAGTTTGTATGAAGCTTTGTGTGTTTTATTAATTGTATAATGTGTATAATAACATGTATTTTTCCTTTTAGCATGTTTTAAAAATAATATTAATTAGTGTGTTTAATTATTTTATATTTTGAATTATGTTGTAGCTTGTTTAAATTGTAGTTTCTTTAAATTGTACATTGTGAAAAATTTATTGTACTTTTTAATAAGGGGTGTTTTAATTGGTTGTTTTTTATTTGGTAGATATGCTTTTATTTGGTTGTACAATGTGAATAAATTATTGTACTTTTAAGTAATGGAGTGTTTTAATAAGAGTATTAATTATACTATGCATTTCTCTTAACTTTGACTTTCAAAATTTCACTTTTCAAGGTTTGATCATACACCCATTATATGTAGTATATATATACATATATATATATATATATATATATATATATATATATATATATATATATATTGAGTAGGGATCCAGTAAGTAAATTAAAATAATAAGTGGTGAAAAGTGACAAAACCATGCATTTGAGATGCAACGACTTGCGTTGGATGCATTTCTATTCATATAGATGCAACATCTTGAGTTTCGAAAGTTAATTTGATGTATAGATGGTGCAAATTGATTTTCATGATTTTGGCACACGCAGAGGAACAAAAACAAGAAAAATCATGAAACGCATATAATCTACGATATGCATCTAATTAAAAGCTAGAAAACACATTATTGTGCGTTATAATGCATCTAAGATTATAGGATGCATCTAATTTAGGTCAATGCATCTCGGATTTGCGGTTATAGTTCTTCTTATTCCTTCTTATTTTAAGTAATCTTCTTATTTGATCTAACTCTATATATATATATATATATATATATATATATATATATATATATATATATATATATATATATATATATATATATAGGCTCGGTTCCATTGAGAAGGTTTTATTTTGAGAAGATTGAGAAATCTTCGTTTGAGCAAACCGATTAATGTTTTTGATTTGATTCACAAGTAAACATCATTTTATGGTGAATCGAATCTATAAATCACAAATTTGATTCACAAATCATTGTTAAAATCGAGTTATGATGATGATTCATTAAATTTGTACAGATGATTCAAGATTCTACATATATCGCAAAATCGAGAGATTTTAACATTGATTCAAATTTTTTACACATTTTGAATTTTAATCACATTAAAATGAGTTTTACGCTTGAAAACATGAATCAAAGTTAAAAATCTATCGCTTTTGAAAACCTTCTCAATCTTCTCAAAATAAAACCTTCTCAACCGATCCCGATTCTATATATATTAGCGGGGCACCCGCCATGCGGCGCGCTGGTAATTTCGTTAATATATTTTGAGGAAAGCAAATGTTATTCGGTTACATGTTTTTCTAATAATAACCGTACAAATAAATGATAATTTTAATTAATAAATTTAAATTGCTCTGCTAGCACATATGATATATGTTTTATATCCGTATGTGACATGTTGATTACCAATAACCAAATTTCAGAAGAAACCACTAATAAATTACATAACATAACCAAATTTTGGCGGATAAAAAGTTCACAAAAACTTTCGGATTAAAACAAACCAATAGCCAATATTTACCGCAACTTAATTCGAATAGTATACCTAGTTTATCATAACCATACCCAACACAACCTTTAGCTTATTTCAGCCCAAGATTAACTGTTGGGAATTATGTGAAGTAGGATTTACTGCCGACATTCTTCGCCAAGGTTCTTCGCTGAAGTAGAAGCAGAATCTGTCAAGAAGTGATTTCGCTAAAGAGTACAAGCGTTGCCGTGTTATCACTGGGGTGAAAGTCGACTAGGATCGACACGCGCTATCGTATTAAATGCTAACTCATTATTATCTTTGAACGCCCGAGGTTAGCATGGGTTTTATTGTACTGCTCAATATAGTTTAGTGTATTAGTCTTTAAATGCATGCTTGCATGTTTAGTCGATTGGGTAGTAATAGATTAGGGTTCCTTGTTTATAAAAGGAACCTCATAGTTTGTAATAGACATTAACTCATTCGAAACATAGAGTTTCAGTGAATAAAAAGATCCATAGAGGATCTAAGTGTTCTTAGTTATAACAACTTGTATTTACTTTCCGCTATAGAATACGAGTTTTAGAGGCTGCCTATTAGTTTGCTTATGATTACATAGGCAACACTAACGATCCACGTGCTAAAGATCCATCAAGGCTCGAGTGTTTTCAACAAGTGGTATCGAGCTCGGAGAGTCTCTACGATCATCGAGAACCTTATTTACCTCACCCCTATACAACCAAAACATATTCACCATGCTTGAACCGATGATGAATCAAGTCACCAACAACACCAAAAACAACACCACTGTGATGCAACAACTTAGTCTCTCCAACAAGAATGGTAAGTTTCCTTACCTAAAGAAGGAAGAGTATGATCATGGACCATGAAGATGCGTGATGGATCTCCAATATTGATTGGAATCATGGGAGATTGTGAAGAATGGCAACAATCAAGAAGACTATCCTGCATCTTGATGGTAAGTTTACCATTGCTCCTCCCAAAATTTGAAGAGATTCTTGCAAGACAAAAGAGCACAAAGTAAGAACCATCCTTCTTCAATCTATTCACGAAGATCACTGGGTGATTTTCACCACATGGTTGATGCAAAGGACATTTGGATGGCTCAAAGCAAGGTTTGGTGGGAATGAAGAGTCCAAGAGGATGAGGAAGTCTATCTTTGAGACAACACTTCCAAGAGTTCAATATCTCGAAGAAGAAGGTATCCACAAGGGATCTGACGTGTTTCACAAGATTATGAGTCAACTTAACCAAATTGAATGCAAAGCGACAATGATGATTGCAACTCAAAGTTCCTACGATCTTTGCCTCCATCATGGCTACATGTCAAGATAGCACTTAAAGCTAAGGGTGGGGTGGACATGCTCACCTTTGATGAGCTATACAACAAACTCAGTCTCTTGAACTCGATGTCGGATCTCCTACCGCATCCTCTTCCGGTCATACACCTTTGTTGGGACATCTCACCCCAATATGATGATGCATGCTTCAAGTTCATCTTATTTGCCATCATCATCTTATCGTCCCACCCCATCACATCCTCAAGCTAAAACCGGCAAGATATTGGAGGATGTTCTTCATTCATTTGTTGCAGATTATGATACTCAAGAAAGATTCGGTATATGAAGACTTTGATCGGTGGACCCACTTGAAATGGAGGAGATGAAGTCGAAATGGCGGTGGCCATGCTTTCATGAGATATCAAGAGGTTTGAAGAGAAGGCAGAAGGAAGTTTAGCTTCAAGGAAAGGATCCACCTCGCTTTGACGGGAGAAAGGTCAAGTGTTTCTCTTGTCACCGATGGGTCATTTCTCGAGGAGTGCAAAGACAGGAAGAGTGGAGAGGAGCTAGCTACATTTCCTATCGCCAGAATCGGAAGGAGCTAGCACTTCAAGAGCTCTAGTCACCATGGATGAACAGTCAACTGGTCGCTCATGAACCCGCGTCGAGGAAGCAATTGATACAGAAGCTTAGATTGTCGGCCGATGCACTTCGGAAGATAGGCATGATCAGTTTGCCTTCATGGGACTTTCTCGTGTACACAATCAGATATTTGGTTGTAGTGAAAGATACAATGAACTGAAGAAGCTTATGATACTATGAAACCTAAATACAATGAATGCTATGTTGATAATGAAGCTTATAAACTTTCGTTAAAAACATTAGAAAGACAAAAGGTTTGGTTTCAAAAGAATCGATAGCTTATGAAGAAAAGATTAAGGTGCTTCAATTTGATCTAGATATTGCTAATATTAACTTTAAACGACCGAAAAGGAAAAAGTCGATACTATTTTTGAAAATTTAGAGCTTAAGGAGAAACTTGTCGAGGAAATAGCTAGACATAAACAATGGTTAATATCGGTGACAATCTAGCTAGAGCACTATATAATAGTCAATCGCTGACTTGTGAATAGGTTTAGGCTTTCAAAAGTATGTAGGATTGGAAGCTAGGCAAGATGGGCGTAAATCTACACCGCAGCTTAGAACACTTTAAAAGGGAAGGTGATTTACATGTCGTCCCCGGACCTATTAGAGGTGAATTTATGCCCACCGACCGTCCATTACTCGACTTTGATGGATCACACCATCTCGTATGGCAACAAGTCAAAAGACTTGCGGACAATGATGCTTCATCTTATGACTTTGTCTCTTTCTCGACAAAGGACAATTCATTGGATCAAGGATCTACTTACAACCGTGATTCAAGTGATAAGTCGACCTTCCCAAGCCCTCACCGAGCCTACACCCAAGCCTCGCACCCAAAACTATCTACAAGCCTTCTAGGATAGTCACGAGAATCCACTTCCAAGCCCTGCTTCCCCCAAGACTTGTCTTTTAAATCTTTGAATAATATGTCCGTTAAAAACTATTCCTTTAATGTTGCTGGTTTAAGTTCTTCTACATGTAATCGAACATCTTCTTTGTTGAATACATCTTCCAAAAGGAAGACTTGTTTTGTTTGTGGAAGTAAACTTCATTTAATTAAGGATTGTGATTTTTATGAGCAAAGATTGGGTGTATGTGCTCTTCATCAGAAACCAAGACCAGTGTGGACCAATGTTAACAATATTCCACCTTATGTCCCACAAGCTAGAACTGACTCTCCTTGGAGGAGATCACCGATAGACCTTATGTGCAACCTATTAGCCCATACTTTAAACATGGTTTTGGCCCGCATATGTTGACTCTATGAATAATAGGAAAGGATGTAGGGCACCACCGACAAATCTGTCAAAACTTCAAAGAAGTTGTTCTTGGAAGGAAAAGGACCAAAATTTTACTGGAAACCCAAGAACAATGGTGGATCTTTCTCTTCCCTTAACTGCAAAGTTTAAGGGGAGGCATAGGCCTCAGGGGAGGATTTCATAGTAAAATTTGTGTAAATGTTGTTTGCTATCTCCTGTTTGTTCATAGTTTTTGAGATAGTTTTAGTATGTTTTGTCTCTGTTTTTGGTCTTGTGTTTCTCTGAGTTTGTTTTGCAGAATGCCCTGTTCAGTTAAAATGACTCAAGTGTGGTCCTTTGGTATATGGTCTAGTAAGCTCAATGCTTGTTTCCTCCGAAAGCTAAGTAATGGAGTGAGCAATTGGTTTCACCGAAGATAAAATATCAAGACAAGTATTGAAGTTAAAATTGTTCATTCATTCATTCAAATTATACATTTACCATACGACACAATCAACTTCAATGAAACTACAAGAAAAGAGCTATTCTACTTATCCTAATCTAGTACATATCATCTATTCCAACATCTAACAGGATGTTGGATATGCATGATCGCTCACATCTTTCACACTAGATGTTGGATATGCGTTCGTGAAGTCTTGCATAACCACCCATTCATTCTATCTCGATGGCTGGAGATGCATAACTACTATGACGAGGATGCTAAGGATCAAAATGGAAAGGATGGATTGATGCAAATCGTGATGATGAAGAAAAATAATATGTCCTTTGTGCTTCATCTATTGATTTCAACCAAAATGCAATCAATCCACCATCTATAAGCATTTCCTCTATACGATGTGTGTTGATGCACCAAAACCTGGTGCAGAAAGACCGAGAACCACCTCTCTATCCTTAGGGAGTGGTGGATTTCTGGCTCGTGGTCTTCGTGGAGGCTGAGGTGTTGGAGGTTGGGAGTAAGATGTTCTCCTTACAGAGTCATCGAATCATCAACGGCAAGGGAAGGCTCATTCACAAAAGCAAGGGAGGCTCTTTCACTCTCTTTGAAGTTGCTTCCTCATCCGAGTCTTCATAAGGTGATACATAAGAACTTAAGGATGAGTTGTCTTCCACCCCTTGGATTGCTTGCCAAATAATTTTTCTTCCACCTCTCAAGACCGCTTATGGAGGTTTCATTGTCATCGATGAAAGAATGATTGGGTTGGAACTACTCATGGTTGATTGTGATTAATTTTGGGACATTGAAGAAACTAGGGTTTGTTATGATATTTGGGGATCTTTGATGAAGAGTTATGTGCATTGGGATCATTTATAGACGGATTCGAGGTTCAATGGGAATTAATGCAGTGGTTGGCACAAGAACACTCTAGAATATTACCAAGATATTTTTATCTTTGATGGTTGTCTTTTGAAGTGTACAACTCGCAGATTGACCATCCGTCACCAAGCGTTACACTTTCCTTGGTCAAGTTGAAATACATGTAAGCTACGGTCAACCAAACGGTCTAATTCTTTTGACTATAACTTGGGCAACAACTTCCACTCCACCATTCACACTCTTCCACTTCAAAACAAACCGATTCCCTCTCCTTCATCCAATAACACTTCATTACGAGCATCATAACCCTAAGATCTCAAATCATCACATGGCACTTGAATTTAAGAAGGATTACAACAAAGTTGCTTTTCTGGGAAAAACTAAAGATGATGAGTTGTATGAACCAATGGTGGAATTCTTAAAAAGGTCCAAGATTTGCTATGCTCTAACACATTCTCTGAATGCAATATATGAATCACTTGTTACTCAGTTTTGGGCATCTGCTTCAAAACGAAGTGAAACAGAGATTGTGGCTACGATTGACGGAATAGAGCATGTGGTTACGGAAGAGATGATAAGGAGGAAGCTTCGCTTGGAAGATGCTGATGAAGTATATCACTCTATTCAGATGGAGGTGCTTACTGGGCTGAGAGCGGTTGGCTATCGAGGTACGAGGACTGACATTTAGTCAAGAAGCATCTTTGCCCAATGTGGAGGTTCTGATTCACACGCTGCTTCAAAGGCATAAGCAACAAGTCGAGGATGGGACCGCCTTCACCCAACCGGGATGTGGTATTGTGTGTCTTTCCCAAGGGGTAACTTTTAACCGTTATCAGAGGACATTACTTGAGGTCACCAAAATAGTAAATGAAAGTGAGGCTAGGAAACTAATGCCTATTTTAACCGTTATCCCACTAAGAAAGAAATTGCATACCACAAGTATATAATCGACAATCCTCGACCACCCATCGTTCAGAATAAGCCCAAAGATTAGGGGAGGAAGTCCTTGGAACATTAAGATCCCTTTTATGATTGGATATAGGCATGTCGAGCACGCTTACATAGATATAGACTCTCCTATCAACGTAATGTCCTCGGTTGTTTACAACGACATAATGAATGCATAACTTAAGACTAGGAGAGACCCTAAGTATCCCGATGGGGTTTGCAATTTTGTGGGAAGAGTCAAGGATGTACACGTCTTTGTAGGGAATTTCACCTACTTAGTTGATTTTATGATCCTAGAAGATGTAGGATGTGTCATCGACTATAGGTTGTCACATGTAGTGTTAGGAAAACCGTTTGTTGAAAAGTCTAAGCTAAGCTATAACAAATCCGAGGGAACGGTTAGATTTTCGGAATGGGACGATAAAATTACGTATAGGATGCCTTGGAAAGTTAGCGGATATGGTCCTCTATCCTACTTTGAAAGGGATAACATTATAGCTTTTGAGGAAAAGAGCAAGGAAGATATAGAAAAAGGCATGGACTTTATGTAGGAGAAAAGGAGACTCTACTATAAGGATTACTTGACCCTAGGGCCTAGGTATAGAGTCAATGAGTACTTTGTCAACATGACAGACTTTGCAATGAGGAGAAAAAAAGAAGTCACGTAGGAGCATGACCTCGAGTCTAGCTACAGACTCATAAATAAAGAAAAGCGCTTCGTGGGAGGCAACTCATGCTTAATTTTTTGCTTGCTTTGTTTTTCAATTTGCTTGTGTGTTTATATATCTTTTTCATTATTGTTTATTCTCATGTTAGACTTTGTGAAAATGCTTTATTTTGTTTTTAACCTCATCTTAATTGCATATAAAGGTATTTTACAAAAAGATAAGTGTAGGTTTTTTTTTTAAGAACAAGAACATGAGAGTAACAATAATTGAAATTGTATATATATATATATATATATATATATATATATATATATATATATATATATATATATATATATATATATATATATATATGTGTGTGTGTGTGTGTGTGTGTGTTTGTTAGAGTCAAATGCTTGTATCGAGTCATAATGAATGTTTTGCGTAAATATTTTAGGTTTTAATGAGGTAATTTTTCCGTAAAAACGCATCGCACCACTTTTTGTGAGGACAACCTGACGGCGTCAGGAATAACACCTGAAGACGTCAGGCAATGTGGAAACAAAATGTCAATTTCGTTTCCTGTGTAACTTGTAATTTTTGGAAATTTCCAATTCTTAATTTTCCAAAAAAACTGCAAACATCCATTCCACAAGCATTATATCTTAATCGCTTTCTAGTTTAGTAGTATGTCATATATAGTTTTACCACCGATTTTACGCGAAGGTTTCGTTTTGTTTTCTTATAAGTGTGCAGGTTATATTAGACAAGAAGAAGAAACATATATTGGAAGAAGCACTTATTACTTATTCATTCTTCTTGGAGGAGGATTTAACCGCAACTTCATACATATCCTGCCGAGCTAATCAGGGGAGTACTAGTTTATTTCTCTTTTAACTTACCTTCCTATATCATAACTTTGATACTTTCGGGGAATATTGTTGACAATGTTCAGTTTAAGTGTAGGGAGGGAGAATAAAACGGGAACTTAGAAACTATTCACTCACTTGATTATTTGTCTTGTCCTTGGTAAACTGTATAATAAACTAGGAGAAATATTTGTTAGAGCAATTTTAGCACAAAATTTAATTTTTTTATGACATTTACGAGCTAAACTTTAGTTTTAATAAAGCATCTCATGGATAGGAATTATATGACTAGCACAAAAACCGTATACCACTCAAATTCCACCCCAAAAATATGAGGTTCGCCCCTAGATCTTTAGGAATAAAAGCTTTCACTTTTAATGCTTAGTGAGTGTACCTAGTAGTATAATGATTCTAGAACTTGTTTTGTGATGCATTCCAAGATCGCTAGTGAGACTACATTCTGTAGTTAGGATTAACTAAATGATAAGAGGCATTAGGATAACCTTTGTTTTAAACCTGTAATTTAATTACCTCTTCCACATCGGTTAAGTAATTTTCCCCACACCCTTGCGATGTACTCATCTTTAGTACACGATACCCCTAGTTACACCTCAGAGCCTATCCTTTTCGCGGTTCTCTTGATGTTCCGGTTTTCCGAAATATCAATGAAGAGCATTGTTTACAATCCACCCCCAAATGTTACACCCAAATCGCCTTAGCCTACCTTGTATGCACTCATCTTTAGTGAATTGTTGTTATCATTATTAAACCCTTAGTTCAGTTATCTAGTTACTTGCATGGTTGCTAAGTCGAGTCATATCATTTGTATACAGTTTTGGGACGATTGGGACTCATGGATTACATTAATATTTTATGGAGTAATGGGAAATAATGATAAATTCAAATTCCCTAATTAAGTACTCCAAGTGTTTTGATCTTTTCAATTCAGGTCAATTAGTGTTAGTTAAATAAAAACTCAAATGTAGGGATGCTCTTATAAATCCCTTTATTTTGATGTTATCGTAGAGAATAGTAGAGTAAAAAGGTGTGAGGAAAAAAAGATCGAAAAAAAAGAGAAAAAGAGTTGTTGAAAAAAAATGAAAAAAACCATACGGGGCTACCATCCTACATATCTTTATGTTTATGTTTTCAAGTTTATGTTTGTATTTTGTTTCAATTTATCTAGTGTTAGCGAGTCGAGTCTTGGCTTAACAACGCCACGCTTTACATGCTTGTAACATAAGATTTTTGACTTATCACCACTAAATATTCCCTATCCAACAAAACCCTTTACTTCCCTACCCTAAGCCTAACGTTACAACCCTTGTAAAGACCTCTTAGATAGTTATTCCTAGGTGATTACGCCAAAGCAGTGGAGGTTTGATCTATTCTCAAGCTTATGGTAATTTATGTACTATGCCAGGTAATGAGTGTTTATCTTCCATTTCTATTCATATCATATTTCATTTAAACCCGAGAGATGAGAGAATCCAAACACCAATTGTGAGGTGCTAGTATATAATTTCCGTGCTTATTATGACTATTGTGGCGCTAGTACTTGTTGTGGACCATCTTAAACCAATGCTTCATGCCCCCTAACTTATAAATTGACTGGTCAAAAGCACATTTGCTTGAGGACAAGCAAATTCCAAGTGTAAGGATATTTGATAAGGATTTAAAACATACATTTTTAGGGGGTCATTTAAGCCGTAGATCAACACATTTTATATCCGTTACTACTTAAAGTCATTCCTTTTCACATTTTAGGTCTTTTGGAAGCAAAATGCTGGAATGAAGCATATTTGGACGAAAAGGAGCGAAAACATGAAGAAAATGACAAAGTCAAGATCAAAGGCCCTCTAGCAGACCTGACGGTTTCCCAACCAAAGGGCGACGTCGTCCCTATATAGAAGTTTTGATCAGAATACAAGTGACGGCTCAGAACAAATTCTGGTTCTACAACCTCTCGGCGTCACGCCTAAACTCTAGAAGGCGCCACTCTCAATTTCCACACCAGACGCCCAAGAACCAATCTCGCACGACGCCCTTCATGAAGACCGACGGCGCCACACTTATCAACCGACGCCGCCCCAACGATGATTCGCCCAAACGAAACCGTAATGATTTGCGACCGACGACGCCACTAGCAAAAGGTGACGTCCGCACTTGTAAATCTATATATAGAATTTGATTTTTCTATTTTAAAAGAGGTAGAACTTTGAGAGCAAACCCTAATTCAGCTTGCATCCGACTTGGATAGTATCTAAGGTTCCCATATCCTTCTTTACATCATAATATAAGTTTGTTAATCCATATTATCATTATGTCTACCCAATGTTTAATTGTATGTGTGTGTGCTTTCTTGTTTAACATGAGTAGCTAAATTATCTTTGTGTTTGCTTAGATCTATGAAACCTAGTTGTAAATTATTGTTAGGTTGTCTGTTGGAATCGCTCCTAGCTTCGGAATGGAACGACATTGACAGGATTACATTATCTATCCTAGTTAGCCAAAACACATGGGCTTGTTATGTCATATTGTAATAGATGTATGTGCTAGGCTATAAATACCCCTCCATACTTCCATGGAGGGGTGAGACTCTTAGTGTATTTTCCCTTTCATCTTCAATAAAACACACACTAGTTTTTCCCTTCTCTCTTGTTTCTCTCTCTAACTTGAAGATGGCTTTCTTCCATCTTCCAAGACCTCCCGATTCACCAAATCACCCATAAAACGATCCTACAATTGGTATCAAGAGCGAGGTCGGTTTATATTTTGGTTGATTTACGTGATGTTTTTCTTGTCAAAATCTCTTGTAAGTCTGTTTTTTACCAAGTTTTAACCTTGTATAAATTTTTTGGGTTTAGAGAGATTGTTACAAGTTGTGTATCCTATTGGTCAAAATAGCCAGATTTTTATATTCAGTTTTATGTCCTTGGTAACTGTTTCTGTGTATCTAAATCTTGTGACTGTTTGGTACCAATTCTCGTGAAATATTTTGGTCATCTGGTCACATTCTCATGGTCAAAGTGGGTCAAAAGAGAGGTTTTTTTATGTCATCTTTCTGGGTTTCAAGAACTGATCGGATTCTTTGGTCGGAAAACTCGACGGAAAAAGTCAACAAAGGGTCAAAACCCTATTTTTACGCATAAGGAGCCGTTTTCGCGATATTTACGCATAACTGTGAAGTTATGCGTAAGAACATTTACGCGTAAGGTTTTTACGCATAAGCATAAGGTCTTACGCATAAGATCTTACTCATAAGCTTTACGCGTATGCTTTACGCGTAAGACCTAGTTTACGCCTAAACGTTTCTTGAATCTACGCGTATGGTCAAAAAAGATGAATATGGACCAAGACTCGACCTCATAACAAAATACCAAACCTCGTTTTAACCTCAAATTTATTATTCATTGGTCCTAACTGTCTACAAAATTAATGAGAAGAAGATTTAACCGTGCACAACCAACATGTACAAACCCATAACTAACCTTACCCATCACCCTATCTCTCGAACACAATCATATGTCACAATAACAATGCCTCGGACTGAAAAAGAAAATTAATTTTTGATCTCAGTTGCGTTTTCTTTTGTATCTCTAATGAGATTACATGTACCTTAAAAGTCTTATATTTCAAGAAAACAATACACATCATTGATCAAGACTCGAATATACAAAATTAAAAATAACTTTAGTTCTCAGTTTATTTATACTCTCATAAACCTTTTACGAATCTTAAGGAGTATAAACAAAAACATCATTGATCTATTTTGATGCCTAGCATCATTTGTTCAATATCCGACACTATAAGGAAAGAAGAATAACAATTATGTTACCCTCACTCTCCTTGGTTCGTTAATTACATAAAACAAAATTAGGACCTACCCGTGACCCTTCAAAGGATCGTGAAGCCTTAAAAATCGAGCTCTTGAGTCGGATTTAGCATAAACCATTGACATAGGTTAGGGTTTGGTACTATTTGTGTTTGTGTTGGTTGATTTGTGTCACGAGATTATGATTAAAGATTGATTGTTCAAGATTGACATGAGATTGATGAGTTGACGGATTGATGGAGGCAGATTGTTTAAGATCTAGGGTTTGAGAAGAGAGTATGGGGGCGTTTATTTTATGTTTAGGGTTGAGAGATGTGGCGTCTGTATTAAGATGAGGTAAATGATATTAGGGTTAAAACTGTTGGATCTAAGACACTCTCCTTGTGTCAATGATATTTTGTGTAATATTATCAAGCAAGCGGAATTTACTTAAGTAATACTTAGAAGACGAATTATATGATGTATGAGAGTAAACACAAGTTAACACAAAACTCAAGCTCCAATATTATTAATGAAATAATACGAGTGATCTTGGTATCACTAGGTTACACCTTGAAGCTTCGTAGGTAATCTTGTAATGTAACACGCACTCTAAGACTATGACCCAGGATCTCCTTTATACAAGCAGAGTCCTTTACAAGATAAGTATATAGCTAACATAATAGAATATACACAAGATCTATTCTATACTTATCAAGACACGCTTAACCTTATCATTAATCGATAGCAAGTGGTAATGAAGAACTTGCGCTGAATATGTTTCCACCGCTAGTGTTAAACCAAGCAAGATAAACCATAACTATCCGTGGTAACGGATTATTCCCAACAATCCTCCCTAAAATTATGATTTCTCCGCAAATCAATAAGTTTCTTCAATATGTATTAACTTCAAGGATTTGGGGAATTCAATCAAACACTTCACTTCTTTTTCTTAACTTTTGTATAGCTCTTGAACACCGACCTTGAAGCCTTTGTAATAATGCTCGACCTTCTCACCGCCTTCATTAGCTCGTATGTGTAAGGTTAACATTATCAGAAGAGCTCCACTCTAAGTGGATATTCTTTCTCAAGAAGCATGAAAAGTCTTTCCATTAGTCAGAGACATGATGAACATCACATGAATCATAATAAAACTACTTTGTACCAAGACATGCGAATAAGGTTTTCCAAGAGTCATCATCAAAGATTTAGTTCAAAAGCCTTCTAAGATTTACCCATAATCGCATCTCCTTTGTATCTTTGAGATCTTGACCATTAAACCTCTCTTGAACTAATTTCCATAATGTATTAAGGTCATCTCCGCAAAAGCTTTAATAAGATCTTCAAAGGTTATGAATGATGAAGTTTCACCTCCCACCTTGTAATCTTCCATGTTGGAGCAAAATTGCTAGCGTAATAAACTTCCCAATCAATGATAGGATGTCGAATTTGCAAGTGGTTCTCGATAAAAATCTCGCCTTCAATCACAATCATTTCACTATTTGATCTTTAGTGAACTTCTCAAGAGGAATCTCCTTCTTAGTAGACTTTGTATGACCTTCATCAACCTTAGTCTTCTTAATAGTTTGAGAATCACCGACTTTGGCCTTTCTTCAATCTAGGAAATATTCCTTCTTCTTCTTCGTAACCCATTGGAATAAAAGATTTATCTTGTTTCACAGCTCGTAGTAAGCCCTTTCAACTTGATCATCGACATTCCTATGAATTGATGCCTTTTCCGCTACCAACATGACAACAATAAGTCTTCATAGATGCAAGTATTTGTGCCTTGGTTGGTTGTCTTTGTTTCTTCCGATTCTTCTTGATCGAATCGATTACATTATCAAGTGCTTGATTGTTCTTCATCATAATAAAATCTTTCAATCGAGCAGTTCTTTGTTCCTCGCTAAAGATGCATCAAGAACAAGGTCAATTGCCTTTTCTTGATTTCGGATTATTATCTACCGTAAACTCGAATATCTTCTTCAAGCAGAACATAACTAAACTCCGAGCTTTTTCTTCATAACAAAGAGGTTGGACAAAGGAAATTGAATCAAAGATCTTCCATTCTATCCAATCTTTGAGCTTCCAAAAAGCTAGCAACTTCTATTTCTTTCAACCTTTTCTTTTCAAAGAACTCTTTCAAAGAATTTGATCTTCCGAAATCTTCTTAGCAAGTTCTCCATCATGATCAATCTGAACTTGTCTTTTCTTTGAAACCTTCCCTTTAGGTTGATGTACATCTTCCATAATTGCTTTACCCTTATTAACCTTCAAAGTATCAAATTCTTCACTTGCGGTAAGAATTGGCTCGCATGGAAATATCATCGATGGTAAAATCAGTTGCGCTTGGAAAATTTCTTGATCTTCGTTGCTCTCCATGAGTTTCACTTCTTTTGCTCCTTCACTTGTAACACCTTCATCTTCAAAATCAATTTTCCTCCCTCGTTGTCGAACTGCTTTCCTCCCATGTTTGGAGGAATTTCCCAAATCTTGATCACCGAATCACCATTAGAAGGTGAGGATGAAGATGAAATCACCACTTTGCGCCTTCTTGTGCTTTTGCAACCTCTCGCACCTCTTCTTTAAGGTCCGAATCTTTGTCTTTAACAATTGAACATCCTTGGCATGTTGCTTGAAAGTAGCCAATGTCTTTTGTAGAGAATCAACCTGCTTTGCTAATTTGGTACACATAACCATCAATTCTAATTGGTTTCCACCGCCTCAAGACTTCCAACCTGTGTTACCCGCTGGGAGAGGTGAATCATGGGGCATTGGTCCGCACTCTATAGTAGGACTAGGTGGAAGTTCAGAACCACCACCGCTTGTTCCTAGACCAAAAGGTTCGTAAACTTGTTTGTGTTGTCATGAGAGGAGTTGACCTGCTTAGACCTTCTCTCATAGGTTCTTGAAATCGGTGGGTATAATCAATGTTAGGAACATTAATTATGGGTGTGTTTTGTTCATTGAAATTTTAGCAAGCATTTGGGGTAGGAGAGGTGTAAAAATCATATTGCCATCTTTATTCAAATTTTGAAAACTTTAGGCTTTAGGCAACTGATTAGATAAACAAGAGTGTGAGGTTCATAGCTGAAATTATTAAGCACACTTGCACAAACCTTGGATACATTAAACATTTGGTTTTACTTTGTACATTGCCTTTCATCGGTAAAATATAGTTGGACCGCTTGAAAATCTTATCGATGACTAGACAAACCAAAGGATAAGCCATGGTTGAACTAAATTGCTCATAAGATGTTTTCTTAGGACTAAGGCAATGTAACAAGGTATGAATCAAAAATCTCCAATGGGGACAAAACCACTCTTTTGAAAGTAGCCTTTTGTCGCTGGTATCATACCCCATGGATGATAAAGTATCATGAATGTCGACATAGGTAATGTGATGTGACCATTGAGATCATCCAAGAGAAGTACTCTCCTTAGGGATGCCTCAAGAACATCAATAGTTACCCCATCTACGCTGGCTCGAGAGCATCCATCGCTTCATGTGTATCTCTATTCTCAAGTGTTATGGATCGAGTGTAAGTCCAAACTGCTTGATTTGAGAGATATAGATTTTGGGTTTGAAAAGCAAAGCATACCTTATATGAGTGGTATGAAGAAAATCCACAACTGATGAAAACAAGGCCACTCTTCTCGTTAGACTTTTGTAGGTATGCCACTAGGTTGTGTTCATCTGCAAAGTTCAAAGAAGCCATAGAAACTTTTGATGAAAAATATTATTACGTCAGTAAGAATTGAAAGAATGATTAGCCAATTTAGAGAAAAAGATATATATAGGGTTAGGGTTTAGAATTTATGCACAAGTAAAATTATCTTTAGTAAGTAGTTATAATATAGAAAGAAGATAATTTACTTAAAATATTAACCCTATATATATGACTATCGCTGGTTACTTTCAACGGCTAGTAAAAATTAATTACCGACATAATCATTGTAACGCTAGAACTACAAGTGGTAAAATAACACCGTCAAGTGGAAACCGTGAACTAGCAAGTGGTAATTTTTCACAAAAATTTCAAAGAGCAAGCTGGAAATAAAATCATGAGTAAACTAGATCGCCCCATCATAGTTTTTAGCAAACTTCCAGCCTATCAACGGATTTGATATATCTTTACCATGAGCCGCTTGCTATGGACTAGCCAACTCTTAATCATAAAGAATATGGTGAGTTGATAACCATATAGTTTTTGGTAAACTATCAACCATAAACGGATTTGTCAAGTCTTTACCAAGAGTCGCTTGTTCGGACTAGTTGATTCTTGTGTATTAGACATGGTGAATCAATAATTATTTGATGTGTATCTCGATATACACCTTTAACTCCAACTACTCATCAAAACATGATATGCAAACTTAAACAAGAATTTCAAGACTCCATGCCTCCCTCAACACTAACATAATTATGGATTAAGCATTCCAATACCGTGACCAAGCATCAAATCTTCCCACATCAAGACCTTTTGTTAACAAATCAAAGATAGTTGTCATCAAGATGAATTTTGACAACTTGAATTAGTCCCTTTCATAACAAATTTCTAATGAAATGATGTCTAATTTCAATATGTTTGGTCTTTGTGTGTTGAACATGATTCTTAATAATGCATATGGTACTGCTATTGTCAATATGAATGATAGTATTCATAAAATTGTACCCATAGTCCAAAAGTTGATTCTGAAGCCATAAAACTTGAGCACAACAACTTGCAGCAGCAATATACTCTGCTTCAGTTGAAGAATTAGCCACCATTGTTTGCTTCTTGCACTGCCATGACACTAACCTATTTCCAAGAAATTGACATCCACCAGTTGTAGATTTTCTATCCAAGCTAGCTCCAAAGATAGTCACTATCCGAGTAAGTAACCGTGATCTAAAGGAGAATCTCCGAGTACCACAATCCCGAGTAGGAAATGCTTTAAGATATCTCGAAAATCTTCTTCACAGCAGCCAAGTGAGAGAACTTGGGAGTAACTTGAAACCTTGCACAAGCACACACAAAGAAACATAATATCTGGTCTAGATGATGTAAGATACATCAAAGAGCCAATCATAGGTCTATACATGTGCACATCAATGCCTTCACCACTATTTTCCTTAAGAAGTAGATGTGTAGTCTTGTCTGCAGGAGTGCTAGATGACTTTGCATCAAGAACTTGAACTTCCTTAGTATCTCAAACCACATATTTATCTTGATTAATGAAAATACCATCCGGCTTTTGTAATACCCGAACTCCCAAAAGAATGTGAGTTCTCCCATAGAACTCATCTCAAATTCTTCTTTCATCGCTTCTCAAAATCTTTGCACATCTCTGTCTTTGTAGACCCAAAAATGATATCATCAACATATACTTGAACAAGCAAGATATCATTCTTGTCTTTCTTGATGAACAAAGTTTGATCCACTCTGCCTCTATGAAACCTATTTGCAAGAAGATAAGTAGTTAAGGTTTCATACCATTTCCTTGGTGCTTGATGCAAGCCATACAAAGCTTTAACAACCTTGTAGACTTTGTTAGGATATGCAGGGTCTTCAAAGCCTGGAGGTTGTGAGACATAAACTTTTCATCTATCTCGCCCATAGAAAAGCACTTTTACATCCATTTGATAGACTTTAAAGCCCATAAAAGATGCATAGGCTAAGAACAACCTAATTGCTTCAATCCTTGCAACAGGGCAAACACTTCTTCATAGTCAATACCCTCCTCTTGAGTATATCCCTGAGCAACAAGCCTAGCTTTGTTTCTGATAACAATTCCCCTTTCATCTTTCTTGTTTCTGAACACCCATTTAGTACCTATTACCTTCTTGCCAGAAGGCAAATTACAAAGCACTCATACCTTTTGAAGCTTAAATTGGAGAAGCTCTTCTTGCATTGCTTCCACCCAAATTTCATCTTCAAGTGCCTTGTAGACATTCTTTGGCTCCATTTGTGACAGAAAACACATAAATAGACATTCATTCTTGCCTTCATGTAATTTAGATTCATATATTTTACTTATGAATCCATGAACATCAGGCAGCTTTGTTTGTATTCTAGTCTTCACAGGTGAATAAACATCCCCAATCACATTTTCAAGAGGATGTGATTTATGAACAGAGGTGTGGGGAGTCTGAGGAACTGCAATCTCACTTGGCATATTAGAAATTTCAACATCATTGACTTGAGCTTCTATAATAACTGGAGTGGTGATTCCTACATCTGGTGTTGCAGTGGAAACACTTTGGAGAACAGTGGAATCAGAATTTCCACTGCTTTCAAAACTTTCAAAGATTCACATGACTATTTCCTTCTTTTCTCAAATCACGGAAGGATGAGCAACCCAGCTCAGACATCATTATTATCTGCGATAGTCCCAAAGAGGTAGACTAAAATCATCTTGATCATCAGTATCCTCTTTGCTTGGTTCATCATCATCAAGAAACTCTTCTGATCCTACAGCTTCAAAAGAAGATGTGCTTGTAGAAACAGGCATATAATTCATAGTATTTGTTAGAGTATAAAGATCAAACAGTCTTTCTGGACCAGTTCCTTTGACATTTACTTTGTTTTCCAGGAACTCAACATGCAGATTCTATTCAATATTTTGGGTTCTTAAGTTGAATACTCTGAAAGCTTTACTAACCATTGAATACCCAACAAAATACCCTTCATCAGCCTTTTCATCAAACTTGCCTAGATAATCCAAGGTATTGAGAATAGATACATGACACCCAAATGGTCTCATGAAGTCAATGGTAGGTGGTCTTCCCTAAACAATTCATAAGGTGTCTTGTTCTTTGTCATTACAACTAAAACCCTGCTTTTGCACATAGCATGCAATGTTAATCGCTCATTTCAAAAAGTAATTGGCAATTTTGAATCGCCAACATGGTTCTAGCAATTATATTGTCCTGCTCCTCCTCTCAAAGAACACCATTTTGTTGAGGAGTTCTAGCCACACTAAATTCTCTTTAATACCTTTATCTCTCGCAAAACTCATCCATAACTCTATTCTTGAATTCGGTTCCATTGTCAAATCTAATGATTTTAACTTTCATATCATATTGGTTTTCTACTCGTGATAAAAATCTTGAGGATGCCGCTTGTTTCATCCTTAGTTCCAAGAAAGAAAACCCATGTAAATCGCTAAAATCATCAACACCACTAGACAATATTTCTTTAGATTCAAGTCGCCACCGATGTAGGACCAAACAAGTCCATGTGTAACATTTGAAGTGGGTGAGCAATAGAGTTAACCAACTTTGACTGAAGAAGCTCGTGTTGTTTGCCTTTAAGACAAGCCACACTGTGTTTGATCATTTTCAAATCTTTTCTCGAGGCACCTCTCACCAAACCATCTTTGACAATCTTGTTAATGGTTTTAAAGTTAACATGACCAAGTATTCTATGCCATAACATGGATTCATCCACTATGGCCTTTTGCAAGCAAGCAAGCATAGTCATTTTAGCAACAATGTTGTTCATATCAAAGCTATATAAATTGTTTTTCTAGGAATTTTAAGAAGAACTTGACTTTCATCGTGCATCTTAAAATCCTTAGAGGGTACAAAACATATCTTTGGCAAAAGAACATTGTTCATTTTGTCACACATTTGTGACACACTAAAAGATTATACTTAAGCTCTTTTACATAATACACAAGTTCAAAGTCCAAGTTACCGCTTTTAATAACTCATTTACCAAAGAACTTTACCATTTACTCCACCTCCAAACCGACATACCGTCCATCATATTGCTCAAAGTCCGAAGATAGGACTTGTTGCCACCATGTGCCTTGAACACCCACTATCTCGTATATCCTTGATCCGATCTTTTGTTCTTGGATGTTCTCGCACATATGATCTCACAAGAAACCGCCAAGTCTAATCACACAAACCGGTCACTTGTGAATGACCAAAGAAGAATGCACTTAAAACAGCTTCGCATACAAATGCAATGAAGATCCGGGAGTATAGTGTTTCCTCGGGTTGTTATGTCCCAAATGAGCTATGCGATGAATTATCAAACGAAAGTGATCGAAATTTGAACGGAAAAAGGATTTGGAATTATATTATAACTACAGGAAAAGCCAACGAATTACAACGGCTTAAATGCAAATTAAAGGAACTTAAAAAGATAAAATCTATTAAATAAACGCTATCACTATTTTTAAAATGATGTTTTAGTGATTTTATAAAACAAAATAACTTAAATAAACTATTTTAACTAAAACGTAAACTTAAATTATCTAAAAACGTAACTTAAAATGAAAACGTACGTTATTTATAAAAATTACGCTGGAGCGCAAGATAAAACGTAAAATTTGTGAAATAAAAGTCCTACGAATGTAAAAACAATTTTTTTACGTAATATATGACAAAAGAAAATTTTAGGAAAAAGCGGAATATTTTTTTGAGTTTTTAAATTATTTATTATGAATTAAAAACTAATTTAATCTAATTTAATTAATATAAAATACTAAAACTTTTTAGAAAATCCTAAGAAAATTTACAAAAACTACTTAGAATAGTACTTGAATATAAGAAAAATAAAAAGTTGTGGACTACTTAAGAAATAAGTCGTGAAAAAGGATAAAAGCTATGTTTAAACCGAAAAGTAGGATAAGTAATAAACTAAGGGAGTTGTAACACAAAACGAAGGGTAGCAGAGATGGCTAAGTGCTGCATGGTGTGGAGCGTGGGAAGTAGACCAGGTCCAGTGTTCGAATCCCACTGTCAACCTTTTTACCACCCTTTTTTTTCTGCTTTTGCAACTCAAACAAAGGAATAAAACACAACTTTATTTACAAAAACTAGTCTTGCAAAATCAAAAAAAGTCGCTAAACAAAGAAGAAGAATGTAAACTAAAACAAAATATGCTAAGGGTCTGTTGGCACAGTGGAATAACTAAGGGGCTGTTTGGAAGAAAGATAGCTAAAGGGCAATTTGGAACAAAGGAGAAAGGACTTATACAAACACCCACCGTTATGCAAAAGGAATTATACAAACTAACACTTAATTCTAACAAGCTATGGGCGAGCTAAAGTCTAATCTAAATTACCAAACTAATCTAAGATAAGCATGAGGCATTGAGAAAAAGCAAAATAAACAACTCTGTGGGCTTTAAAGGGTCGTTGTTCAATAAAAGAGACGCTACAATAAGCTACTAAGATAAGCAATCCTAATCTAAACATCTAAAATCATAAAGGAACTCTAACTAAACAATAATGATTTAAGATAAGCAAAAAATGAGACTGGTCCATTGTTGCAAAGACGGTCAGCAGTCACGTGAAGTGGCTCACCGATTGGGCAAAAAAAAGGACAGAACGCGGTTGTTTTGGTGGCATGAATAAGCTATCAATCCTACACTAAATTGCCTAACAAGTCTACAAGGATAAAATGCATACTACCAACAAGCTACAAGGGACCAAATAAGCTAAATTGAAATGCGAAGTCAATCCAAAACAACCCGTCATTGCTTGGACAGGGTAAACGCAAGAAAGGGTGACTTTCAAGGCCAAAATAAGGTATTAATGACTTCTAAAATCCAAAATAAGCACACATATACTATCCATACATCAATCTTATTATAGAAACAAAATTACCTCCTAAATCTAATCCTACCCTATCTAAATTTAAGCTCAAAAGTTGAATGTCAATGCTTTGACAATTAAGCGCATTTTGAAAGCTAAATTAAATTCTTGTTTTGCAAACAAAAGTCTCTGAGAATTCTTACAACCCTTTAAACAACACTTTACTTGACTAAAGGAAAAACCAACATGGGTCAAAACATGCTTTTGACCCAAAACCAAGACTATTCCAAGCACTGCCTCAATGGCAGAAACACATGAACCAGTAAAAATTCTGAGATTCAACGAAACTTATTTTAGCAACTGGAAATTATCTTAAAACTGAATTAAACAACTTGAGAACACACTCTTAATTGGAATGGCAGAATAATGAAATGAACCAAAATAAATTAGCATAAAAACATGAAGTTAAAAATCTGAAATTTGCATTAACTAGAAATTAAAGAGTACAAATTGAAATGACCAAGGAATCTAAAATTGGGACTAGAACAAGATTTCTAGACTTAAACTAAGAACTAAAATTACAACTAAAAATACTAACTACTAACTAAAAACTAACTAACTCCCTTCACAAAAGTTACACATAACTACTTATACTCCTCAGCTTCTCCTTTCTTCTCTCTCTTTCTTTGTCTTGTGCTTCTCTTGAACTCAATCCAAGCCCTTCAATATTTAGGTACAATTGAGCATCAATCTGAGCCATTGGTTGGGGTTGAGTGTGTCGTGGTGTTGCGCAGGAGAGTGGGTGAAGGATTTGGCGCCAAGGATTAGTGGTATCTCGGGTTTCTCCTTGTACCGGTTTTGTTGGGATGAGTGGGTAAAAAAAAAAAGGAAAGAGGGTTTAGGTTTTATTATCAAACCGTGGGTTGGAATTTGGTATTGGGCCAAGGTGTTGGGTTTTATAAGGTCCGGTTTGGATTTGGTTAGGTAGTTTAATTTTGATCCAATTAATAACCGCGGACTTATCATGTATAACTGAACTCAAAGGACTAGAATGTAATTTTCCAAAAATATTATAAGGACCATAAATGACAAACTTTATTAACCAAGGGTCATAAATAATATTTTCCATTTTTGAAAATCCCGGGACTTGTTTTGCCATTTTTGAAAGTTGGGGACCTAAACCGCCAATTATGCAAATTTGATAACGCTTTTCACCGATTTTGATATTTTGCATTTAAAACACATAAAACACTTATTTGTGATAATTTGATCATTTTGATGTGTTTCGAGTGTTTTCGATGATTTTGCGCTTAGATTACACAAAAATGATGTGTATTTAGACACTCATCAATCCCCACACTAAGATATTGCTAGTCCCTAGCAATGATTTGAGAAAACACAATGGATTTTAATCTCTTTACCAAAAGCCATTACTCGAGTAGCCAAATGTTTCAGCTCAAGTAAGAACCTTGGTACATCGATAACCAAATGATTTTGAGCAAATCATAAGTCAGAACGGATTTGATTTGTCTTTACCAAAAGCCGCACTCTTCCGACTAGCCAACTCTTAGATAAATTATCGAATTATCTTTGGTGAGCTGATTACCAATTATGGTTTTTCCATCGCCTTTACCACAAGCCATAATCTTGCGGGCTAGCCAACTCTTCACTTTTAAGGATATGGTGATGAATACCATACAATTTTGGGCAAATTGCAAGTCGTCAACGGATTTGAGATATCTTTACCAAGAGCCGTTTGCTCGGATTAGCCAATCCTTTTGTTTATCAAACATGGCGGATCGATAACCAATTGAGTAAGTGTAAAACACTTACTCCAAAAAAATTTTTGGCCAAAAACGGGAATTAGTGGATAATTACATGATAAAATTCATGAGAATCCCCCACACTTAGAAATGAATATTGCCTCAATATTCCAAGCACCGCGGTTATGCCGAAACAAAGAACGAAAAAGGAAATACTACGCCATTATTTAGAAAGATTTTTTTTTTTTTTTTTTTTTTTTTTTTTTAATATATATAACATGGGCAACTCCCCACACTAGGTGGAACACATGGGTGAAAACCCATGTTTAGCTACTGCTTTTGATTACCGAGTCGCTAGTCTTGACTCGAATTCCAATTCATTGGTTCATGGGGAAGCAAAGTGGAAGAGACAATCTTCATCGGACTTTCATTCAAGATGTTCGACAAACATTCAAGCACGTGAAAGTTCCACACCGATGAGATATACATAGAACCGCTCAAAGATGATAAATGAAAATGCCGGGTCAAAGATAGTGTCTTCATTCCGAAGGAGTGAAGATGAAGGAAATCACAAGATATTTGAGGAAAGGAAGAAAGATTTTGATAACAATCGTGATCCATTCCTCATCCTCAAATGCGTATATATCGGGAGGAAGGTTGAGGGTAGTATTATCAATAAGCAAACTCGTATGATAGAGTACACCTTCCTCCGAGCCAATATCATCCTCAAGATCAAAATAGAAATGATCATGTTCCGGAGGAGATATGTCATGAGAGAGTTCACCGAGAACTCTTCATGAAGAGAATCATTCACATGAGGTGAAATTGTGAACTCTTGTTCCATTGTGGGCTCATCACTATCCTCAATATGAGTATCAAAGTGGATTCTCAGAATTGAAGTGAATTCGAGTCGAATTCAAATAGAGGATTGGTGAAAGTAGCTTTGAATGTTTCGAACAGTGATCAACATTCCCTATTGGACCGTTGGGATAAGAAGTGAGTGAACGATCATTATCAATGAGACTTTCGGCTCCCGGATCGGCTTCAAATCAAAGAGTGGATTGATGTGAGTGAGTTCACCGGAGAACTCCTCAAGAAGGGATCAAGATCGATTGTGGAAGTGATGCCTCAACGCACTCGATGTTTCCAAAGGAAGCACAATCGTCGCTAAAATCGGAGAAAGTTTCCAAATGATCATTTGAACACTCAATAGGGAAAGAGAATCACACATATGGTCAAAGTTCCCCTGTGACTCTCTCGGATTGGGACAAGGTCCTCAACACTAGACTTTATGAATTCGTCCGATTCCTTTTCGTGAACAAGTGTCAAGATGCTCGCCCCCATGTTCAGAGAGCGAGTGGGAGCTTCGGTGTGATAGCAGATTGTTCGAGAATGAATCTCAACCGCAGGGATATCAACCGATGAACTTGATGAATTTTATAGAATTGAGGATATCAAGTGTATCCTCATCATCACCGCCATCGTGAATGAACGAAATCGAGAGCTAGATCCGCCGCTTTTGTATTTTAATTAATTCCTAATAGAGTTTTCACCGCAACTGGGAATCTAATTTAGCACTGTTCTTCGCCTAACAATTCTTCCATGGATTTTTGATTTGGATTATCTTGGGAGTGTTTACATTCCTTCAAATCTTTCACTAAATCCAAAAGATCAAGGAGAAGATTTTGAGGAAGTGGATCAGCCGAAGTGGTGCCCGATTCATTTGGCATCGTAGAGGTTGGTCATGATACGAAGAGTCGAATTGTTACAAGGAAATGGATTCCTTGTTTGACAATCGAGCTAAAGTGAGGACCTCCACAATACTCACAACAAGAAACGATGCGGTGTGAGTCACATGTGTTGTAGTCAAAATTGTTATCGTGAACCCGCTCATGACAAGCGTGTTTCCCGATTGACAATCGAATCGGAGTGTGAACCACCACAAGACTACAACAAGAAATCTGTTGAGTCTCACAAGGTGGTAGCCGATGGAATAAATCGCTTGTGTTATGGTAAGAATATGGATCTTGGTTATAGATGCACCCGCTTCCCGATTCCACCATGCTACAACCGGGCAATTCCCACCATTATAAGGACCACCACACCATTGACAACCAAGAGGGTGAGGATGAGACATAGAAAGAATCAAATGATTTTAGAGGGTAAGAAATGAAGAATCAAATATGTGAGAGGGTAAAGATGTATATTTTTGGATTTTTGGATAAACATGATGTAAAAATAAGAAAGAAAATCTTTTTGGGTTTTTGATTTTTTTAAAAAAGAATATAAACACATACAGATGGTATAAACAAAGAGTGAATATCCAAATCCCTAATCTGCTAGACGGAAGATAATCATCACAGCTCCCCGGCAGCGGCGCCAAAAATTTGATCTCACAAGAAACCGCCAAGTCTAATCATTAAACCGGTCACTTGTGAATGACCACCGTAATGCACTTAAAACAGCTTGTATAATAAATGCAATGAAGATCCGGGAGTATAGTGTTTCCGGTCGTTATGTCCCAAATGAAAGCTATGCGATGAATTATCAAACGAAAGTGATCGAGAAATTTGAACGGAAAAAGGATTTGGAATTATATTATAACTACAGAAAAGCCAACGAATTACAACGGCTTAAATGCAAATTAAAGGAACTTAAAAGATAAAATCTATTAAATAAACGCTATCACTATTTTTAAAATGATGTTTTAGTGATTTTATAAAACAAAATAACTTAAATACACTATTTTAACTAAAACGTAAACTTAAATTATCTAAAACGTAACTTAAAATGAAAACGACGTTATTTATAAAATTATACCGAGCGCAAGATAAAACGTAAAATTTGTGAAATAAAAGTCCTACTAATGTAAAAACAATTTTTTACGTAATATATGACAAAAGAAAATTTTAGGAAAAAGCGGAATATTTTTTTGAGTTTTTAAATTATTTATTATGAATTAAAAACTAATTTAATCTAATTTAATTAATATAAAATACTAAAAATTTTTAGAAAATCCTAAGAAAATTTACAAAAACTACTTAGAATAGTACTGAATATAAGAAAAATAAAAAGTTGTGGACTACTTAAGAAATAAGTCGTGAAAAAGGATAAAAGCTATAAGTTTAAACCGAAAAGAGGATAAGTAATAAACTAGCGGAGTTGTAACACAAAACGAAGGGTAGCAGAGATGGCTAAGTGCCGCATGGTGTGGAGCGGAAGTAGACCAGTCCAAGAGTTCAATCCCACTGTCAACCTTTTTACCACCCTTTTTTTTCTGCTTTTGCAACTCAAACAAAGGAATAAAACACAACTTTATTTACAAAAACTAGTCTTGCAAAACTGCAAAAAAAAGCTGCTAAACAGCAGTAAGAACAGAAACTAAAACAAAATATGCTAAGGGCTGTTTGGTACAGGGAATAACTAAGGGGCTGTTTGGAAGAAAGATAGCTAAAGGGGCTGTTTGGAACAGTGAGAAAGGACTTATACAAACACCTACCGTTATGCAAAAGGAATTATACAAACTAACACTTAATTCTAACAAGCTATGGGCGAGCTAAAGTCTAATCTAAATTACCAAACTAATCTAAGATAAGCATGAGGCATTGAGAAAAAAGCAAAATAAACAACTCAAGTGGGCTTTAAAGGGGCTGTTGTTCAATAAAAGAGACGCTACAATAAGCTACTAAGATAAGCAATCCTAATCTAAACATCTAAAATCATAAAGGGAACTCTAACTAAACAATAACAGATTTAAGATAAGCAAAAAATGAGACTGGTCCATTGTTGTAAAGACCAGCAGTCACGTGAAGTGGCTCTCGATTGGGCAAAAAAAAGGATGTAACGCGGTTGTTTTGGTGGCATGAATAAGCTATCAATCCTACACTAAATTGCCTAACAAGTCTACAAGGATAAAATGCATACTACCAACAAGCTACAAGGGACCAAATAAGCTAAATTGAAATGCGAAGTCAATCCAAAAACAACCTGCCGCTGCTGTTTGGACAGGGCAGAAACGCAGCAAAGGGTGACTTTCAAGGGCCAAAATAAGGTATTAACAGACTTCTAAAATCCAAAATAAGCACACACATATACTATCCATACATCAATCTTATTATAGAAACAAAAATTACCTCCTAAATCTAATCCTACCCTATCTAAATTTAAGCTCAAAAGTTGAATGTTGGGGCTGTTTTGACAATTAAGCAGATTTTTGAAAGCTAAATTAAATTCTTGTTTTGCAAACAAAAGTCTCTGAGAATTCTTACAACCCTTTAAACAACACTTTACTTGACTAAAGGAAAAACCAACATGGGTCAAAACATGCTTTTGACCCAAAACCAAGACTATTCCAAGCACTGCCTCAATGGCAGAAACACATGAACCAGTAAAAATTCTGAGATTCAACGAAACTTATTTTAGCAACTGGAAATTATCTTAAAACTGAATTAAACAACTTGAGAACACACTCTTAATTGGAATGGCAGAATAATGAAATGAACCAAAATAAATTAGCATAAAAACATGAAGTTAAAAATCTGAAATTTGCATTAACTAGAAATTAAAGAGTACAAATTGAAATGACCAAGGAATCTAAAATTGGGACTAGAACAAGATTTCTAGACTTAAACTAAGAACTAAAATTACAACTAAAAATACTAACTACTAACTAAAAACTAACTAACTCCCTTCACAAAAGTTACACATAACTACTTATACCCTCGCCTTCTCCTTTCTTCTCTCTTTCTTTGTCTTGTGCTTTCTTGAACTCAATCCAAGCCCTTCAATATTTAGGTACAATTGAGCATCAACTGAGCCATTGGTTGGGGTTGAGTGTGTCGTGGTGTTGCAGGAGAGTGGGTGAAGGATTTGGCGCCAATGGATTAGTGGTATCCCGGTTTCTCCTTGACCGGTTTTGTTGGGACGAGGGTAAAAACAGAAAAAGGAAAGAGGGTTTAGGTTTTATTATCAAACCGTGGGTTGGAATTTGGTATTGGGCCAAGGTGTTGGGTTTTATAAGGTCCGGTTTGGATTTGGTTAGGTAGTTTAATTTTGATCCAATTAATAACCAAGCGGACTTATCATGTATAACTGAACTCAAAGGACTAGAGCTGTAATTTTCCAAAAAATATTATAAGGACCATAAATGACAAACTTTATTAACCAAGGGTCATAAATAATATTTTCCATTTTTGAAAATCCCGGGGACTTGTTTTGCCATTTTTTGAAAGTTGGGGGACTGAAACTGCCAATTATGCAAATTTGATACGTTTTTCACCAGATTTTGATATTTTTGCATTTAAAACACATAAAACACTTATTTGTGATAATTTGATCATTTTGATGTGTTTCTGAGTGTTTTCAGATGATTTTGCAGTTTAGATTACACAAAAAATGATGAGTATTTAGACACTCATCAACATAAGAGTAAAGAGTTAGTTTCTTTTGGGGACCCAAGCCATGATTGACTTGGATCTGCCTCGTGTATCAATATAGTTAAATCTATCAAAGGTCATTGATACACCATTGGGATTGGTTGTAGAGGTGTTTACTTTAGGTTTCCATTCCCAACGTGTTGAGGCCTTCACAACATTGCCCATGTCCCCTTTTTCTTATTAAAACCCTTGCAGTGGTAACTTTTGAATGAGCAAAGGTAATCACCGGTTTCTTTTAGGTACCCACTCGTTGGTTATTATTAACCTTTAGTTTGAAAGGTTCTTTTTCCTGCTTGTGCGCATTTATTAAAACTTGTTTTTGTGTTTGCACTTTAACAAGTGACTTAGGGTGAGCAAAGTGTTACAGCTTTTGCAAAGGGCAACTGCTTTGAGGCCACTTCTAAGTTGAACCGCTCTTGGGACCATATTGCAATTAGAACTAGTGTACATTATGTTGATATCGTTAGACTCACCCTTTTGTTCCCATAGACTACCCTTCTCCCAACATGATAGTCACAATAAGCATGTAAATGATCAAAACTACCACAGATATAGCATGCTTTATTGTTCATCACAAAATCACTACCTAATTGTTGAGATTTAACATGATTCCAACTCCTCCGTTACCCCTAGGAGTCGAGGCTTGTTCCTATACATCTCAAAGATACCTATGCTTGATCTAGGTTTATTAACCGGTTTCCTAGGTTCCTCTCAGAATAAAGATTAGCAACTTTTGGGATAGTAGTCTCAATATTCTTTTTAACACTCTCATCTACAATGATGAGTCACTAGCACTCTCAAAACATCATTATCTAGCTTACTCTCTTCCTCACTCTTCACAACCGTGTCTTTTAAAGGACCATATTCTCTTACAAGATCCTTAAAATCCTCTATACCGTATGAGCTAAATCTATACCGGAGATGAATGAACACCCCTTAGTGGTGGAGGCGTAGTATTATAACCCATACCGCACTTAGCTTTATTATATACTGAGCATTCCAAATTTTATCAATTGACTTCGATCGATGATAACATGTGTCTATAGTTAAATTGACATTTTCAAGTTTCTTTTGGAGTTTTTCAAGCTCCTTTTGGTATGCTTCATTCACAGCAGCTTGTATGTTCTACCTCTCTCCCAAGAAGAATCATATCATCATTATAATTTGACTCATTTGCTCGATAGTGCTCTATTTGTTTTTCTAAACCGCCATGGCTCTCCTAAGATTAGCTACAAGATAATTAGCGCAGTATAACTCTTCTCTTTCATTAGAATATAAATTATTAAGTCTTTCAACTTCTAGCAAATTTCTACATGTTTTAGAGCAACATTCGTAGTTTTGTACCTCGAGTTAGAGAAAGCCATGAGAGCAAATTCAAGAGCAACAAGAGCAAGATCTCAATGTTCTTCTTCTTGTTCATCATCCATGAAACTCCAATCATAACTCACACCATCAATAGCCAACATTGCTTTTGGTTCTTCCACGCTGGTCCCTTCTTTTGCTTGTACCATGTAGACCGTTGTCCTTGGTCTTTGGTCTTCTACATTCTCTAGCAAATGTCCAAACTTGTGGCGCTTAAAGCACTCCACTTTCTTCTTATCAAAACCTCGCAGATCATCACCATTAATGTGAATAGGCTTGCCGCCTTCTTGTAGAATTTCATAGCCCTCATGCTAAGAGCTATCTCGCCATTTTATATCCATCTCTTCCAAGTCATCTTCATCAATTTGCTCTATGTCTTCATGAGTTAAGACAGAGCCATCAACTTGTGTAGAGATAAAAGCATAAAAGGTAGGATCTCCAATACTAGCAACCTTCTTTTTAGAACCCGCAGTGGTAACATTAACATTACCGGTGGAAACTTTAGAACCCACAAGGGCAATATCATCATCACTTTCATCTTCGTAATCATCATCGCCATGCATTTGACAACAATGCCAAGCTACTAGAGCTTGTACCAAGTTTCCCCGCTTTCTTCAACCTTTGCTCAATAAGTTTGAAGTTGTTGTAAGATCATTGAGCTTCATTGTTTCAATGTCTGCTTTGTTTTCCCACACAAGAACATTGGTTTGAAACTCAAGGCAAACTTCTTAGAAACTTTAAATTGAGGTCTTCCTTCTCTACCTCAATGCCAAACACGCTTAGTTGTGTAAAATCTTCAAGTTTGGTAAAATGCTATCAAGTGAGTCATTGCTTGAAGCGAGAAGTTTTCATAACTTTGCTTTAACAATGTCTTCTCGAGTCTTCTTTGTTGCATCATTACCACCAAACACCGAGCAAATCTCTTCAAGCAGCTCATTAGCGATTGTATTTGTCGAATGCAATAACTGTCTCTAGGAAGAGTCATCAAGAATAGACTTCTAGCTTTAAGATCATTCTTCTTTGAGCTTTTTCGAATTTGATTCAGCACATAACCACAACATCCGTGTCACCAACTTTGAAGTAGTGGTCACAGATTTGAAAGAATCACCAAGTTGAATGATCTCCCATAGAGCATAGTCCCAGATGAGGAAGTATTGCTCAATCAGTATCCTCCACATCTCAAACTCATTAAGCTTAAGCTTAGGGAGTCTGGGTGTAGAAGAAGAGTTTGATTGATTGTTTTCCATCTCCATTGTCTTGAGAGAGTAAGTCAAGCTAATTCTTTGGATCTTCTAAAACAAAATATCATAACCTTGCTCTGATACCACTTGTTGGATCTAAGACACTCTCCTTGTGTCAATGATATTTTGTATAATATTATCAAGCAAGCGGAATTTACTTAAGTAATACTTAGAAGACGAATTATATGATGTATGAGAGTAAACACAAGTTAACACAAAACTCAAGCTCCAATATTATTAATGAAATAATACGAGTGATCTTGGTATCACTAGGTTACACCTTGAAGCTTTCGTAGGTAATCTTGTAATGTAATACGCACTCAAGACTATGACCCAGGATCTCCTTTTATACAAGAAGGAGTCCTTTACAAGATAAGTATATAGCTAACATAATAGAATATACACAAGATCTATTCTATACTTATCAAGACACGCTTAACCTTATCATTAACTGATAGCAGTGGTAATGAAGAACTTGCAGTGGGAATATGTTTCCACTGCTAGTGTTAAACCAAGCAGTATAAACCATAACTATCCGTGGTAACGGATTATTCCCAACAAAAACTAGTACCATTTTATACTCGTTTAATTGAGGTTAGTGTTGAGTGGTCGTGGGCTGTGTATTGACTTCACATGGGCTGAAATTAATTATCCTTTATATTGGTTGTGGGCTGATTAGTTATATTCAGTGAACTGGATTTGGGTTGATTTGATAGGCTGGATTGCAACGTTTCATATACATTAATCGGATCATCAAACTTTTATCCGAATTTTTCTAAAAACATTTGGATATAAAGGTTTGGTAATATAAATTGTTATCCGAGAGTTTTTTTACAAAAATACTGGATACAATTTTCTATTATTGAAAGAGTGGTATTTTGGATTCATAAATTTTCACGGGATGATACATTTTTTGACAAGATCGGGAAACCATTATCAAGTTCATTTATACCATTAATGAAGGCTAGTTTTGAGTGTTTAACCGCAAGATGTACGGCGTTAATTCTCTATTATTTATTTGAGATTGAAGTGGGATATCATGGGTGCGTGTACTTAGTATCAGAAGATATCGGGGTTGGTTGGATGCATGATTCTTCGAGATCCTTGTTCGAGCTTTAACCATTACGAATGACAAAGACTTGAATTGTCTAATTATACCTGATGTAAGGAGTTACGTTATTGTGCTCACAGCGTATAACTATCACTTTTAAGGAGTTATGTTGTTGTGCTCAAGTGTCACACTAAGGTGTGGATAATTTGAGAAACTTTAAGTTTACCTTTTTTCGATGGTGTTAAGAAAAGGGTTCTTCGTCTCGACAATAGTGCAAGTTTAAGTCACAAGTTCGGGTTATTTCACTTCGCCTCAAGTTCGTCATATTGGGTTTTCTCCATCAAGAGTCACTACAAAAGCCATCCGAATGATAATGGGCTCAGTAAAGAGTTAATGAGAAGAGTATACACTAGTAGAGAAGTCTTATCGAGAATTGATTCTCACATGATATTTATGGTACTTCACAATTGTTCGATTACTGGACATACATGGTTTCATTGCTCCAATTCATCATCAACATACGTGGTGTATGATTTCGATTCATTGAAAACATCGGGGTAAGAGAGTATAGTCCTTTGATGTTTTTGGATTTTTTCGAAAACCCTCCTTTCATGAATTTCTTCAATCGGGGAAGAAATGAGACTATCGATGGTTAAAATTTCTCAAGTTGGTGTTATCGCCTCACTTTCACGTAGTTATCGTGTGTGAAGTTACCTAAATATGATGTTGTGATGCCTCACATACGGTCATTTTATCAAGTAATTGCAGATTCACATGTAACTATTATTCCGATAGACCGCAACATTCGTGGGGAAGTCGTTTCATTTCGCTCTTCGTGGTTTGTTTGGTGAGAAGCATCTACATACGTGAGAAGATCTTGTTGATTTCTTGCAAGTTACCCCGAATGCATTTTCCATAACAAGTCGATTTACCTTGTGTGGTTTATCGCTCATCTACAAATTCGCTGCGTACTAAAATTTTCAAAAGTTAGAGGAAATGTTCACTACATAAAAGTTTCGAATCTGCAAGACGGTTGTCGGTTTGGGGAAGTCGATTCAAAACTTCTCCAAAAAGAGTGTACGGAGAAGATGCTAAAGACATGCGGCATGAATTGGGGGGAAGTTAATCCAATTCTTGCATATTACATCATTTGCCTACAAGTGAAGAAGACAGTTCTCAAGTTGAGGTACAAGAAGAAGACAAAGAGCGTAAACTTTCATCATCCTCAGCATTTGAAGAGCTTATGAAGACCTTTCTTTATTTGTTTTTTATACTTGTAGGAAATGTTGTAAGTAATCCCTTATGTCGTCCCATTGGGGGAAGATTGTTGGAATCGCTCCTAGCTTCGGAATGGAACGACATTGATGGGATTACATTATCTATCCTAGTTAGCCAAAACACATGGGCTTGTTATGTCATATTGTAATAGATGTATGTGCTAGACTATAAATACCCCTCTATAAGTGAGACTCTTAGTGTATTTTCCCTTTCATCTTCAATAAAACACACACTAGTTTTTCCCTTCTCTCTTGTTTCTCTCTCTAACTTGAAGATGGCTTTCTTTTATCTTCCAAGACCTCCCGATTCACCAAATCACCCATAAAACGATCCTACATTGTCTCTTATCTTAATTGGTAGACACTAGAGTAAGGAAAACTGGCTTCTTCTTAACGTCCTAAATAGCAAAAAAGCTTAAGAATGCACTTAGGCCATTCGTTGTGTTTATTGCGTGAGTTGTATCTTAAAGATAATAGAGTATTCGGGGGAGATACCATTGTACTCGCCGATCCCGGATAGTCTAGAGGAGAGTTGCAATTCATAGAACTAGGGAATTAGTCACCACCCTACAACCAAACGGAATACAACGCACCAATTAAGATGAGGATGTGACAATTCAACCGACCAATAAGAGATAACTAGGGAATAAGAACATCTAAGTAAACACATCTTTAATCATCATACGAGCACACCTAATTAAGCATAATCTATCCATAGTTAAAGTAGTTAATTAGTTAAGTAGTTATTAAAAGTAGTTAAAATCGGTAGAAGTACCACCCCCCACTCTTATACCCCGAGATATTTACCCTGCTTTCAAAAAAACCGTAAAAAGACTAAAAAGAATCTCCCTCAACCTCACCTTCTCGTCATACATCTCTTTCTAGCATTCCTATTCCCCTAGAGAACGAATCAATCCTCTGGGCTTACCCCATACTACACTACAACGATTAGGTTCACTTCCTATAGGGTTGAAAAACTTGCTCGTAAGAAAGGAAGTCTTCTCGACCCCGAACTCCACGCATCAGTTAGTCATAGGGTGGTGCCAAATTTCCCAATTTTATGAATTGTAACTCTCCTCTAGAACATCCGGGATCGCCAAGTACCGAGGTATCTCCCCCGAATATCCTATTATCCTTAAGATAATACTCACGCAATAAACACAACGATGGCTAAAAGTGCACTCTCAAGGCTTTTTGCTATTTAGGACGTTCAAGCTCGCAACAATTAAAGAAGAAAACAATTTTCCTTATTCTTGTGTGTACCAATTAGAACAAGAGACAACCTAACAATAATCAATAACTAGGTTTCATTGGATCTAAGCAAACACTAATTAATTTAGTTACGCATGATAGATAAGCAAGAATACGAACAAACAATCAAACATAGATGAAACATGGTGATAGATTGGATAAACAAACTTATCTTCAAGTGTAAAAGAGGGTTTGGAACCCTAAAATACTGCCCAAGTCGTAATGAACTAGGGTTTTCTCTCCAAAATAATGCACACCAAATACAGAAAATTTAAAGTATATTTATAGATTTTACACTCGCGACGGCGTCGCCTTTTGATGGTGACGTCGTGTGATCGCCGTCATTAGGGTTTCTTCTTGACCAAGTCATCATTGGGACTGCATTGGGTAGGAAGTAGTGACGCCGTCTGGTTAGAGTCTAGGTCGTCTGGTGTGAAAAAAAAGAGTGACGGCCTTCTGAATTAAGGCGTGACGCCGTCACTTGTTAAGACCAAAATATGTTCTGAGTCATCGCTTGAGAGTTTTTGGAATACCTTGTGGGCGTCGCCCTTGGAGTTGGGATGCCGTCGGGCTTCAGAAAATGCCTTGTTTTCTTAACTTTGTCATTTTCTTCATGTTTTCGCTCTTTATCGTCCAAAAATGCTTCATTCGAGCAATTTGCTTCGAAAAGACCTAAAATGTGAAAATGAGCGATTTTAAAGAACGGATATAAATGTAACGATTTAGGCTTAAATGACCCCTAAAACGATATTTTAAATCCTTATCAAATATCCCTACACTTGAATTTGCTCGTCCTCGCAAATGTGCTTTTGGCTAATCAATTTATGAGTTAGGGTCATTTAGCATTTTTAAAATAATCTACAACAAGTGCAAGCGCCACAATAGTCAAAACAAGCACGAAAATTATATACTAGTACCCTCTGTTGCAAAAATCGGCCTAGCGGCCGATTAATCGCTAGCGGTGATTAGTCGTTCGATTTTCATTAATCGGCCTTATTAATCGATTACCGACAAAATCGGATAAAAATCGGATTAATCGGCCTAGGCGGCGGTTAATCGGCCAAATCAAGAAAATCGGATAAATCGGAAAAATCGCCACGGTAAAATTGGCAAAATCGAAAAATCAAAAAATCGGCTAGATCGGCCAAATCGGGCATATAGTTTCAAATTTTTATAATTTTATATATAAAAAATCCAATCCGATTAATCCCCGCCTAACCGATTAATCGCTAGGCCCTACCCGGCCGCCCAGCTACCGCCTAGCGATTTTTGCAACCTTGCTAGCACCTCACAATTGGTGTTTGGATTCTCACCTTGAAATTACAATAAAAGAAAAATCATAGTTATTATAAAACAAACTTTTACAAGAAACTCATAAACTTGAGTAACTTAGATAACAATTTTGAAAATTTTAGTAACTTAGGTGAATTTTTTCTTAAACTTTAGTAACTTCTTTGAAGTGGAATATGAGTCAGGCCTACGTGGACATGGGATACGGACTATCAACCGGTTGCCAACATTGAGAGTAACTAGAGGATAATATTTTTAAATGTTGAGTAACTTATTTAATAAATCCATGAATTTAAGTAATTTAAATGACCGTTTTGAAGCTTTAGTAATTTAAGACAACTTTTTCGCTAACTTTAGTAACTTTTTTGTATATTAATCATTAATTTAATACCAAACATATTTAAAAAAATATTTCATATTTGTGCTCTTTTAGCCTAAAACTTTAGTTGATTCTATTTTGCGTTATCCTAAAAAAGAAAGTTTTATTTAATATTTTTAACTGATCAGAAGTTACTCTAGCGATCGCATTAATTTTAGAATTTGTTTTTTTAAAAACATATCTAAATATATATAAAAAAGCTACTAACAAGGCGCTAGAAGTCAAAGAGTATATAAACAAAACTGTATTTTCTAGAATATACCCGAGACTTACTGCGAGGACTACAAAAAGATGAAAAACTCTTGCCAATTACAGTAAAACCGAGACAAGAGAAACAAACAAAAACTAATTTTAGAACTTGTACTTGTTATTATTTTGAGATCGGAGTGAGATCACATGCATGTAGTAAGTGTATTTTATGTGATAAGAGCCACTCTTAAGATTTAACTCAAATAAGTTGTTCATTTATATATGTTTGCGTATATTAAATAACGACACTGGTTATTTAATATTCATGTGAAACCTTTTTTGTAATACTTATTTGTAATGCTAGATACTCCTAATTAACTGTATTGAGGCAATCTATTCGTTTCTTCACACCACTAAATGTTTTGTTCGTTAAATCATTACACCTTAAGTCTTATGATTGGTTGATAGAAGTTTGATTGGTTGATAGAAGTCTTCTGAGTCTTCGTGACCGTGAGGTCCGTGGCGCGTGCCGCTGGTTGCAGGGATGCGCGTGGGGCGGTGGTTGAGGATCTTGTTTCCGGTCTGCAGCTTAAAGGAAAAGTTTGTTGGAGAAAGTAGCCATGATAGTCAAAAGGATCGGCCAGATTGCATCACCTGAGGCACACCGCCACCTTGCTAGGGGTGAGGCAGAGCATGGGTTCAGATGCCCGTAAGCTCGCCGAGAGAAGATGGCGCCGCTTTGCCGATAGACCAGAGCGCATGGAGGCTACAAGGTATAAATCTTCATGTCATTGGGCTATGAAGTATTTGGAGAATGGCAAAGAAGCAATGACTTCGCAGCTTGAAGGTTTTGGTGCCACTGCTAAAAGTGCCCTAGAGGTGCGTGGAGATGAAGCTGGAAGCTCGGTTTGGAGTATGATGAGGAACCCAGATCCTCATCTCATGTCCGTCATCGCCGAACGAGGTGGCTCATCGCCCATGGCTCGCGCCTTGCTTCACCGAGCACTCTTGAGTCCAAAGAGGTAGTTGATGCTTTTGGGGAAGTAGTCCTGTGTGCGCTGGAGCGCGGGAAAGCAGAGGTTGTTGAGAAGCTACACGAGGCTAAGCTTTTAAAGGTGCCCGTGGAACAGTTACCTAATTATGATGCAGGGGCATATGATAACCTGGTCGCTGCCATGAAGAAAATGAAAGACTTAGAGCTCCCTATGATTGCTAAACTGGAGCGCGATCAGGATTACCCCATAAATGTGATTATGGCGGGGTTGACTCTAGCACGCCATTGTGGTGGGGAGGCCGTTGCCCACCAGATTATCACCTTAAGCTCGATGAATCCCAACCGCACGCACTTCAGATTTAGCGCCTAAGGATATCTTGAATCCTTTTGCCTTGAGAGAGAAGTGCCCTTGAAGCAAGTTTTGAGGCGCATGCGACGAGACTTGCCACCAAAGAAGCGGATAAAGGGTAAAAGGTCATGTGTGGCGTGGCGCGCCCACCTCCCTAGATCCGATGGGATACCGCTAGTGTTGCAACCGTGGCGCGCTAAGATTCCGACCTCTTGACGAGGCCGAGCGAGGCTAAAGAGGCAGCCCAACCGTGGGAAGATCATCTCTCGAGCGTGTAATAGTTGGTAGGTTTATGTGTTGTAAAGTAACAAGCCTTTTGTAATAACTCGTGGTTATCTAATAAAATTATCTCTTGTTGAGTTCGTGTGGATGTTGTTGCAACGTAATGTCTTTGCGTGAAAGACGATGTATTGTCTAAGTGTAAAAGTTGTTTATTGGTGCAAAGTTCGTAGTCATGTATGAAAATTGTAACATACTTAAGAGATAATAACTAAGTATTTTGTTTGTAGCATAATCGTGTATGTTGTGATAGGCAACAGATCAGAATATCACATTAAGGAATCAAGTGTCTTGGTTCCAAAATTGTTAAACGTGCACATGTGCAATGTTGCGCACCGTCGTGGGATGCGCATGAAACTTATTCCAACGCCTCGAGAACAAGGTGTTTAACAAGGATACGTGATCCGTTGTTGATGGGTTTGCAACCTCTTACTCAACAAGTTATTTAGTAGGTTAACTTATCCTTTTACCAACGTGGGTTTATTCTAATGCATGCACGCCATGTAGGCTAGAGATAAATAATTGTTAAGACATATAGTATATGGAAATAACATAACAAAGTGTGTCGCGGAGTTAGCTAGAAACCGCGATGTTTTATTGATACTTGCAAGTTTTATGGGAAATAAATAAGAAGAACACATTATACTAATGAAAGAAAAAGTAAATACATGAATGTTTATTGGGCACTTCAGTAAAGTGCAGGGGAGTCTGTGCGCTAGGCCGTAGCCATTCCTATAGGTAGCACCTCTTGAGGTTGCAGATGTTCCATGTACGTGGCAGTTCACGACCATCCAAGCCTCGTAGCTTGTACGCGCCTGTTCCTAGTGCTTCAGTAACTTCATAGGGTCCTTCCCACTTTGGTCCGAACTTGCCCGTGTCTTCTGCGTGGCTCGCGTCATTGGCGCGGTAAACAAAGTCACCTGGTCTGAATGAAGCACTGCGCACTTTAGTGTCGTAGTATCCTTTCATCCTTGACTTTGATTTTGCCTCCGTATTGTCGCTGTCTCGCCTTTCTTCTAGCAGTCCAAGTCGACACGCTCTCATCATCATTGGTTGCCACATTGATCTCAAAGCAGGCGGATTGTTGGCATGCCGATCTCGGCCGGTATGACGGCTTCCGTCCCGTAGACTAGAGAGGCGGAGTGTCTCCGTCGGTCGGTTTTGATTGAGGTGCGATGCGCCCACAAGACATGTGATAGCTCTTCCACCCATCTTCCTTTGTGCTTATCTAAGCGTGCCTTAATTCCTTCTCCTAAGCTTCGATTCGCACGCTCCACTAAGCCATTGGTTTGTGGGTGTTTAACTGACGCGAAGTGCTGTGTGATGTTCAACTTCTCGCACCAGTCTTTGAAAGGGTTGTCGCAGAATTGTTTTCCGTTGTCCGAGATGATTTCTCCAGCGGTCCGGGCGGCATACTATACTTTCCCGCACAAAGCGCTGACACGTTGCCGTGATTGTCACTACGCCTTTGCTTCGATCCACTTAGTGAAGTAGTCTATGGCGACTATGAGGATTTTAACCCTCCCGCCGCGATCGAAAAGGTCCCGCAATGTCGATACCCACTTGTAGAATGGCCATGGTGATGTAATTGGCGTTAGCTCGTCGCGTGGTTGGCGCGATGTGTCTATGAACTTGGCAATCATTGCACTTCCTTATTAAATCCGCGCATCACGGTGCATGGTTGGCAAGAGTATCCTCGATCTCATGGCGCGTGCCACAACGGACCGTGGTCTCGAGTGCATCTTTGCATGAGCCTTCATGGATTTTCGCAGACGTAATTTGCTTGTGGGGACCAACACAATGAGCCATGGTTGGAGGAAGGAGCGTCGACAAAGATGTTGTCTCAAGTTCGAATCTCGTGTTGCATACCGTATCCCGCGAGCTTCCTTCGCTCTTGGGGTAACGCCTTTGCTTAGGAATTCTATTATTGGTGTCATCCATGTAGGACCGTCCTCCTCTATTATTGTGGAGACTTCCATTCCGATATGGATTTGCTTTTCGCTTTTTCCACCAAAGACTTGCTTTGATAGGTGTGCGAAGTTTGTCGAGGCGATCTTGCTTAGTGCATCCGCTTTGCGATTTTCTCCTCTAGGAACTTGCTTAATGGTGAATCACAAAGCCTTGGATCGGTGTCTTAGTCTTGTCGAGATATCGAATCATGTTTTCTTTTTAGCCACGATCCGCCCAACACGTGGTTGGCCACTAGTCGGGAGTCCACGTCGCCTCTTAGATTACGTGACACCCATCCGAGCCGCAATGCGTAGTCCAACGATTAGAGCTTCATATTCTCGCCTCATTATTCGTCAGAAATTCAAAACGCAGGCGTAAGTGAATTCTATTCCTCCGGGTTTGTGAGAATGAGGCCGCTCCTGAACCATCAACGCATGAGGACCCATCCGTAAACAAGATCCATGGGTCGTGGAGTTCCGCCCTACTTGGTGCGGGTACCTCCGGTGTCCGGCTTTTGATGATGAAGTCCGCGAACTCATCATTTGATTGTCAGACGTGGTGCGAAGAGATGTTGTGCTCACCTAGCAATACACTCCACTTCGCAGCGGCCTAACGCGCCGTGTTCGAGATGATCCGCTTGATCGGTTGGTGCGTGATCACCGCTATGGATGCGCTGAAATACTGCGTAGCTTTTGGCAAAGAAACACCAATGCCGTGACTAATTTTTCCATGGCGCTATAATTCATCTTCGCCTTCTTGAGTGCCTTGCTCACAAAGTAGACGGAGTTTGTACCGAATCCCTATCTGTTAGTAGCACCGCACTCACCGCTCCCTCGGATTGCGGATAGATACATAATTAACTCTTCCCGGCCGGGGTGCGACAAGTGTGGGAGCGTTGCAGTGTTGCTTAAGTTGTGTGAAGGCTTCTTCGCCTCCGTAGTCCACCGAAAATCCCCTTTTGATACACTTCTTGTGTGTTTTGAAGAGGGTAGAGACTTGTCTGCCGACTTTGACAGAACTGTTAAGACCAATAGCTTTCCGTTGAGAGATCGGACCTCCTTCAACGTCAGCAGTGAAGGAAGTTCGATGACGCCTTTGTCTTTTCGGACATGGTTTTATACCGTTGGGCTCTATTAGGTATCCGAGGAACATACCTTCGGCAGAAGGTACATTTTTGGGGTTTAGCTTCATATTGATCTCGTAGAGTTTTGAACGCTTCCTCAATATCGCGCACTAACTCATCTTGAAGATGGCTTTTATGACCGGTCATCAACATAGACCTCCGTGTTGCGGCCACCGTTTTTCGAAAGCATTGTCTACTAATCGTTGGTAGGTGGCGCTCAGATTCTTCAAGCCAAAAGGCATTTTGTGTAACAAGAGACGCCTTGGCTTGTGTGAAAGGCCATTTTTCCTCATCCTCCTTTGCCATCCGGATCCGATGATATCCTTTGTACGCATCGAGGAAACACTTCAATGGGTACCCACACATAGACTCTATTTTCTAGTCTATCTCTCGTAATGGATAGCAATCTTGTGGGCACGCTTTGTTAAGGTCCGTGAAGTCCACGACATTCGCCACCACCGTCGCTCTTTTGACCATTATCGGGTTAGAAAGCCGCCGTGGTAGTAGACTTCACGATAATTCCCGTGATCCACCGTTTGTGCACTTCGCTAAAATTGCTCAAGGCCTGGGCTTGGCGCGCTTCTTCAGCGTGATTGGTGAGTACCCTTGTCGGATTCTCGGTTTATCTTTCGTGATTGAGCGTGGTACTCGGTCATGTGTTTTGGCTCCCATGCAAAATGTCCAAGTTCTTTTGCATGAGCGCAAGATACAATGCTTTTGCCGTTGTCCGACAAGTGACCCTCCGATGGATATTTCCGCGGGTATTTCGGGTGAAGCGCAACCTTCGAATTGGCACTTTGGTTGCGCTACTGCTCGGGGTTGGTGCCGTTTCGCATGTAATCGTGTTACATTCTCTATGCGGTACGGTGGCATTGTAAAGAGTAACAATGCCCCTTCCACGGGAATTTAAGCATCCGTCGTGTTGTTGATGGCACTGCAAGATAGTCGATATCCCGGTCTCCCTATAATGCCTTTGTATGGCGAGGAGACTTGATCACCATAAATTCCATCAGGCCGCCGCAGAGTGTTTTTCATTTCGGCGTCGACCGGTAATCGATTTGCCCCATAGGCCATATCTTTCACCGAAACCGATCAACGCCGCTCGATCGACTTAACCGATCTGCAGATTTCAGCCGATCGCTTGAAGCAATGTTCATACATGATGTCCGCCGATGCGCCACCATCAACATACATGCGATGGATGTCATGACCCCGCACTAATCTCAATGGTGAGTGGATCAACTATTGCGTTGTCCGCAGCTAGGTGGGGAAAGAGATTTTGCTTCCTGAAAACTCCGGCCGACCTTCCGTCTAGTGACCACGCCATGATTGTATCATGTAGATGGTGTCGGCCTTTTCCTGGATGTCTCCTTCTTGTTCCCACTCTTCGCCGATCCTTTCCTTCCTTAATATTTTTGACCAAATGGTCCAATCGCCTTCTTTAACCATTTTGTCAATGAGTCGACGCATTGGACACATTCGTTAGTGGTGTGGCCCTTCCAGGCGTGGTAGTCACAAGATCCGCTCGATGCGCCGATCCTCAGAGTGCGATTGCGGCGGTCTTGGAAAGTTCGCACCTTCCGCTGCGTAGTATTTCCTGGGGGTCTTGGTCACGGGTGTACCGTCATTATCTCTCCCACTCCCTCGGTTGCGATAGTCTTATTTCGTTACTACCCGGTCGGTGGATTATTTCCCGTGTTGTTCCCGTGACCGTAGTTCGAGTAGTTTTTTTGCTATTCGCGTGGCGGCTTCTCCCTCGACGAAGGACCGAGAGCGTTCATGAGCTCATCAAAGGTTTCGTGGATTTTGTCGCTCAACCGCTTGATGAGTTCGGATTGTTAATTCCGCTCATGAAACCGTAGATCTTTAGCACTTTAGGGCATGCTTTAACTTGCATGCATTCATCTTTGAAGCGTTCCATGAATGCGCTCGTAGATTCTCCTGGCGCCGCTTACCTGGCGAAGTTCGACAAGATTTTAGCGCACTTCATTCACGAGTAAAGTTTAGGCAAAACGCCTTCCTCAATTCTTCAAAGCCATTGATGCTTCGTGGAAGCTTCTTGAACCGATTCATGCGCTTCCCACCAGTGTGGAGTTGAACATGTGGCACCACACGGTGCGCGGCCGCCAATTGTGGCGGCCGATTCAAAATTTTGAGGTGATCATCGGGATCACCTGTTCCGCCATACGCCACGTTGGCGTGCATGCGCCCCTTTATTTTCTCGAGAAGTCACCGATGCGCCGAGTAAACGCATCCACCTTTGACGGCGCCACGGAGGATATATCTTCATCCTCCGGTCGTTATATCTGCTTTCTGGACTTCAAAGGTCGGGCCGCTATCCCCATTGTCCGAGGAATTTCCAGGACGAGTTTTCTTCCTTCAAGGCCATACCGATCGCTCTCGAGTTTGTACTCGGAGAGCTTTCGCTGGGGAATATCGTTGCCCTGCGATGTCTCAGATTCGGCTGCCACCCGACCGGTATGGACACCGGTGCGCCGCTCATCCTCGCTACTTCCTTCCGTGTATCGCGAGTTGGATGTCTCATCATCCTCGATCCTTTTCCCATTCGTTAAACATGGAGGTCGGCAATGCGTCTCGCCGCTTCTCCTTCCGGGCGGCGTGGTGGTGAGGTTTCAGATTTCAGTCAAAACCGAGTCGGGTTAGTAGGCTCGACCCGACCTTTTCTAGCCTCCTCTGCACGAGGGCGTCAAGGTTTCATAATTTTGGGATACGAAACCTTGGTGTTAATTCGGTGCGACCCTTCAGTAGCGAGGGTATTCGTCACCGTGTCCTTATTCTTTATCCGTGCATCCGGTGCTTCGCCAAGTCGCCTCTAGATCGGCTCACGGGAGTGGTAAGATCGGTCTTGTGAGGGATCCACCGTGTTGGTAGTGGTTGTGGTGGCCTGGGTTGTCCCCGAGCTGTTCCACTATAGGGTAGACCAAGTTCAGCCCCGACCCTTTGTTTTTGGCAATCTTGGTTGTGTCAGAGTCCGCTTGAAGTCGAGCGGTGCGCGGCTTCTTTCCAAGAAGATCCACTTGCGATCGCCGAGTTCCATGCTTCGTCATTCTAGTCTTAGTTCTTAGTGAATGGTCCCACGGATGGCGCCACTTGTTGATACAAAAGTTGGACGCCTTGTTTGGAGCCCGCCTCGCACCAATCGAGAATCGCTGCTTGAGACCGCGCACTAAGAGATGTAAAACACCGTTAGGCTTACCGTGGGATTGTTTCACGATTATCCTCCCGTGAGAGTAAGTAATCGGTTTAGGGTTAAAGGAGTGTTAGGGTTCGAGATCGCACTTTAACGAGGGATATGATTCCCTTTATATATGCACGGAATCCTTGTTGGTTTCGTGTTCCTCAACCTTCGCGATCCCGCCTTAGTCGGTTCGGGAATGGTTATCTTCTATTTAGAAGATATCTGATATCTATTCCATTAATAGATTTGGGTTTGCCTTCATGAGCCCAAACGTCTAATCCTGGCTTAGCCCACTGCGTCTTAAGCCCAAGCTAAGTATTGACTTTTTATGGTCCGTGACCGGATATAGACTATACGTCATCATTCTCAATTGAGAACTTACTTGATTTGCTATATGCTTGAAGATAAGTGTTCTAACATGTTCCATGACCCATTTAGACATGTCATTTGACAAAAACAAATGAGAGACCCACATGAAACCACGTCTGTATTTCTCCATTATGAATTGCTATTTTTTTTAAATAAAACATCAATTTCTTGTATTGTGTAAAAAAAACAAAAAAAAACAAAAAAACAAAACGTAGAGGTTGATACTTATTTGTTCTAGATTTTGTTGCTACGAATATGTTTGTTTCTTTCATGTTTTTTCTCGTTATTAGTAGTGGAACTTGAACATTTATATTGGGAGGGTTGAATTTATTTTGAGGTTGTCAAATCAGAGATTTGTTTGTATTATCAACTAAATTAACCATAAAACCTATAATTTTTACACTAGTTGTCGCAATTTTTGCGAGACCGGGACCTCCCCTACCCCTTAAAAGTTCCGCCCTTGTGTGCAGTATTCATCAAATGTCTTCCTTCTTTGATTTCTGACTGACGAATTTTGATTCAGTTTTAGTGTTCATCAACTTTTCTCTCAAACAACCGGATAGCGCAATATTGTTAGCACAATTATTAGACCATTATCGTGTAATAGCCTAAGCTTAATTATAGTTATAGCTAATGCAATCTATGCTATTGAATGATTGACGAGAAAATATATATTCTAATATACTAGGACAAATGGTTACACGTGATATGTTACATGCATATAGCTCAACACAACCAAACCAAACTATTTTGTATACATTTAAACATATATAACAAACCTCATAAGGCTAGCTAGCAGATTCTTGTATTAATCAAAATGACAGTTGAGATCACTTTAGTTGATTTTACGGCAGTTTTGACGAACTTGTCCGGTCTCTTTAACATCAAGCAATCCCATCTTAACCATAGCTTGTTGGAAATCAAAGAAGAACATGGCTTGATTAAAGGCATATCCATTGACAATATTTCTTGTCTTAGGGTCAGTCATCAAGGTTTGGTCGGACGACAGGACTCCAGCTTGCCTCTGTAGCGCGTTGTAGTAATTATTATCAAACATGTTTCTTGTTGAATCAAAGGGTTGTTCTGCGTTGTCACCCCCGTTACATGTTTTAGAGAGCGTTTTCACGAATTGTGTGTCGATGCTAGGGTCTGCATCATGTGTCGAATCAAAATTTTTTAGACGATTCTTGAACGATGAGCATCGAGCCACTCCTAGTGTATGTCCACCTACACGACAAGATCATGATAATTTTATATGACTATAGATAACAAATAAAACATGTAAACTTAAAAAAAAAAAGAATAAATAAAATAAAATAAAGTTAACTATCTCACAATATTTATACGATAAATTAGTATCAGAATGTTCTAAATGAATTAGGGAACTATGTGACAAAATTTGTTAAACCATTAAACAAGCCCTAAATGAATTGGCTAAACAATCAAGTGTCAACCAATACCTATTTATTTATTCTTAACGTTCTATGATACTTTACTTTATAATAAAATAGAACATTATTTTCACAAAAGGTTCTTATAGTGTTATGATGAATCAATTATTAGTAAAAAAAAATAGACATGAAAGAATTGAGTGGGCAACCCAACCCATTAAAAAAATAAACGTCTATACAGGGTGACATGAATGGACCCATAATTTTTAAAAAGCGCAGACAAAAGAAATATTGTGCTAATTAAAATTACATCAGTAAACGAAAGAAGAAAAACATTTTGGGATTGCACATACTACAAAACGATAGCTTGAAATTTTTTGACTTCATGACCTAAAATCAGTGTACTGCGTCACACCCAACATATATGGGTCCGCCCACGCCTTTATAAGAAGGTTTTCAAGATCGATCCTATCCATGATCAAGTTGTCTTTGCAAGATCGTGATCGTAAGATCGGATCGGGATCTTAAGATCCTACTATAATGTTATTTCTTAATAGTTTTGGTAATATTATACAAATCTACAAAATATCTATACTACTTTATAATGCATTTAGGCCTTCTAAAATTAGAAGACTTAAAAATTGATTTTTTACTTGCTTATTATGGAAAGAGTTTTTCTAACCAAAATTAAGATAAGGAGCCCAATCATTAGATGACATCCGCCACTTCTTAACAAACTCCAAGTTCTAACTTTTAATAAACCTCAAGTTTCAACTTCTAACAAACCCAGCCTAACTCTTAACCACTAAAAATTAAGATAATATTTAAATTATAAAACGACATGTCATTTCTCAACTAAAAATTCATCTTTATTTTTAAATTAAAATATCTTTTATCTACTTATTTTTTATAATCTAATTTCACCATATTTTCTAAAATTTTATGCTCTTTAATTCAACATCCATTTTGATATATTTTATGAGTTTTAGTTTTATATTTTTAATGGGTTTATTTTATTTTAATTCAAATTTTACAACTTTAACCTTTATTTCATTTATTTCAATCAATATAATCTTGATTAAATCAAAATCATATACTTTTGGGGTAGTGTTTGACGCGTAAGAGATTGCGAGGTATTTCTATATGCGGAAAGCTACGGAAAGTTACTGGGTAACCCAAACAAACACTTACAACTAACACATATACATTAAGTGTTGTGAAACGAATTCACTAAACGGGTAAGCAAACACATATAACTATACTTATCGCCGCCGCTGTGCGCGGGTATCCGACTAGTTATACATTATAAACACAAAATACTATGAATATTTCATATAAATGTTGTCCTAAATTATGATTATTAAATGTTTAAAAAGATTAACATGTTGATTTATGAATTCTACAGAAAACAACCCATAATTTGTAGTTTTTTAGTTTGTAATCCGAGAAAAGTAAGATCGGATCGGATTAGATCTTAAGATCGTATGATCAAGATCGGGATCCTATAAGATCTTAAGCTTGCAAAGATCCTATGTAGGATCCGGATCGTTTTTGCTTTTCAGTATCGTAAAATAGTAAGATATTAAGATCAAAATCGGGATCCTGACAAGTGACAACTATGCTTTATAGTGTTAATTTAAACTGTTTTTACCCAAATTTGTTAACCTTCCACCCAACGCGCTTTACTACAAATAATGCGGATGCCCTAATATACAACTTGTAGTTTCTAAATGAAATACAGTACTTACCAGAAAGAGCAACCATTTCTTGAGTAGTGAAACCATGTTGCCCAAACATATTGATGAGTTCACTAGCGTTAAAAGTTGGTGGAGGAAGGTTTCTCGTGTCTTCGATTTTCGATCTTGTTCCGTCTTTTCTTCCTTTAGGTATTTCATAAACCGGACCACCAGCCTGCATGATAACCAACGTCATGTCACAATGATCTTATTGTAACAATATAGTAACTTATAACATGGCTAAGGTTATAGTATATCCTTACAAAGAAAACGGCATCACGAGCAGCCATTGCTACAATATCAGCACAAGATACCACCCCAGGGCATTGGTTTTCAAGTTGTTGCTTTGCATCATCGATTACTTTGTATCCCCTTAAGCTCAAATTCGCAGGCGAGTCTTTCTCTGCAGTGTTGCCATCCGTAGAATCAAGCAATATTGACGCGTCACAACCCTACAAGTAAAACGCGTAAACATAAATCATACACATCTTGAGTTAACTTTGTAAGTAGGGTTTTATTTGATGACTGAAAAATGAAAGTGTTTACAATATGAATACAAATACATCATGCTAAAAGGCTAGCTAGACGGGTTTGGCTTAATACAAACTATACTGGTTCACTAACAAACTTGACCAAGGCAGCTAGCTAGGCAGGGACGGAACCAGGACGCGGAGTGACCAGGTGCACTTGGAATAAACTAAACAAAAATGCAAACATAATTTTTAGGGATCGGGTGCATTTAAGAGAAATTGATGTTTTTTAACAAAATTAACACTACGACACAAATACCCGGGACACCCCCTGGTTCCATCCCTGTAGCTATGGACAAAATGATATACCTGAATGAAGCAATCATGAAAGTGCATTCGGATAAGACCAGCAGCGAGAGTTGGATCAGCTCTCAAAGCCGCGTTAACTGTGTTCTTGACAATAAAGTCAGCCATAGGGCAACCCATCATGAGGTAGTAGTTCATGTTGAGACCATTACAGTGTCGCAACATGACTACAATCGTCACTAACATCATCATCATCTTCGTTACAATATATCTCATCGTGCCCAATAAACTTATGAAACTGGCAAAAGGTATAATGTAGGAAAATTGATTGGTGACAAGTTGCTAGTGAAAGAATGACAAGAAACTAAGCTGGCTTTGATAAGATAGCTTGATCAATTGTTGTAATGAAGAAGCAATAACTCACCTTATGCGTATATATATACACACAAATTATTGTCACATCACTAGTGATTTTTGTTTATCTTAAAATTAGTCAATTTGGATTGAAGTGCTTACTAAAAAAAGGTTTTACCATATGCACGATAATACTCCCAACCAAACCATAGTGCTTTCAAATTCTGCTTATTACATGTGAGATTGAATTGTTATTATACGATACTTAGTTGTCGTTCAAAAGAGAAAAAAAGTTTACAACATACAAGTTTAAACAAAAGATGTTATAGCTATAAACAGGGAAGGACCCATATGGGCGCTGGGTGCAAGACCATTTTAGGTTATTTAAACGTAAATTTTAATAAAATATGTTTTTTCCAAGACGCAGAACCCTCAATTTTATCTAATAAATCATTTATCGGGCAACAGTACTTGTAATCAATAAAAAAAATTGTGCAACACTCATTCAAAAATCCTGGGTCCATCTCTTGCTATAAAGCAAAGAGGGTTTATTTACCGATTAATATTAATAGGTATAAGCTAAAAGTGAAATTGAAATATTGTTTTTGACAATTCTAAAACATTTAATGGTTAAGATTAATCATGTTCATTTTGATTATGGTTGCTTGATAGGGAAGTTGGGACATATATAATGAAGTGCTTTTGTGTTAATTTGTGTGTCCCTTGTATAAATATTGCTTATGTTTTTCTAATAACGAATATATTATTTAATTTAGTTTAAAAATATATAAATCTGTGGGTGTTAAGTGAAATGAGTGGTATCCTTTGGTTTACATGGTTGTCAAGATAATCCTATTTTAATTGAAATATAATTGTGGGATTTGCATGTTGGTTAGACACGTACCAAAAGCCACTTAATTACATTTAAGTTTTATATTTCAATCACCATCTCCATGCATATCAATTGTCTTCTTGACAAAGATTTCAAGTAGCGAACTGGCGATCGACACCATAGTGTATATTACAGTAATATATAGGCAACTAGTACATTTGTTAGTGGGCTGCAAATTAATCTATCTATAGTTAACGTTTAGACTAGTAATAGTGGAATTAAATGGTACGCCCCCTTTGCCAAAACATACGCGTCTCCCCTCTTAGGAGGATCAAATGGAACGCGTCTCTTCTAGACCAATGCATTTGTTTGGTCTGGTGGACCGAAGTAATTGAAAGGTTTGTGTGTGTGCTTTTCTTTGTTTTAATTTATTTTTATGGGGTTGTTTTTGTTATGATTGTTGTCTTCTTACTACGAATATTTAGTTTATGAGAGAAAAAACTGAGTTAACGCTGATATGACGGGGTTGTTTGTAGTCTTGTGTGGTTCCGCTACTAGTCTTAGATTTGTGGAGGAAGACCATGGTCATACAAATTGGGATGGGCGGTGTGGAAATTAGAATGATCCCGGATAACATGAGGGCTGGGTCACACATCGCATACATGGACGGATCTACATGGGTGCCGGATGTGGCACGGGCTACACTCGATTTTAAGTCACGAAGTACAAAAAAGTTTAAACCGTCATTTTTTTGGTATGTGCAACACCCAATAACTTTTTTTTGCTACTTTCGTTTTTTACGGTGTAACTTAAGTTAGCTCATCAATTCTTTTGTGCAACACCCTCTTAAAAATTCTAGATCCGCCCTTGATCGCATACAAACTGAACATGGACTCAATCCTCATGCTTGTATATCCACTTTAAATCGGATTAGGATCCGTGTATTTTATAAAAAAATTACCAACGGTGGCTCAAGGGTAAAATTACCATTTTAGGCCCTCAAATACTAGAGGCCTTCGATTTTCTAACGTCCATTATGTATATATAGTCTGTCACATCTATTATTAGGCGTCATCTTAAGGTCTCGATATATTAAAGACCAATTACTAAATTAAAACTGCTTAGGGATCTTTGAGGTCTCCATCTTTTTACTATTGCGAAATGATGGATTAAGCACATTTAATGCTACAAATTCTATTGACTTTTAGCTAATACCGTAAACATGTTAAACGTTTCAAAAAACACTATAACTAACCTACAAAGATAAGCTATTTTCAGCGAACAACCATGAACACCAACGTCTATTCGCTTAAGTGTTCATATTAGTTCGTTCTTTCGTTAAATCTAAAATATCTTCAATCAACTCCTAGTATTTTTAGTTTGATAGCAGTATGTTCTATTAATCCAATGAATCGAATAGCTAATATTAAATAAATATGGTAATTATCAAAAAGGCCTAATTTTAAAATTTCGTTTGAGGCCACGAGGAAACTTAAGCTGCCCCAGACTTTACTAATTAAGCATACCGCAATTAGAAGTCATCCGTAGTAAACACTTCATCAAGTGCCATTTTCATAGGAGATCATCATTCTAAGAAAATTGATGTTAGAGTTGCTTATTGACATAATAAGTGAAGTATTTGTTAATGATTAATATGGGGATAAGGATCCTCTAATGTTCATTTAAACATTAGAGGTGATGTTGTGTTTTAAGTGATTGTACATAGTAATTATTGTAAAACATTTGTTTTATTTTAATTCAAATGTACAATCACTTAAAACACAACATCACCTCTAATGTTCAAATGAACATTAGAGGATCCTTATCCTTAATATGGTATATATCCGATGACTTTTGTATAATGATTAGCAAAAAAATCCTTTTGTGTTTTATCCATCTTTCTTCGAAATCATCTATCAAAAAAGGAGCATGCTATATAGTCAATCCAGATAAACTTAATTTGTAAAATCGATTATTGCATTATCAATTTACCATCTATCTAGAATGGTTTTTGGTGTATCTTTAGTTGTGGAAATTAATAGAAGTTTGCAACAAAAATGAATAGGGGTGTAAATAAATTGACTCAATAGCTCGAAGAGTCTTTGTGAGCGAAGCTCGAGCTCAACTCGAGAAAGTTTAATAGGGCTTGAGCACTACTTGAAAAATTCGAATTTTTTTGTAATATTGTGTTCCTTAAAACAACTAAGTTGAATAGAAAGATAAGATTTGAATTTGATTCGAACTCGGCTCGAAAAAACTTGATATATTCATCAATAAGTATTTATACATACAAGACTTTAAAATATATTTATAAAACATATATCACTAAAAGCTTGATAATAATTCGAGTTGAGCTTATATAAGCTCGAGGACAACTCGTTAAACATTTCTAGCCTATCTTTTAGGCTCGAACTCGAGCTATAAAACTTGGCTTAAACGAGTTGAAATTATTCGACAAAAACTCAACCCATCTACACGTCTTCTCTACCGAAAAAAAGAATGTTTGACGATTCTATCTGTACGATTAATTGCAATTTCATATTACACATTGTAGCAAGGCTGTCAAGTTCGCGATCCCGCGTGAGATCGTGTTTGTCTTTGCAAGATCGAGATCCTACAATCCTACCGATTTGTCATAGTTTGTAAACAAATGATAAACGAGTCAAACTGTCTTACATTTCTGCTCAACGTCAAAAATAAATTCATATAATATCCTCTTGAAAATGATAAAATTCAAATTTCAAACACTAAAGTAATAATATAACATAAAAAATCAAGTTTCGACCGTTAAATTAACGATTTAGCGGAATAATATTACATAACATGAGTCCTAAATGTCTCAAAAACATACGAGCCATCTACATGATTTCAAGGAAACAAACATTTCATTAGTGGCATTCCAAAACATACCATTTGATTAGTTTAATCACAATGAAGTAAAGTAAATTGAATATTGAACACTTTTAAACTATAATCCATTTAGAAAAGTAGAAAATAGGTATAAACTATAATCTATTTAAAACGAAACAATGATGGTTTACTTGTTGACATTAGTAAAACACACGTTTGCTTTTTCGCCCAAGCAAGTGGATGGACTTAAAAGACTTTTTTTTTTTTTTTTTTTTTTTTTTTTAGGTTAACTCGATCGCGTGATCGATCCCACGATCTTACGTGCGATCTCACGATCCTACCACATATGCGATCCTACCACGATCCTACACGGTTTTAGCTAGTGAATACATAAACTCGTACGATCCTACGAGTTGTACGAGTTTACATGCGATCTTGACAACCTTGCTTTGTAGGATTCTATAAGAAGTTATATCTTTTGTTTTTGTTAGTTTGAATAGAGTTATTCACGGCTTATAATGTGAGTACGTATGACCTTATAATGTTAGTTTGAGTAGAGTTTATTGGCGGCGTCATTAGGCAAAAAAAAAATGCCTTATGACATGCCAAATCACTTGCACCGTTCACTCTTACAAGACATTACAGTTCATTTACATTCTAGTTTTCTCAAATTATAATTTCTTTAAAAATATTATGCGAATCAACGGTCCTGAATGTTTTCTTAGTGGTAAGAGGAGTAATGTTACTTTTCTTGTTATTACATATTTTATTTCATATTTGGTGTATACTTGTCGAAGCCACTACTTGGCCGCCAATGTAATTCTAGTGGTGTATAGTGGACACTATTGAACGTTAAATATTGCGATTTATATAAAACCCGATACAATGAAAACTTTTGGTTCACGTGTTTGTTTTAAATAATGTCTAAGTTCCTCGTTCTAATTAATCTTAGTGCAAATGTATAACCTAACTTTTTGGCCAATGAAGAGCACTCTCATTCATAACACCATAACACCAATAACACCGTCCACGTCAGCGCCACATCAGCTTTAACATTTAACATTAACATCCCAAAAAAACACTCTCATCCATAACATCCCAATAACACCATAACACCAATAATATTTCATATTTTCAATTTCAACCCCTAAACTAAAACAAACACTTCATTTATTAAACTAAAACAAACATTTCATTAAAACTAAAACATATTACAATACGATATTTAAAAAAAAAAAAAAAAAAAAAAACACTTCAAATCCGACGAAAATAAAACTACTAAAACTTAAAAACGAATCATCCGAGTCCCAACCATCGAAGGCGGTTGGCGGAGAATAAAACTCCCATTAAAGTATCGACTCTCCATTATGTCGAAATAGTTTTCCGTGCTTGCTTACTCACGGCGAGCGACCTCTTCACGTGCTCGCTTCTTCCATAATCTCCTTACGGTTTCTTCATCTCGCTCCAGCTGTCGGAGGAAGCCTCACTTAAACCGGCTGGTGGTTTGAAAATCCACCTGGTACGCTCACGGTGGAGTAGGAACAATCGGAGGAGTGCGGATGTTTTCAAAACCCAGGAAAGACATTTTCGGTGGTGTAGAGTAAACATCATGTTCTTGTAGAGTTGGAAAGTCGGTTTCCGGAAGTGATTTGGATTTGGAAAGTCGGTTTAAAAGAAGTGATTTGGATTTGGAAGTCGGTTTCAAGAACTTTTCCGGCCGGGAATTCACGAGAAAAATCTTTCATGAGACATTTTGTGTGTGAGTTGCAGTATGTAACTTTGTGTGTTGTGTGTTATAGATAGTGTACAGTAGAGTTATATATATAAGCAGAGTTGATTTTCGGTTTGAATAAATCCGTCAGATTTGATTTTTAAATTTAAAATTTGAATTTAATTTATCCCTACTAATCGACCAAAGACAATTTAAATTTGAATTTGAATAAGTTGAGGGGTGTAAGTGAAAATTTATTTGAAATGGTTTAGGGGGGTAAAACGATTTTTTTTTTTTTTTTTTTTTTTTATTAAATAACGCGCGTTAGTCCCTTAACGCCCAGGGACTAACGGCGTGAAAGGTCTGCACTCCCATCGGGTATAACGCAATAACGGGCGTTATGGGCTTGATTTTTGGGTTTAACGTCGTTCCGGCGTTACGAATGGGAGTGCTCTGATATTAAACTGTGTGCCTTAGATAAATGCTATCCAGACTAAAATATTTGTGTTCAAAACTTCGCTGCAAGCACAAGAATACCAAAGACAAAGTTGACATTGTTTTCGGAAGTTTCATGTAGTTGAAAACGTTTCTAACACATGTACTACCACTTTGGTTTTTTAAAATGACTAAATAAACCACTATGAGGCATCTCCATTCATTTAATCATTTCTTTCATATCATCAAATTCGTAGGATGAGATAGCATCTTTAGCTACATTCATTCTTCAATCGTGTAGTCTAAACTTCAACTTCAAGCATGTTGATATTGAGGTAATTGAAAGATATCTACTAATATTCCAATAAGAAATCAAAACATATTGAAAAGTAGGTTTAGAATATTCTAAATATAATAGTCTTAAAATTTTTAAAACCAAAAACATTTCAATGAAAGGAAGTTATTTTCGCTAACAATAAAAATTCATCATACATATAATTAATGTTTTAAATTTTCATATTTAGAACATCTTTCAATATCGACGATCTCGCTTAAACCATATGAAGGCTTGAATAACCTATTAAAAACTTGTATAAATTTCATTAAAATCGAGCATTGCCCCAACTTTAAGTATACATATTGCACATAAGTCTATCACACACTAAACACATAAAAACACACACAACCTTTGGCGGTGTTCTTTTCTACCACTTACTTTCGCCACCACCGCCATTGTCGCCTCCACAAGACCCATCCACCACCGGACCCCGAAAAACATTTGCTCACCACAAAAATAGTCACCACAGACCGCCACAAGCATTACGAAAGACCTTTCTAGTTATATATAAAGCTTGAATAGCTCTTTTTTTTTTTTTTTTTTTTTTTTTAAACTTAAAATGAATAATATGTTATACCAAAAGTACCCTTTTAAATTTTAAATTCCTTTTACATACCATTAACTAAAATTGGTAACAATATTTATCACTAATTTAATAACTTAAATATTGTTTAATCCTCAAACATTTATGTTTTCATTTTAACCTATAAACTTATTTTCTTGAATGACTACAAATTGAACATGCAAATATTACACCAAAATCACAAGTTTGTAAGATAATTATTTGTCATATACAACGTCGCTTTGCTGAGATATATATCTAGTATATTTAGAGGTGAATAGTAATTCTCAAAATATGTCAAAATTTTCTTCAAATCTGAAGCATGATTAGAGATGAATTTTAATGCTACTTTTTAATGATTAAGTATTACTTTTTATTGACTATTATTTATAATCGTAAAATTTTAAATACTCTAAATTGCAGACTGAATTTGGGCCTATTTATCCTCAAATAAAAACAATTGTTAGTTGGAGGTGACTTGAGACTTCCTAAGTTTACCAACATTGTAATTATTATTATCTTTATCGTATGACACAAAACAATAACATGATTTGGTACTCAAAATCATAATGAAAAAACAATATAGCATTGACTTTGTCCAACAAAGAAAAGTCAAAAGACCAGAAAGTGGGAGAAGTGCAAATGGTGCATGCTCCCAAAGTGTTATGTGAGCTGGTTCCCCCCACTCTAGTTTCACCGAATATATCTTTTATTGCAAGGCAACCTAAGGCGGCATAATGGAAATTACTCAAAAGATCTCTGCTAAACTAAGGTGTCATTTGTTTTTTCAGAGCTTTTACCACTTCATCTGTAAATCATGTCTGCAGAAGAAGATGTACATTTAAGCTCTTCATCTGAAGAAACACTGTTTTGTTTTTGCGCTTATCGAAATCTTCTTTACTTTTTTCTTCTTTTGTTTTCGCTTTTAAAAAGAGGTAGAAAAAGAAGAAATTCAAAAAGTGGAAAAAGAGAAATTTATGTCTCGTAGTAGAAGAGGAAAAGAAGTGATTTTAGCCTCATATGTCGAAAAAACAAACGGTTCAATCGAAATTGTTCTGCATGCCTGCAGACAAAAGAGCAAATAAGAGCTTATTGGAAAAACAAACAAGGCCTAAAATAATATGGTCAAAAGGACGTTTTCGTAATACCTATAAATATCATGTTTTAATTTAAAAGACGTGTTATGGCGGTGCTAAAGCGTCGTTAAAACGCGAGACTTGACCTTAACTTTACGCAATAAACTAGGGCGTCAACTTTAGGCCCGTGGCATGAGAAGAGACATGAAAATGTGCGATAAAGCGCCCTAAAACGCGAGAAGTGGTATCTTTTTTGAATTTAACTCAGTTGAAAAATGATTTTTCGAACAAAATAAAAAAAATTACATGCAAAAATAGTTTATTGACTTAATTACTTATGTATTACACTTTTTATAAACTCGATATATATATGAAATATGATATGATATATAAATCTATAAATTTTTTAATACTTTGTGTTGATTTAAGTCGCGTCTTAAAAACGCCATATAGCTTCGCCATAACTCCTAAAGCTTGAGATTTGGCCATGCCGTCACGCCGCGCTTCACACTATATATAACATTCATAAATGCACGATATTCGATCTATTATTACAGAAATATCACCATAAAAATCAGCCATGAAAATCTAAACTAATAATTAAACTATATATACAATTTCAATATCTTTATATACATTTTGGTTTATTAAGCTAGTATTCGCGGCATATAAAATTTTATAAATATTGCATCAATAAACGTATCTCTATAAATATTAGGCAATAGATTATAGCATTCATCGTAGGAGATACGTTACGCTTTATTGATGTAATACTTATAAAGACAATACATAAAACCCTAATGGACTCGAACCCAGACGGCTCGGGCCTTATAATCTATTGCCTAATACCTTCACGCCTCACGCAGCTCGAGAACGAAATTGCTAAAGCTCGAACTAGATAAAAAGAAAATGAACATACATAAACATGAAGATAGTATGTGGATTACAATCAAATCTTATAACGAAGCTTGAAGGAGCGTCGATTGGTGGAGGCGGTGAGTCCGGTAGCTTTTTTTTTGGAATTTGATTCTGAATCAACGGTAGCTGACGGCATAAGCTAACTCAAACGATTTGAAAGTTATAAGCAAAAGCAAGAAGCCTTTTTATTCGAACCCAAAGGCTTGTTTGAGGTGTAACGAGCGCACCCAAGGCTAACGAGCCGACTCGAGACGATTTTCTTCAAATTTCAATATGAAGCCAATGACGCGGACAACGTGAGTTAACTCTTTACGCTTGAGAGTTATGATCGAGACAATAATCGGTTAAGGTTTGACGAAACCCGATTTTTTTTAGTGTCACGGATAAACGGCGATGGCTAGTAAGATGGGAATACTCTTACATATAGTAAGATGGGAGACAAAATAGAATGTCGTGAAGTGATTTGATGCAAGGTTTCAAGATTGGGATCTTACTCAGATCATTTTGCTTTTGCAAGATTGAAATCGAAGATCGGATCGGGATCCTAAGATCCTATTATAATGTTTTTTCGTAATAGTATTTGTAATATTATTGAAATCAACAAATTATTATATATCATTAACACAAAATTATATGAATGTTTCATGGAAATATTGTCTTAAATTATGGATATGAAATGTTTAAAAGAATAACATGTTCTTTTTAAATTCTATAAAACATGATCCATATCTTATTAGTTTTTAGTTTCGATTTAATAAAAGTAGGATCGGATCGGATTTTAAGATCCTATTGTCAAGATGGGGATCTAATAAAATCTTAAGTGTCTACATAGGATCCAAATCGTTTTTGCTTTGTGGCATCGTAAAATCGTAAGATCCTAAGATCATGATCCTGACAACTATGATTTGATGCATATTTTTTCACGATATCCTCTTCTGTTTCTCACATTTTGTAGTTAAGTTCATTTTTCACTGGTCATGACTTTCTGATGATCTAAAGCTTAATTATTCTCAAAGAATGTAATAACTCATTTTTCTTTTTAAAACTAAGATACATTTACCATTATCATCATCGTTGTCATATCTAGTAATATGATCGAGCCTTTGCTTAATGTAAAGCACACCGCTGCGCATTTCATTCATGTTTGATCTTTTGTTACAAATCGAGTTATGGTTTGTTTATTTCCGCTTGATTAAAAAGTTTGGCAATTTGTTTACGCTTGTGCGGCTTCTAGAAACAAGTCACGACTCGCAATCTCATGTTCGCCAAAGAGCTATGAATATTTAGTGGTTATATCAGATTGGTTAGCGGATAGTATTTTGGTTTCTATTTTGGTATGTGTGCTATTCTTTGATTTGTGGATATGTATTTGTAATTGTTTAATACTACTACAATTTTTGTCTATTTATTACTTGATTTTATTATTATTATTATTATTATTATTATTATTATTATTATTATTATTATTATTATTATTATTATTATTTATTTTATTTTACTTTTTTATTTTTAATCAACACTTTTATTAAAAACTCATAGGATTTACAAAAAATTAGTGGGGCCAGAAATAACTGGGCCTATATTATTATTATTATTATTATTATTATTATTATTATTATTATTATTATTATTATTATTATTATTATTTATAATCGAATTAAGTATATGTTCATAATTGTTAGATACAAGTTATTTGCATTCATTATATTTACAAAGAAATTACTTTTCAAACACATAGATTAATATCGTAGTTTACAAACACTCCATCACAACGCGCGGGTTAAAGTCCCCATTTAAACCATTAACATAAAAAGGGAATAATCTTATTGGAAGATGGTTTGCACGCTCTAAATTTTTATTTGCACACTCTAATGTCAAAATAGTTAAAACAAAAAGTCAGTATTGTACATACTATACATCTATACTACTTATAATAGAGGAATGAATCTCTCTCCTCATGATCTTAAAATTAAGACTTACAAAATACAAAGCATATTGTACAATACACAATGCACTATTAATGATATTTCTCATCAATCTTAATTTTAAGACTTACAAGTCTTAAAGCTTAATGTACAAAATACAAAGCACTATTAATGTGATCAAGATATTTAATGTAGTCAATTAATTAACTGGTCAATAAATACAATTAATGTAGTTATTAAAACACCCTTACACAAAATATACAAATTATCAAGCATATTGTACAACTAACTTAAACACAATTCGTGCATTAAATGTCACTAATACAAATAATAAAACACATTATACAAATATTCAAGTCGAGGCAGGCGGCGGCCAAATGGGACCGAGCTCGAACAGTGCAAATCAAGCGGGGTCGAGCCCGAACGAGAACGGGCCAAAAGAGGTCGAGCTCAAACGAGAACGGGCCAAACGGGCTTGAGCCGAACAAGCACGGTTAAACAAAATTCTTGATCCACGTAATTTACGTAAAGTACATGATTCACCGGAAAAAATTTATTTCGCAGACCACGTAATATACCGGATACCGCTAGTATATTTAATACATGTATTATAGTGTCTCAATCAATACTTAACATCTACAAATCAATTCTTAACTTTATTTTTTTTCCTTTCCTTTTTTTACCAGACACACCCTTAATGTTTTGTTAATTAATTTATCTTTTTATTGTTTCTTGAACATTCTTGAAAGAAATAGGATACATTTCACTTTTCTACGTGTAACCAATCACGTTGGAGGGTGTTGCTTCCTTCGCCAAGATGTGTATTGACTGAGTAGTATAACTTGCAAAGAAGTTGGTGAATAGCGTAATTAAGTTCCAAAATGCTAGCTAGTGTAAAGCCGAGTAATATTATATAAGGTTAACGTATACGTAATAAGAACGTCTTTTTATTTGCGCCATTATCGACACGAACCCAAAAAATACCACAATACCCATCCAACTTTCAAATTTTGTTCCATTATCGGACATACTTTCTCATTTGTTCAAATATCAAATACGAACTTTAAAAAGGATTAAGTCGTAGAATAGAATGTATTTTTAAAATGTTCGTTTTAGTGCGTGTCTTTTAAATTGTAGAATAGCGATGTCTTTTTCAATGTGTTTGATTTAGTGCGTGTTTCTTTTAACTTTGTAAAGTTGAGAATAGAATGTCTTTTTATAAGTGTTCCAATTTGGCACGTGAATGATGCACCAAATTGGAACACTTATAAAAGACATCGCTATTCTACAACTTAAACAAAGCTAAAAAGACACGCATCTAAAACAGGACACTTACAAGACATCTATTCTACAACTTAAAAAAAAGACACGCACTAAAATGAAACACTGAAAAGACATTTATTCTACGACTTAATCCAAAAATCTATATTTATCCAACTTTCAAATTTTTTCAATTATCATACGCAAAGAGATGAGTCTTAAACGTTGATAATGAAACAAAATTGAAAGTTTGATGGTATCATTGTATTATTTTGAGTCAGTCGATAACCAGCACAAATAAAAAGATGCGCTATTATACGCCATTAAACCTATTATATATCTTCTATACCCTACGTTTCTGACACTTGTCTTTTGGTGATAATCTTAAACTTGAACAACCAAGTTAATAATGCATTTATTTATTTGTTTGTATAGAACATGCATGAAGTGGTAGCAACACGGATATATAGTCTGTCATGCATCTTTGTTTGTGGTGGTACCATTTTTTGTTGGTTCCATTGAATTCTCTCCCACTAAATCATACAGAAATGTTGCTTTATGCATTCATATATGTTACGTCTGGGACTACTTGTATCAAGATATATAAATCGTTATCCCTTTATAATAATAATCCTTCACCCACGATGTGATCATTATTACTGATATCCATCTAGTTATTTAAGTATCTACTTGTCTATATGTACATCAAATTGTATTAAATCTTAATCAATTTAGTCTTTTTGAATTAAGAAATTATCGAAAAGCGATCAAAGCCACTTTTTCCTTTTCAGGCATCAAACTTTTTTTTTTTTTTTCCTATTGTAGCCCTAAACTTTCCTAATTTTCCTTTTGTAGAATCGAGTCACACTAAACCCATAATTAAACTCCTTAATCAACATTAACCCGTTTAACCTCAATTTATGTCTTTTGGGCGTGTTTTGAACAAAGGTATATCTTTAGGGGGTTTTTGGAACATTTTACAAACAATAATAACTCACCCAAACCCAATCATAACCCTAACCCATTGTTGCAATATTTTCCCAAATAGTTTGAATATCAAGAACCCTAATTATGAGTAGCTCGTCCTCAAGACAATCACGCTTAGTTGGAGGTAAGATTGAACGTTTCGTAAGTGTGATCGACAATTGAGAGTCCAAACATCAACCACAAGGACGAATCTCGGAAAGAGATTTGTAAAATGTGCTCAATGTCGCGTCTATGAATTTCGGATGTAGACCTTCCTAGTGAATACTACAAGGAGTTGGTTTATGGGTTCTTTCAAAGGCGTAGAGTCGTGAAAATGCACCAATGATTGAAGCTCTAATTTTGGATAAGGCAAGGTTGGAAGAGGAGTTGAAGGCTACAAAGACAAGATTGGAAGAGGAGGTGAAGGCTGGAAAGTC
>CM040246.1:205846511-206039408 GCA_022545495.1 Chrysanthemum lavandulifolium | reverse complement strand
TTTAATCATTTAGATCTAGATTTACCCATTTTGATGCAATTTCACTTAATTGAGGCTTTAGGTTTATGAATTCAAATTTGGGGTAAAATGTGAGAATAAAGTGCTTTCTATATGGTTTAGGTCTGGCTCCTTTAAGGATGCTTAGTTTTATCTTCTTTGTATGTTTTATGTACTTTATGTACTTTTGTCAAGCTACATCTTTATATGGTTGTGTCTACCAAAAGCTCACCTTGGTGATTCCCCCCACCCTTGTATGGTGTTGCTGTAGTCTGTCACAACTATTATGGTGTATGTCTTGTTTTGGCTTAACTTGTTACCTTGTGTATTTTGTTTGGCAAGTCGGTTTCGATTTTGCCCATTATGTTCGATGTAACTTGTTGTGTTCAAATTACCTCCATTTGTGAGGTGTGATATGTTATCTCTGTTCAAAAAAAAAGTGCTTTCTATAAATTTATGCAAATGTGAGGAAATGATAGGGGACTAAAACCTGAGAGTGTTCATGTCAAACACCTGAGAGTGTGTTTGACAGATCATCTTCTTTATTTCCAAGGCATTCAAGACATTTGCCTTTTGCTTCTTGCGAAGATCCACAAGAAATTTGTAGTTCATCACCGAAGGTCGAAAGCCTTCGAGCTCAGAGATATATTCTTGGGTTTCCTTCATACCAAGAATCAAGTCAGACAAAGTTTGTTGGAGCCCATTAGCAATCTGGATGTCCTTATCATTTTCTCTCTGATAAAAGAGAGAAATCGAGTCAAACATGTAGTCAGACTTGGAAGCTTTGGCGCGTTCTTGAAGATGTGGGAAGTTAGCCAATCGGAGATTGTTGTGATTATGTAAGAATATGTTGGGAATTATGTGAAGTTTGGATTATGCCGAAATTATCGTCAAGTGTTTCTATGAAGAAGAGTGGATTCGCCAAGACATAATCATCAAGTATAATAGTTATTAGTCCTTTCACCAAGTGTTTATTCCGTGTTTAGTTTATTTAGTGTGGATATACATGAGCTTTATTAGGAAGTGATTGTGTATATCTTATTTAGTTTTATGATTATACGTTTCTTGGGAAACGGTTTAGCGATATTGTTTAGGGTTCCTTGTCTATAAAAGGAACACATTAGAATGAGTTAAGTATCGATTGGAAAACCCGCTTTAGTTAATATAAAGATCCATAGAGGATCACGTAGTTCTTAGTTATTTGTTACTTGTGTTTATATTCACCGATAAATATAAGTAGTAGAGATTGTCTTTATTGTGCTTGTGATTACATAGGCATATATAACGATCCACGAGCTCAAGATCTATCAAGGTCTGCTTTGTTTCAACAGTGGTATCGAGCCTCGTGAGAGTCTCTACGATACTAAGGACAAGTTTTTCCGAAACACCCATACAACCACAACAAAATCATCATGCCCGGTTCGGATGTTGATACCGAAATCACCAACAACCAAAACTCCACCCATCCGCAACAACTAAGTCTTTCTAATAGCAATGCTAAGTTTCCTTACCTTAAAAGGGAGGAATATGATCTTTAGGCGATGAAGATGCGTAACTAGATCTCCAACATTGATTGGAATCTATGGAGATAGTCTTGAAGGGAAGCAGTTTGAAGAGAACTACCACGGATGCTACGGTAAGATGATGAATGTTCCCCAAATCTGTCAAGAGTTCTTTGGCGGTTGAGAGAGAAACCAAGGTCGAACCATTCTCCCACAAGCTATTCCCGAGGATCACTTGAGTGATTTTCACTTCATGCAAGATGCTAAGGATATATGGTTAGCAATTAAGGCAAGGTTCGTGGGAATGAGGAGTCTATGAGATCAAGAAGTCCATGCCGAGACAACAGCCAGGACTTTCAAATCTCAAGAGGAAGGAATACACAAGGGCTATGACAAGTTTCACAAGATCTTAAGTCGCTTGAATCACCGCAGCAAAGCCGTATAATGATGATCAGAACTCTAAGTTTCGAGGTCTTTACCACATCCTGCTACACGTAAGCATAGCTTTAAAAGCTAAAGGTGGCTTGGACATGATTACGTTTGATGAGTCTGTACCACAAACTTAAAGCTCTTGAACATGATGTAAGAAGCCTTTTCGATCATCTTCTTACGCTAGTCACATCGCATTCGTTGGAGCCTCTCTCAAAAACAAGTTATGGTCCAAGCCCATATCCATCATCATCTTATCTCGCTCCTTCATCAAGTTCTCACCTAAATCGAGCAACATTATGGAAGATGTACTTGGATCCTTCTTTGTCGATTATGATCCTCGGCAGGATCCGCTTATGAGGATTTTGATCGGTGGACCCGATTGAGATGAAAGAGATGAAGTTGAGGTGGCGGTGGCCATGCTTTCCATGGATATCAAGAACTTTGAGCAAAGTCGCGAAGGTTTGGATTCAAAGGACACGATCCACAAGGTTTGACAAGAGGAAGGTTAAATGCTTCACATGCCAACAGATGGGTCACTTTTCTAGAGAATGCAAAGACAGGAAAGTCGGTGATGAGACAAGATACTCTTCTTATCGCCAGATCGTAAGGAGGCAGAACTTCAAAGGGTTCACCGCTTTGGTCACTCTGGATAGCAATATGGACTGGAAGCAACATGAGGAGGTCGATAATGATGGTCCCGATAATGTTGGGTTGATTGCAAGTCGTACTTCGAGGATAGGCATGATCGATTGCCTTGATGGGCATCTCGTGTACAAAACTGTTTGTTTGGTTGTAGTGAGCGTTATAATACACTCAAAGAAGCTTATGATATTTTGGAACCTAAATATAATGAATGCTATGTGGAAGTTGAAGCTTATAAACAGCTTTAAAAACACTAGAAAGACAAAAGGTTTGGTTTCGGAAGAATCAAATAGCGTATGATGAGAAAATAGGTGTTTTAGAAAGGGATCTTGAATGTGCTAAAATGAATTAAAATGGTCCGAGAAGTTAAGAGCGGATGTAGAGTCGAAAATCTAGAGCTTAAGGAGAAACTTAAGGAGGAAATTGCTAGGCATAAAGAATGGATAATGAATGGAGATAAGTTAGTGGTTTTATTTATAGTAGTCAAGCTTCTAATTCTCACAAGTGGCTTTAGGATTTAAGAAATATGTAGGCTTAGAAGCTAGGGATGACACACGAAATCTACATCGCAGCCTAGCTAATTTTGTGGTGACCTACATGTTGTACGTGGACCAATTAGAGGTGAGCACATGCCCATTGACCTTTCCACTCTTAATGACTTTGATGGATCACACCATCCGTATGGCGAAAGTCAAGAGACATGCCGCACCTAATACTTCTACTAATGACTTTGTCTCTTGTGTTAACAGTGACAAGTCCTCCAAGCAAGGGTCTCTGAGTGTGATTCAAATGACAAGTCGACCTTCCCAAGTCGACCTTCCCAAGTCCGACCTTCCCAAGTCTTCACCCGCCGCACCCAAGACTACCAATAAGCATGTCGAGTTGTCGCCAAGGAATCCACTTCCAAGGCAGTTGCCTCAAGACTTGCATTTTAATTCTTTGCATAATAGTACCGTTAAAACAATTCTTTTCATGGTTTTGGTTTGAATACTTCGCTTGTAATAATACATCTTTTGGTTTGAATAAATCTTCTAATCGGAAGAAATGTTTTGTGTGTGGAAGTAAATTTCATTTAATTAAGGATTGTGATTATCATGAGCAAAGAATGAATAGTGTGGTGATTCTAGGAAATCTAGACCAATGTGGACCAATGTTAATGATATACCACCTTATGTTCCACAAGCAACTTATAACAATACTCCTTTTTCTTGAGGAAACCGGTTGTAAAACCATATGTTCAACCAACCGGTGAATATTTTAAAATGGTTTTGGCCCAGATATGTTAACCCTATGGACCGATGGGAAAGGGTATTGGGACATCTTGTCAAGACCTCAAAGAGTTGTTCTTGGAATAAACAGGACCTAGGTTTCAATGGAAACCCAAGAACAATAGTGGATCTTATTCTTCTCCTTGGCATAACTCATATGATCCATAAGGCGTGTTCAAGTCAAGAATGACTTGAGCCTCCATAGTGTACTAATTTTCCGTATATTTTTGTTGTTGTTGTAGGATCATCCCCTTAAGATGTTGGAATTGTTGATGATGGTTGCTCTAGAAGTATGTCAGAAACAGGGATATGATGCATAATTTTTTCCCTATTGAAGGAGGAGGCAATGTAACCTTTGGAGGAAGTGATGGCGTAATTACTTGGAAAGGGACCATCAAAACACCTCACCGGACTTTGAGAATGTATATTATGTCAAGGAACTTCAACACTTCAATTTGTTTCGTGATCACAAACTGTGACACCAAGAACAAAGTACTCTTCACAGAGGATGAATGTCTTGTGCTATCTAAAGACTTCAAACTCCCGTAAGAAACTTCAATTCACTGAAAGTTCCTCGTAGTCACAACCTTTATACATTCAACTTAACTAATGTCAAACCAAGAGGTGACTTAACATGTTTGGTGGCTAAAGCATCGTGGATGAGTCCACCAAATGGCATGAAGGATGGCCCATGTCAATTTTAAGACCATAAACCGACTCTAAACCGGGCCTAGTTCAAGGTCTTCCGCCAAAGTTTTCACCAATGATCATAAGCGTGTTGCATGCAACAAAGGAAAGCGACCTGAGCCTCATACAAAGGTGTTCCATCACTATGAGAAGCATTATTTCGAACCTCTTCACCGCTTCATATGGATCTGTTTGGTCCAACTAAAGTGAGAAGCATTGATCATAAATATTTTTGTCCGGTGATCACCGATGGTTATAGCAAATTTTGTTGGGTATTCTTTCTAAGGACCAAAGATGAAACATCGAAGTATTGAAAGACTTCATTACCCTTATTGAAAATCGGTTGAACAAAAAGGTGAAAGGAATTAGGTGTGATAATGGGATGAGTTCAAGAATGCACTACTTATAGAACTCAGAGGTCAAAAGGAATCAAGAGGACTATAGCACTCCAAGAACCCCTCAACAAAATGGGGTGGCGAGAAAGAAAAATAGGACCCTAATAGAGGTCGCAAGATCAATGCAAGGACTCTAAACTTCCAACCATGTTTTGATCAAGTTGTTGAGTGCAAATTTTGTTATGTACTAAATAGAGTGTCCATTACTAGACCACACCTTAAAACACCATATGAACTTCTTTTGGGAAAGTTCACGTAATTCATTACCTTAAACCGCTTATCGCTAAGTGACAATTTTGAATACAAGTGATCCATTGGGCAAATTTGATGAGAAAGGCGATGATGGTTATATTGTGGGTATTCGCTCATAGTAAGGCATACAGGTTTACAATGTATATGCTAAGAAGATTGAGGAGACATTGAACTGAGGTATCTAGAAGACAAGCCTAATGTTCAAGGATTGTGGTCATGTTTGGTCATTTGACCTTGATTACTTGATCGATTACTTGGGTTATTCTAGACATCCGGCTAATCAAAATGCGATTCTCAAGCATCTCCAACTACTAGTGCGTAAACTTTGGATGCTCATTCGGCGGTGGGTCCGATGATGATGAACAACCCATTGTAGTGCCTTCCTTCTCCCTAACAATTTTGTAGGTGACACTTCTAAAGATTATACTTGATGTGGGTGAAGATGAATTCTATTATGCCGAGGATCCGCCGATCAAGAAACAAGAGTATGCGACCAATTTAGAAGTCGAGAGGAATGTTGAAAATAGTACAAGTGAAGCAATCGCTGGAAAATTCAATTACCGAAAGTGGTTCTGCTTTCTCCTCACCTCTCCAATTCGGTGAAAGACATGTTGACTCTACCCTATTTCTACTAGAGTGTCAGAGACCTTGGAGAACCTATACAAGGTTTCCAAAACCTTGAGATCTTGGTCATCATCAACCTAAAGCGTGAATCTTCAACACACCTTCCTATGATAATGACTTTGAACCCTCGTGACTAATCTTGATTCCTCCATTGATGTCAACACCACTACTACTACAAGGATCAACAATGTTCATCCACGCCTAATATTATTGGTGATCCTAATGCACTGTTAGAACAAGAGGTACGTATGCGCGTTCTAAATTTGGTCAGTGGCTTTTATCTCTTATGTCTCGGATCAGAGAGACAATCACACGGACTATGAGCATTGTTTGTTTGCTTGTTTTCTCTCACAAGTGGAACCAACCGGTGTTACTCGTGCTCTTGAAGACTCAAGTTGGCTTGAAGCAATGCAGATGAGATGCAACAATTTCAAAATCAATGTGTTTGGATATTGGTACCACCACCGATGGTAAGTATGCTATTGGGACTAAATGGATTCTCAAGAATAAGAGATGCTCGAGGTGTTGTCATTAAAAACAAAGCTAGATTAGTTGCAGGGTATAGACAAGAGGAGGGATTGATTATGATGAAGTGTTTGCACCATGGCAAGAGTTGAGGCACACGGATTTTCCTAGCTTATGCATCCTATATGGGTTTTATGGTCTATCAAATGGATGTTAAAGGAGCCTTCTTGTATGGTGAAATTGAAGAGGAGGTGTATGTCACTCAACCTAAAGGATTTGAAGATCCGAGATCATCCTAATCATGTTTATAAGGTGGTCAAAGCTCTCTATGGACTACATCGGGCACCCGAGCCCGGTATGCTAGGCTCTCACATTTCTCTGAAGCATGGTTACGAAGAGGTGCAATTGATAAGACTCTTTTCCTAAAGAAGAATTCCACCGACATTATTCTTGTGCAAGTGTATGTAGATGACATTATTTTGGATCCACAAAGGAAGCTTTGCGTGGAGTTTGAGGAGCTTATGAAGGAGAGTTTCGGATGAGTGCCATGGGAGAGATGACTTTCTTTTGGGTCTTCAAGTTCAAGCAGAAACCGATGGTATCTTTATCGGTCAGACAAATATGTGAGGGACATCTTGAAAAGTTTGGTATGGAGGGTGTAAGATGCTACTACACCTTATGAAGCTCCAAAACGAAGACCAACAATGAAGTCGATCCACCGTGAATGTTCATCCGTGCAGTCCATGATTGGCTCTTTGATGTATTTAATGACTTCAAGGCCCTGATATTACTTTTTGTCGTGAGTGTTTGTTCACGACATCAAGTTACTCCACCGACTTCCCATCTCAATGTTGTTAAGAAGATCTTTAAGTACCTCAAAGGCCAACCTCTTCTAGGTCTTTGGTACCCAAAAGAGTCTCCTTTAAGTTGGAAGCATATAGTGATAGTGACTATGCCGGTGCTAATCTGGATAGGAGGTCCACCACCGGAGGTTGCCAATTCCTTGAAAGAGATTGATTTCTTGGCAATGCAAGAAATGACTATTGTGGCTACCTCATCTATCAAGTAGTACGTTGTCTGCCGCAAATTGTCGTGACGATGTTCTTTGGATTCAAAATCGCTTGTTGGATTATGGGTACAATTTCATGAACACAACAATTTTTATTGATAATCAAAGTACCATATGCATTGTTAAAAATCCGGTTTTTCACAATGAACAAAACACATTGAAATCAGCACCACTTTATAAGAGACGATATGATAAAAATTTGATAAATGTGGTCAAAATACATCACGATGATAATGTGGCTGATTTGTTAACAAAGGCTTTTGAGGACCAAGGTTTCAACACCTTGTGGTCCATATTGGCATCTTAACCCTTAACGCAAAGTTTAAGGGAGGCATAAACCTGTGGGGAGGCATATGCCTCGTGGGAGGATTTGTATAACTTTGCATTTTGCTATGTAAACTTGTATATTTGTTTGATTTTGATTTTATCTAACTCTAACTAGCTAATGTAATCTTAGTGTGTTTCTCTTTGTTGGTTTGTGTTTGTGTACTGTGTTTGTTACATTTTTGCAGTGGTTATCTGCTCGGTTGAGATATGGTCAAGAAAGCTTAAGCTTGTTTCTACCGAATTTAAAGTGTCAAGAGTGTCATTTGTTTCCTCACAAGATGATGTAATCAAGTAATACAATTCATTCAAAAGAAGCATCAAGCAAATTGAGCAAATGGTTCATTCATTCATTCAAGAAAGCAGTTTACACTTATACCACGTAGTACTAATAACATCAAATGCATCTACATGATCTACTAAGTCTAATCTATTACATATCATCCGCTCCAACATCTAACGTGTGTTGGATATGCATGATCGCTCACATCTTTCACACTAAATGTCGGCTACGCTTTGTGACATGCATAACCAACACTAACAAGATGCTAAGGATCAAAATGGAGAGGATGGATTGATGCAAACGTTGATGATGACAATGACCACATTTGATGATGGAGAAAACAATGTGTCCTTTGTGCTTCATCTATTTATTTCAACCAAAATGCAATCCATCTACTCTCCTTAAGTTCTTCCCTTATACGATATGTGATGATGCACCAAAACACGATGCAGAAGACCAAGAACCACCTCTCTATCTTCCGGAAGTGGTGGATTTTTGGCTCGTGGCCTTCGTTGAGGCCGAGGTGCTGGGGTTGGGAGTAAGATGTTCCTCCTTATAGGAGTCATCGAATCATCGCAGAATCACTCGGATTCAATACACTTTCATCTTCTGATGAAGGGAGAAAGGGTGATTTCTTTGGTCGTGGATATGGTTTTGGAAAGTAATGAAGCCATGGATTGGTATCTTCACTAGATGATGATGATGATGATGAGGATGATGTTGTGAGATCTATGATCTCGTGTTCGTACTCATGGTTTATTATGGCTAATTTTGGAGTATTGGTGGAATTAGGGTTTGGAAGGATATTTGGGGTTTTTTTATGAAGAGGTATATGTGCATTGGGATTGTTTTATAGACGGTTTCAAGTGGTGATGAGATTTAATGCAGTGGGTGAAACAAGTAAAAGATATTCTTGAAGCTTCTTGAATAAGTGTCTGTTTCACCGATGGTTCTACTTCAGAGATGGTTTCCGTTCTACCAAAGTTATAAGTGAATGCGAGTAAAAGTAGAAGTCCACATCATCGTTGGTCAACTTTGACCAAAATTAGAAATTTCTATTTATTCCCTCATCGCATATATTCATCCCATTTAAGTGATTTGCTTATTACTCTCATTCAAAACACTTCCATTTGTGCAAATCGTAACCCTAATTTTCAAAATCTCTAATGGCGCTTCAATTCAAACATGATCATAATAAGGTCGCTCGAAGGAGCGCTCGGGAGATGAGTTGTATAGGCCGATGATTGCATTCTTACAAAGATCAAAGATTCAGTATGCTTTAACACATTCTCCGGATGCTATATATGAATCCTTGGTTATTCAATTTTGGGCGTCGGCTATGAAAAGAAGTGATACTGAGATAGTTGCAAGGGTTGATGGAAGAGAGTATGTGGTGACAGAGGTACTGATCAGAAGACAACTTCATTTGGATGATGAGAATGGAGTTTATCATTCTGATGCTACGATGGTACTTGAAGGGCTTAGAGCGATTGGATATCAAGGTACGAGGACTGATATGTGGTTAAAAAATCAGCTTTGTCCTATGTGGAGGTTTTTGGTTCATACGTTGCTCCAGTGTGTAAGCAATAAGTCTGGAGGATGGGATCAGTTTTCAACTCAATTGGGATGTGGTATTATTTGTCTATCTAAGGGTTTGACTTATAATTTTTCTAAGTTTGTTTTTGATAATATGTCTGAGAACATAACTAGGAAAAAGGGTAAGTTTTTGATGTACCCTAGGTTCTTACAGATGATATTGAATGTTTCTACCCACACCCAAGCTTTTTATCCCATAGGTGTTTTAACTTCTAAGTTATTTGCTTCGATGAGAACTAAATTTGAAGGGACACATTTTCCTTTATTAGTCGCCATGTTGCCTCGGGAGAATGAGATCACGATGAGGTTAATGTTGTTAGTTTACCTTCTTTCAATACTACTGATGCTAATCTTTCAGTTGATGTTGATGAGGGCCCTTCTGCTATTGTTGAGGCATCTATACCTTCACCTAGACCATGTCCTAGTCAAGCACCTACACAAGTTTCTATTGATGAATTTCAGGTTGATATTGATAGATTGCCTACACCGAGTCCTATTAGGCATCCATTTGGTGAAGGATGTTCTAATGTTGATCAAGTTAATGTTACTCCTGAACGGTCAAATGAAGTTCCAATTCCAACTGAGCAATCAGCTGATGCAGATGAGGATCCTATTACACTTACCTCGTTATATGCTCTGATGAACAAGTATGCAGGTGAGGTGTCTGATCTTAAGAAAGAACTTGCAGAGACCAAGTCTATTCTTGGTAATAAGATTGTGGAATTGGAAACTAAAGTTGAGAACTTGGAGGAAATACTGAGTCAGAGGAATAAAAAGATAGTTCTGGTTTCTTCTGAAGAGGAGGACGAAGAGAATCTTCATGCATCTCTTAGAATCTTGGCTGATGTAGCTCTTACATCTGATGTTTCTTCTCCTCTTGCTGAATCTTCAGGGAACAAGGTGCCTATTATATTTACTAGAAAACGAAGAAGACAATATTTGAATAAGGTATCTCACGACACTTCAAAGGAGCCAAACATGGTTGATGTATCTGGCGATGTTCTAGTTGAGGAGGTTGCTTCGATCATGGTCAAACCTCATCTTTACAAGAACAACCAAATGTTTCACCTTCAAAGATGATGATGAAGTTTTATAGTCGGAAGAATGTATAAGTTGAATTCTTCTTCTCAAGTTTTCTACACCTATTGAGGAATTGTCTCAACTGTTTCTTCGATGTTGATTTGATTGTTCCTTCAAGCTCAAATTGGTTCTATCGAGATATCTTCCGACAAAGGACAGGAAGATGTGATTGATGATATGATTAATTCAGGTATGTTGACTGAAGAAGAAAATCAAGCTCAGGCTCGGATGTTTGCTGATTATGAGAATATGCAGAAGAGTCGTGTTGTTGCTAAATTTCTTCAAGATCAGTATGTTTCTAATTTATCTCTTGAAAGGAAATTAGAGCTTGATGCATTACTTCCTAAGATCACTGATGATCAATGGGATGCTTATACTACTCAAGGTGCATCTGATCCAAATCTTGCCAAACTTATATTAGGAGCATCTTTTGATAATGAGAATTTTGCGGATCAAATGGTGGCTCTTGGTAATCTAAGGAAGCAAGAGGCGGCTGCAAAGAGGCAAGCTCTTATTGCTCAAAGATATCAAGCTAAAAGAGACAAACCCATGATCGTTGTTCAAGAGAAATCATATGAGAAGAGTTGTGAAGAATTTCGCTATTTATAATTACGGTATGTCAATGAAGCAAATCTGCTTTATCCGATGATGCTTTGATTAGACAAGATAATATGGTTATGAAGTTTTCTTCCTCGGTTCTACTTCTTCTTCTCAATTGGAAAGAATTGATTCAATGTCCGATGTTCCTAAAGCTAAGAGACGTAAAACAGCTTGAAATAGTGGATAATTTGATGAAGTATTGCCACCAGTACTCGCCCGGTTGTTACTTCAAACAACTTCAAGCTATGACTTCTTCCCGATAAGGTTGTTTCACGAGTCTTCTTTGGTTTCTTCCGAGCGTTGTCTAGTGTGGAGTTGAGTGATTCTCTGAGTCAGGCAAATGATCTACATCTTGATACTGATAACATTGGTGGTAGGAGGCAGAAGAGCTTGGTTAAAAGGAGTTCTGTCAGACTGGCTAGGAAACATTCTTCAAAGACTCCTTATTTGGATCTCAAGGCTGATGAATCTACATTTATTGAAGTTGGACCTGTTGAAGTTTTTCCTGAAGGAACTCATGTGGTATTGGTTAATTGGAAAGCTGGGAAGCTTAACACTATTTATCGACTGGATGATACTGCTATTGAGTTCAATTTCTTGAAGGACATTCTTCATTTGGTGACTAGACATGATTTGAAGATGTCAGATGCACATGTCACCAAGATTATAATTTTCATCCAAGAACGGGTTACGGTTTATATTTGTTGGGTGATCTTCGTGTTATGTTTGATTCTCATTCTCCAAATGGTAAAGGGTATTCTATTTGGAAGAATTCTCATAAGTGGGAGATTGAAAGTTGGAGATTTTATCCTTGTTTTGTGTTCATGTGGTTCGACCACATGTGGAATGATTTTGTGTATGCTATCGGATAAGCTCTATCCTTTATCGGTTACTTTTATGGAACGTTCTTTGAAATGAAGTTGGAAGTGCCTCTAATCCAGCTTGGCAATGATGAGCTTCATGCTTCTCAATGTGTTGGTTTGATTAAAAATCACGTCACATAAAGGTTCATCTTGATTGTACTATTTTGTAATATTTGTTTTCTTTATTTAAAAAAAAAAAAAAAAAAAAAAAAAAAAAAAAAAATTGGTTTATCTAACTTTTTCTCGCAGTTTGTTGTATACTTTTGTTGGTTTTGACTCACCGATATACCTTGTGTATGTCAAAGAGTTAGCTAGTCCAAAGGGTACAACTTTGGTAAAGACACATCAAATCTGTTGATAGTCGTAATGATTTGCTAAAAATCATAGGGTATGCAACCACCCATGCTTAATTGTTGAGTGTTGTATGGTCATCAATTCACCGTGGTTTATTCCTTTTTGGAATCCAAGAATTGACTAGCCCACATGTATATGGCTTGTGGTAAAGGCAATGGCATTCCATATTTGGTTATCAATTCACCAATTCTAAGAATTGACTAGTCCCGAGCAAACGGCTACAGTAAAGACATTTCAAACCGCTTATATGGTTGTTGGTTTGCCAATAAATCGATGGTTATCGGTGTACCATAGTTTACTTAACTTAAACATATGGCTACTCCAAAGAGTGATGGCTATTGTAAAGAGACATCAAATCCATTATTTTCAATGATTCACCTCTCACAGAGTTAACACACCGGATGTGATGAGAATAGTATGAAACTAATTTGTTTTGATGTATCTATTGTCATTTGTTGCCGCAAAGATCCGGAGATTCAAGTTTGTCATCATAGAGATGTTCTTATTTGGATTCTTTGTTGATGTTGTTCGTGTACAATCCTCTGGAGTCGTTTTGTTAAAGATCTATCAAGAAACCGAACTTAACCAAGTCAAATTCCGTTTAGGGAGGATTGTTGGGAATTATGTGAAGTTTGGATTATTTGAAATTATCGCCAAGTGTTTCTATCGAAGAAGAGTGGATTCTCGCCAAGACATAATCAAGTATAATAGTTATTAGTCTGTTTCTGCGGAAGTGTTTATTCCGTGTTTAGTTTATTTAGTGTGGATATACATGAGCTTTATTAGGAAGTGATTGTGTATATCTTATTTAGTTTTATGATTATACGTTTCTTGGGAAACGGTTTAGCGATATTGTTTAGGGTTCCTTGTCTATAAAAGGAACACATTAGAATGAGTTAAGTATCGATTGAAAACTCGCTTTAGTTAATATAAAGATCCATAGAGGATCACGTAGTTCTTAGTTATTTGTTACTTGTGTTTATATTCACCGATAAATATAAGTAGTAGAGATTGTCTTTATTGTGCTTGTGATTACATAGGCATATATAACGATCCACGAGCTCAAGATCTATCAAGGTCTGCTTTGTTTCAATGTAATATGTATTTTTGATTGTTGGTATGCAAATGGTATAGGGTATTAACCCATAAATAGCAAAAACAACGGGACCTTCCAAATTCGGGGACTAATTGTGAAGTTAATAAAAAGAGAAATAGTCAAGTTTCTGTAATAAAAATATGCGGGAATTTTAAGTGCAAAAAATGGCTAACTGACCAAATTCAGGGACCAAGTGTGACATATAAAAATTATTACCCTGCAACTTGACCTTTGCCTTCCTTGATACGCTTATACACAATTAATATGTTGCCAAACACCAAATAAAGCCAACTAATAAGATCTGAAAACATAAACATTCTCATAATAACCGACCCAATTAAGAAAACCCAATCCAAACCAAACCTAAAATACATCCATACTCACGTAGTGAAACACACATCAAGTCAAACCCATTCGTAAAAACACAAAGTAAAACCATGAAAGACAGGAGCATATTCGTGTCAACTTTTAAGGATGTTCAGGAAGAAGAAGAATGTGAGGTCTTGTTCAGAATCCACTGTAATGGGTTTTTTGATTATAGCCCACTCAGGTATGAAGAAGGTTCATTAATTAATCAGATGCCTTTACCAAATGATAGGGATATATTTAGTTCAAGCCTTGATAATGTATTATCGTAGATTAATGAACAAAATGGGCGTTGTTTTTCTCGTGATCCTAAAGAATCCATTGAAAATGGTTTGCATTTGATTCATACCGATGATGATGTTCATACTTTGTTTGCAATCGGCTTAAACACATGTGTCGCTTGATATCTTTGTTGCACACAAGCCCCAAAAGTTAGCACAATTTTACTTAAAAAACATAAGTTTTGAAGTTGTGGGTTGGGTAGAGCAAGATGCTAACTTTCGAATGGTTAGTCCAACACCTTTAGGACTAGACGTAAATGGCGTGGGATAGATAGGAAAAATGCGGGAGTGGAACCAAGACACCAACGGTGAAAGGTGGTGGTGTAATCAAATAGGAAGAAGGGTTGTAGATAAAAAAAAAAAAAAAAAAAAAAAAAAAAAAAAAAAAAGGGAGAAAATTAAAGGAAAAGAAAAGTTGCTTGAGGAAGAGGATGTTTTACACACAAAAAAGGAAAGAAGTTGTTCAACAATTTAAGCGATGTTTTGATGGGAAGGAAAGGCTAAAATGGTTGAGTTTGCGTGTTTTAATGTTGAAAACTTGGTCGGTTTTGATAGGAAGGAAGGCTAAAAGGGTTGGTGGTGGTCTCATTGATGTTTCTAGCGGTGTTAAGACACCCTTTAGAAGCGAGAAAGGATTACAAACTGCGTCCTTGCACTTTTCACCCAAAGGCCATCCTCGGTGATGTTTCAATGATGAATACCATGTCATGTGTTTAATTATTTTAAGTTGTAATAGTACAATACCTAATTTATATGTTTATTGTTTGCATACTTGTTTTTACAGACAAGGTAGCAATATCATCATCACTTTAAGGTTCATGTTTTGTGTGTTCATCAGTTTATGGATATCGACGACTAATGTGTAGATCATTTCAAGGTTTAGCAGTTGAACGTTTTGAAGTGGAAACTGCATCATCTTTTATATTTTGTGAAATGTCAGTAGAACCATGTATCAGACAAATAGTTGGTTATGTATAATATTTGTTTGTTTGTCATATGGGTTAAATTATGTGAGATCATACATTGTTTAGCAGTTGACTTTTATAAAGTCATACTTAACATGTCAGGTGTAATGGTTTAATTAGTTCAAACAATCACCTCTTTCTGTGTTGGTGAAATTGTCTTGGGTTAGAATTAACTAAAGTGTGGTATAAATATGTATGGACTATAATACCCTCGACTAACTAACATAAATCAGACGTTGACCTCGGCGTTAATAGTCAAGGGACGAGTTTAGCCTATAGAAACTTGTTTTAGACTCCCAACGATGAAAAAAACAAGTTTTGTCCTAGCCTGATGTTAATGTACAAAATTAAGACCAACCGTGTATTTTACTCAAATAAAAATATGCAAAATAAGTCACCTCTATTATTAGTAGGGTTGTACTATTCATACGAGGTCTACCCCTAAAATGCAAACGGGTTTAGTATTTAGGGTACTTTTTGATTTTGTCCCTTTTTTGTTTTTGTCTTTTTTTTTTTTTTTTTTTTTTTTCTGCTTTAAATATTTGGTTGGGGTTATTTTGTCCCAAAAGATTTTTTTTTGTCCAAGTATTGCACAAAGCACACAAGCAGTTTTGGGTGGGGTTATTTTGTCCCAAAAGTATTTTTTTGTCCAAGTGCATAAGCACACAAGCAGTTTTTTGTCCAATGTCCAAGTTTTTTTTGTCCAAGTGCATTAGCACACAAGTAGATTGCACACAGGCTCAGATTACATCATCGCCTAGTTTTTTTTTGTCCAAGTGCATAAGCACACAAGCAGATTGCACACAGGCTCAGATTACATCATCGCCTAGTTTTTTTTTTGTCCAAGTGCATAAGCACAGTGCATTATCACACAAGCAGTTGCATTGCATTATCAGCATTGCATTAGCACACAAGCATTGCACAAAGGCTTAGATTATCATCGCCGATTTAGAAAACCATTTGAACAATTGATAGAAAAGTGTTAGGCTCGGATATGAAGGTTGCAAAGTGATAAAAATATCACTTTGCCATACTTTCGGTTATAAAACCAATCGTCATCGCCTTTTTAAAAAAAATTTTTTGTCCAAGTGCAGCAGATTGCACACAAGTGCACAGATCAGATTGCACAATACCATATTGCAACCAAGTTAGATTGCCCAAGTGAAACACATGTTTCACAATGTTCACAAGCAAGTACCAAAAGCAGAAGTAAGATTCCCAAACTGCAGGTACTCACAAGTGAAGAATCTCAAAGATTGCACAATACTAGATTGCAACCAAGTTAGATTGCCCAAGTGAAACACATGTTTCTCAATGTTCACAAGCAAGTACCAAAAGCAGGAGTAAGATTCCCAAACTGTAGGAAGTCACAAGTGAAGAATCTCAAAATGGTAGGTAGTGAAACCTCCCATGTTATATTCAGCCTCATCACACAAACAGATCCATTAAAGTACCCCCAAGTTACCACAAGCAGATCCATTAAATAAACCCAGAAATCACACAAACATCATACAAACATCACCAAGTTACAACAAGTGAAGTTTCCACAAGTTCTGAGATAGGGTGGGGTTATTTATACGGTGGCTATAATTTTAGTTAAACCTCTCTAGTACCTAGGGTTGGGTTATAACACAAGCCAAGTGAAACACAAGTCGCAAGTGAAAGCCGCAACTAACAAACCACAAAGAAACCTCAAATATCTTAGGTCGCCGATATGTCTCAATCACCGAGGTAACAATTTTACACATTAATAATAGAGATAACATTAGGCTCGATTAAGTTTCACATATTATCATATATGGTCGCAACATCAAAGGTTGCAAAATAATTTTGTTGCGGTCCATTCGAAATGCCAAGCCAAAATCATATTATCATATATGGTCGCAACATCAAAGGTTGCAAAATAATTTTTTTTTTTTGCAAAATCATCATTGCCTTATCTCGCTTTTTTTTTTTTTTATTTTTAAAAAACAATTTTCAAATCGACATAATAACAAAGCGCTTATCAAGCATATAAGCGGTTTGTTATTTTCGATTCATAAGCAACTTCATCTCCAAACCCTCTAAATAATAGAGAGGTTAATATAAAATTATAGCCACAATATAAATAACCCCACTGTAAAGTACTATTGCACAAAGGTCTAATCGAGCACATGTGCAATGCGCTTGTGTGCAATAAGCGGTTTGCTAAGAAACCACGAGCACGTGGTGGGGTATGCGAGGCGGTATTCATACCACTCAATGGTGGCGGATCAAGGTGTTAACCTACCCTTTGCACCCACACAACTCGTGCGGTTTCACATAACATCACATAAGCACATTTTATCATAAGCACATAAGCGGTTTCCCAAGAAACCACACAGAGCCTATGGACTGGGGTAGGCGAGCATGTATTCATACCACTCAATGGTGGCGGATCAAGGTGTTAACCTACCCGTTTGCACCCACACAACTCGTGCGGTTCACATAACATCACATAATCACCCAATCACATAAGCGGTTTAATCGCTTTTACCATAGGGTTTGTTAAATTAAACCCACAAATCACCCAGAAATCATACAAACATCACAAACTCACCATCAAAGAACCCAAATACCCAAACCCTACAAAAAATTTAGGCGTTTTTTATTTTTATAGCAGATCCATTTAATTAAACCCACAACTCACCCAGAAATCATACAAACATCACAAACTCACCATCAAAGAACCTAGATTTACCCAAACCCTAAAAAAATTTAGGCGTTTTTATTTTATTACAGATCCATTTAATTAAACCCACAACTCACCCGATATCATACAAACATTACAAACTCACCATCAAAGAACCTAAATACCCAAACCCTAAAAAAAAATTTAGGCATTTTTATTTTTATAGCAGATCCATTTAATTAAAACCACAACTCACCCGAAATCATACAAACATCACAAACTCACCATCAAAGAACTCGTTACCCAAACCCTAACTAAAAAGTTTTAGGCGTTTTTATTTTATTAGAGATCCATTTAATTAAACCCACAACTCACCCAAATATCATACAAACATCACAAACTCACCATCAAAGAACCCAGATTTACTCAAACCTAAAAAAAAAATTAGGCGTTTTTTATTTTTATAGCAGATCCATTTAATTAAACCCACAACTCACCCAGAAATCATACAAACATCACAAACTCACCATCAAAGAACCCAAATACCCAAACCCTAAAAAAAATTTAGGCGTTTTTTATTTTTATAGCAGATCCATTTAATTAAACCCACAACTCACCCAGAAATCATACAAACATCACAAACTCACCATCAAAGAACCCAAATACCCAAACCCTAAAAAAAAATTACAGATCCATTTAATTAAACCCACAACTCACCCGGATATCATACAAACATCACAAACTCACCATCAAAGAACCCATATTTACCCAAACCCTAACTAAAAAATTTAGGAATTTTTATTTTTATAGCAGATCCATTTAATTAAACCCACAACTCACCCGGATATCATACAAACATCACAAACTCACCATCAAAGAACCAAAATTACCCAGACCCTAACATAAAATGGGAGAGAGAGATAGAGAGAAAGAGAAAGTATATTACGTGAGAGAGGTTAGTGAGAGAAATGATAATATCAACCAAGATACCACAATAAACGAGCGTGAAGACCATAGCCAAACACGTATCCATATGGGTGGGGTTATTTATAATAAAAGTTTTTAATAAAAGTTTTGAATAATAATAAAAGTTTTGTATAATAAGTATTTTGTATAAAAGTTTTGTATTAAAAGTTTTGTTATTTATAAAAGTTATGTATAAAAGTTTGTTAAATAATAAAAGTTTTGTATAATAATAAAAGTTTTGTATAAAATTTTGTTATTTATCAAAGTTAGGTATAAAGTTTGTTAAAAAATTTATAATAAAATTTTGTATTAGTTTTAAAATAAAAGTTGTATTTTTATAAAAGTTTGTTAAAATGAAAGTTATTAAAATGTACAAATTTGTATTTTTATAAAAGTTTGTTAAAAAAAGTTATTAAATTTGTTGTGTTTTTATTTTTAGGCTTTCGGTTTTCACGAGGAAGTATCGAGGATTGCCCATTTATCGACAAGAGGTAAATATAGCCTCGGGGCTTTCCGTTATAAAAGTATTAAAAAAGTATTAGTTAAAAAAAAGTGTGTTATAAAATTTGTTATGTATTTTCAGGCTTTCCGTTCTCACGAGGAAGTAACTGAGTGGGTGCAAAATATAGCCTCGGGGCTCGGTTTTGTCATTGTTAAAAAGAGAACCAAATCAGAAAATGGTCAGATGTACGAAATTAATTATATGTGTACAAAGAGCGGGATTTATGAATATCACGGTAGTGGAAAACGGAAAACCAAAACAAAAAAAAGCAATTGTCCATTCAGATTAGTTGCGAAATATAGACCAACACGATATAATTGGATTTTGAGGGTGAAGTGTGATAGCCATAATCATGAGTTGCTAGAGTCGTTGCATGGTGTGCCATATGCAATGCGATTAAAAGATGACGAGTTGAGTTTGGTTAGAGAATTGTCAGAGTATAGCGTACGACCACGTAATATACTTTCGACAATAAAGGGACGGAATCCGGATAACTTGTCTAGCGTTAGAACTATATATAACGCACTTGATAAGTTCGGAGAGCGAGTAGGTGATAGAACTCAAATTCAAGTCCTTTACTCGCATCGGCGGATTCGGGTATGCATATTACCCAGGGTGAATGAGCATAATGAGCTTGAGGAGCTATTTTTGTTCACCCCACTTCAATGCTCTATGGCATCGTTCCACGAAATCATGCCGATGGACTCCACGTACAATACCACCATGTTTAAATTGCCATTGTTGGAAATTGTTGGAGTAACTCCAACGAATAAAACATTTTCAATGGCGTACATCTTTATACACGGTGAAAAGGGGCATAATTTTCGATGGGTATTGCAACGCGTGAAAGAGGTGATAGGCGAAAGATACTACCCACGTGTTATTGTCACCGAGCGAGATTTAGCGTTGGTTGGGGCATGTAGAGCGAATTTCCTACCGCTCACAAATTACTATGTCGATGGCATATAGAGCAAAATTTGCTCAAGTTTATGAAAGCAGATGCGATGGGATAGATGAGTATGACTCCATTAAAAGGAGATGGGATCGGTCGGTTAAAGCTCAAACGCCGCTTGTTCGAGCAACAATATGAGCGCCTACAACAACGCTTGGTCAACCATGCGAGTACTAAATTGTTAATTCTATTTTTTATTATTATTCAATTAATAAGCACCGAATGACCTTTGATTAATTCATTTTTTTTTTTTCTATCGCCGAGTATCTCGGATAATGGTGCGAGATTACGGACACATGTTTGTCTCGTACATCACCGATGAATATCGCTCCTTCCGCCGAGACAACAACGTGTAGAGTTGAGGCTCACCCGCGTTGTTGAAATTATATTTAGGCGACACGGTCCAATTTAGACAGTTGTTGAGTGCAATCGATAAGATTGTATTTTGCAAGAAAATGCGATAAAGAGAGTTTTAATAGAAGCATCGTGAGAAAATAAATGATTGTAATATACTACTATTTCAAGAATTGTGGTATAAAGTTTCTCACCATGCTTTCAAACTCATGCAAAAGAACTCCACTGTCTATCACCGTAGAAGATTGTAGCCATAAGTTGCGTACAATTTATGGGCCGCCATGCTTTCACGAGATGCAATACTATGTATATAATGGTAAGTAAATTTATAACTATCAAGTTGTTTTCCCATTAATATCGGTGATTTATTTACGGCGGCATTGTAATATACTACTTTTAATGATTTCGGGGCCCCATTCCTTTGGAAGAACTTAATATTTTTGGAGAACCCTACATGTTCCGTGGCCTAATATCAATAGGCCACCGCCTAAAGATGGCTCTTCCGAATGATGATGATGATGATGATGATGATGATCATGATGATCATGATGATACTTCGTTTAGAGATGACATTCGGCAATTCAAGAATGTTTTACCAAAGCATCGTTGTTTGTCAAGAATAATATGATAACGAAGTTGAGATCGATATACCAACCTCGCATCGATGACACACGGAACGTGTTATTCGAGAAAAATACCCGTGGACGTCCGAGTGCAAAGGACAAAATGGGCAAGGCTACACAAGTCCGGACTTGAATGAAGACCGGACTTGAATGAAGTTCAACCGTAGATCACCGAAGAAGCACCGCTACAAGATCTACACAAGTCCCGAACTTCAACAAAGAACCGCCCGACATAGTTCTTTCACGGGTCCTAGTGATCAACCAAAAATAAGACACGGGTTGTCGATGGAGATGCGAGAATGCGAAATGCTTATGGGTGTGCTTCGGTCCTTTGGCATCCATACATAATCGGTATATATAATGTGGTGGGTGACGGAAATTGTGGGTTTCGGTCGTTGCCCATGGTGTTTGGGAACAACAACATTTGTGGCGCCAAGTTAGCGAGATGTTATTGCAACAGATGGACCTACATTGGCGAGTTTACATGGGTTTGTGGGGAAGATGGTTTTAACGAACTTCGCCGTACAATAGACTGGTTCGGACATGGAAATGCACCAGTGATCGCTACATGGACATGCCAAACACGGGTTGGTTATTGCGAACCGATTAGACGACCGTTGCATTTATATCTGGCGGGGTTGGAATATGTGTTTTCCGCTTATCGATGGTCCGGACTTCTCAAAGAGCCGACCCCTTGTGATAGCCCGTGTGGGGACGAAGTAGGTCATTACATTGTTACGGCGCTAGACGAACATTCTCCACTTCCGCATCTCCACCCACAATGGAGGAGGCACATATCCAGTCGCATCCCGGTGGGAATCATTATATAGGCATCGACTAACATAGTGAATGATTCATGTTGTAAATAATTATAAACATAGATTCTTGATTTATGTTGTAAATAATTGATTAATGATTTATGTTGTAAACATAGTGATTGATTCTTGATTTATGTTGTAAATGATTGATTATTGTTTATATTTAAATTAATAATAACATTGTAAATGATACGTGTTTTATGTTGTAAATGATTGATTCTTGATTTATGCAAATTCTTTTGTCGGTGGGCCAAGGAAATCCTTTACGGTGTCGATGTAATAGAGGATTTATTATAGAGCGAAATCCACGAAATCCTTTCGGGCCGACCGTATTATGCATGTCCTCTTTCATTGGTAAATAATCATACGTTTGCTTAGGGGTTTATGTAAATAATTTGTTTGTTAAAATACATTTCTTATTATTTTCTTAACATGTAACACCAGTACAAGATAACTATGGGTGTCGATACTTGATTGGAAAGATGAATTTGAAAGAGCGGTACCTTAGTCGAGCCTCATTTTCAACGCGATGCTCAAGCTGTGTTGCTAAAGATAATGAGATCAAGTGTTGAAGACAAGAATAAAGAAGCTGGAGATGGAGTTAGAATTGACAAGGAATCCTGAGGATCACGCTTGTCAGTCGGGTGCAAGGCTCCATGATCTTTTAAACGAGATGAATAATCTTCATATGTAGTAGATGTTGTTGTATTTAAATAATATGTTAACGTTGACGTTTAATTTAATAATAACAGTTGTTGTTGCAGTTATTTAATGTGGTAATATTTAACGTGCTATTATACAAACTAAATAATTATACATGTACAATACATTACATACAATACAATATATTATTATACACACACTTATTTCTATTTAAAAAAAAAAAAAAAAAAAAAAAGGACAAGGGACAAAAGTACCCTACTATTCATAGAAATGGTTTAAATAAAATTATAGCCAGCCGTATGAATAACCCCACCCTATTAGTAAGGGACACACTATTCCTACGGGGTCTACCCGTAGGATTGAATCTGGGTCTATCGGATAGGCATCTTGTAGCAATGCTTTTGCGCTTTTCTTTTTTTTTTTTTTTTTTTTTAGTCATATTGTTGGTTTGGGTGGTTTATTTTGTCCCAAAAATGTATTTTTTGTCCAAGGATTACAAAGCAGTTTTGTCCTAAGTTTTTTTTGTCCAAGTGCATTAGCACACAAAGCAGTTTTGTCCAAGTGCATTAGCACACAAGCAGATTGAATAAAGGCTCCGATTAGAGTTCATCATCGCCAAGTTTTTTTTTGTCCAAGTGCATAAGCACACAAGCAGATTGGACACAGGCTCAGATTACATCATTGCCTAGTTTTTTTTTTGTCCAAGTGCATAAGCACAAGCGGATTGCAGGCTCGGATATGAAGGTTGCAAAGTGATTAAAATATCAAGCGTGCCATTCATTTATAAAACCAATCGTCATAGCCTTTTTTGAGAAAAAAATTGTGCAAGTGCAGCAGATTTAGAAAAGTGTTAGGCTCGGATATGAAGGTTGCAAAGTGATAAAAAAAATCACTTTGCCGTCCGTTCGGTTATAAAACCAATCGTCATCGCCTTTTTTTGAAAAAAATTTTGTCCAACTGCAGCAGATTGCACACAAGTGCACAGATCAGATTGCACAATACCAGATTGCAACCAAGTTAACAAGCAAGTACCAAAAGCAAAAGCAAGATTCCCAAACTGCAGAAGTCACAAGTGAAACCTCCCATCTGTAGGATTGGTAGGTAGTCACAAGAAAGTCACAAGTGAATAGTCACAAGTGAAGAATCTCAATATATTCAGCCTCAAACATCACCAAGTTACAACATCACAAACTCACCATCATACAAACATCATCAAGTTATTTATACAGTGGCTATAATTTTAGTGAAACACAAGCTGCAAGTGAAAGCCGCAACTAACAAACCACAAAGAAACCTCAAATATCTCAGGCTGCACTCACCATCATACAAACATCATCAAGTTATTTATACGGTGGCTATAATTTTAGTGAAACACAAGCTGCAAGTGAAAGCCGCAACTAACAAACCACAAAGAAACCTCAAATATCTCAGGCTGCCGATATGTCTCAATCACCGAGGTAACAATTTTACACATTAATAATAGAGATAACATTAGGCTCGATTAAGTATCACATATTATCATATATGGCTGCAACATCAAAGGTTGCAAAATGAAAATAAAAAAAATTTTGCCGTCCATTCGGAAATGCCAAGCCAAAATCATATTTATCATATATGGCTGCAACATCAAAGGTTGCAAAATAATTTTTTTTTGCAAAATCATCATTGCCTTATCTCAGTTTTTTTTTTTTTTTTTAAAACAATTTTCAAATCAGCTTACAGTAACAAACTGCTTATCAAGCATATAAGCAGTTTGTTATATAAAATTGTAGCCACAGTATGAATAAAAACATAGCCACAGTATGAATAACCCCACCTGTAACGTAGTATTGGAACGGGGTCTAATCTGAGCCTGTGTGCAATCTGCTTGTGTGCAATAAGCAGTTTGCCAAGAAACCACACAGAGCCTGTGGACTGGGGTAGGCCAGAGCAGGTATTCATACCACTCAATGGTGGCAGATCAAGGTGTTAACCTACCCTTTTGCACCCACAAAACTCAGGCAGTTTCAATAAGCACATAAGCACATGAGTACTATTTGTGTCATACCTATGTCATAGCCACATAAGCACATAAGCAGTTTCCCAAAGAAACCACACAGAGCCTGTGGACTGGGGTAGGCCAGAGCAGGTATTCATACCACTCAATGGTGGCAGATCAAGGTGTTAACCTACCCGTTTGCACCCACACAACTCATGCAGTTTCACATAACATCACATAATCAGCCTCTCACATAAGCAGTTTGTAACTGCTTTTACCCTAAACAAAAAAAAAATTAGGCGTTATTTATTTTTTTTACAAATCCATGAAATTAAACCCACAATCTACCCATAAATGATAGGAACATCACAAACTCACCATCAAAGTACCCAGATTTACCAAACCCTAAAAAAAAATTAGGCGTTATTTATTTTTTTTACAAATCCATGAAATTAAACCCACAATCTACCCATAAATGATAGGAACATCACAAACTCACCATCAAAGTACCCAGATTTACCAAACCCTAAAAAAAATAGGCGTTTATTTTTTTTACAAATCCATGAAATTAAACCCACAATCTACCCATAAATGATAGGAACATCACAAACTCACCATCAAAGTACCCAGATTTACCAAACCCTAAAAAAAAATAGGCTTTTTTTTTTTTTTTTTTACAAATCCATGAAATTAAACCCACAATCTACCCATAAATGATACGAACATCACAAACTCACCATCAAAGTACCCAGATTTACCAAACCCTAAAAAAAAAATAGGCGTTTTTATTTTTTTACAAATCCATGAAATTAAACCCACAATCTACCCATAAATGATAGGAACATCACAAACTCACCATCAAAGTACCCAGATTTACCAAACCCTAAAAAAAAAAATAGGCGTTTTTTATTTTTTTTACAAATCCATGAAATTAAACCCACAATCTACCCATAAATGATACGAACATCACAAACTCACCATCAAAGTACCCAGATTTACCCAAACATCACAAACTCAACATCACAAACTCACCATCAAAGAACCACAGTAGCAATATCACCACAACATAACCAAAAACACCACGATCTTATATGTTTTTAGATCTAAATCTAAAAACTTTTAGAGAGATAGAGATAGTGAGAGAGAGAAACAGAGTTGAATGAATGAGATAGTGAGAGAGAGAGGACAAGATATCAACTCGAGAGAAAAGAAAACGCGCACACACACTCAACTAACGCATACGGTTTAATAACCACACACTTATAACTCTTTATAAAAGTAGTATTATTAAAAGTTTTAATAAAAGTATTAATAAAACTTTGTATTAGTTTTAAAAGTTTGTATTAGATTTAAAAGTATTAATAAAATTGTGTATTAGTTTTAAAAGTATTAATAAAACTTTGTTAAAAAAATTATTTATAAAAAAATTATTTATAAAATTGTGTATTAGTTTTAAATGTTGTGTTTTTTATTTTTCAGGCTTTCCGTTTTCACGAGGAAGTATCAGAGGATTGCCCATTTATCAGACAAGTGGTAAATATAGCCTCGGGGCTTTCCGTTATAAAAGTATTAAAAAAAGTATTAGTTAAAAAAAAAGTGTGTTATAAAATTTGTTATGTATTTCCAGGCTTTCCGTTCTCACGAGGAAATAACTGAGTGGGTGCAAAATATAGCCTCGGGGCTCGGTTTTGTCATTGTTAAAAAGAGAACCAAATCAGAAAATGGTCAGATGATGGAAATTAATTATATGTGTACAAAGAGCGGGATTTATGAATATCACGGTAGTGGGAAACGGAAAACCAAAACAAAAAAAAGCAATTGTCCATTCAGATTAGTTGCGAAATATAGACCAACACAATATAATTGGATTTTGAGGGTGAAGTGTGATAGCCATAATCATGAGTTGCTAGAGTCGTTGCATGGTATGCCATATGCAATGCGATTAAAAGATGATGAGTTGAGTTTGGTCAAAGAATTGTCAGAGTATAGCGTACCACCACGTAATATACTTTCGACAATAAAGGGACGTAATCCGGATAACGTGTCTAGCGTTAGAACTATTTATAACGCACTTGATAAGTTCCGGAGAGCCAGAGTAGGTGATAGAACTCAAATTCAAGTCCTTTACGCGCATCCGAGCGGATTCGGGTTATGCATATTACCCAGGGTGAATGACCATAATGAGCTTGAGGAGCTATTTTTGTTCACCCCTTGAATGCTCTATGGCGTACGTTCCCTGAAATCATGTTGATGGACTCCACGTACAATACCACACAGTTTAAATTGCCATTGTTGGAAATTGTTGGAGTAACTCCAACGAATAAAACATTTTCAATGGCGTACAGCTTTATACGGTGAAAAGGGCATAATTTTGAATGGGTATTGCAACGCATAAAAGAGGTGATAGACGAAAGATACTACCCACGTGTTATTGTCACCGACAGAGATTTAGCGTTGGTTGGGGCATGTAGAGCAGAATTCCCTACCGCTCGCAAATTACTCTGTCGATGGCATATAGAGCAAAATTTGATGAGGTTTATGAGAAACAGATGCGGTGGGTTAGATGAGTATGACTCCATTAAAAAGAGATGGGATCGGTTGGTTAAAGCTCCGACACGCCCCTTGTTCGAGCAACAGTATGAGCGCCTACGACAACGCTTGGTCAACCATGCGCGTAATAAATTGTTAATTATATATTTTTTTTATTATTCAATTAATAAGCACCCGAATGACCTTTGATTAATTCACTGTTTTTTTTTCAGCGATCGCTGAGTATCTGGATAACTGGCTGCGAGATTACAGACACATGTTTGTCTCGTACATCACCGATGAATATCGCTCCTTCGGCCAGACAACAACGTGTAGAGTTGAGGCTCACCACGCGTTGTTGAAATTATATTTGGGCAGCACACAATCCAATTTAGACAGTTGTTGAGTGCAATCGATAAGATTATCTTTGCAAGAAAATTCGATAAAGAGAGTTTAAATAGAAGCATCGGCGAGAAAATAAATGATTGTAATTTTCTACTATTTCAAGAATTGTGGTATAAAGTTTCTCACCATGCTTTCCAACTCATGCACAAAGAACTCCATCGGTCTATCACCGTAGAAGATTGTAGCCATAAGTTGCGTACAATTTACTGACCGCCATGCTTTCACGAGATGCAATACTATGTGATTCATGGTAAGTACATTTATAACTATCAAGTTGTTTTCCCATTAATATCGATGATTTACTGGCGTCATTGTAATATACCACTTTTAATGATTTCGGGACTCCCATTCCACTAGAAGAACTTAATATTTTTGGAGAACCCTACATGTTCCGTGGCCTAATATCAATAGGCCACCGCACAAGATGGCTCTTCCAATAATGATGATGATGATGATGATACTTCGTTTAGAGATGACATTCGACAATTCAGAATGTTTTACCAAAGCGTCGTCGTTTGTCAAGAATAATATGCTAACGAAGTTGAGATCGATATACCAACGCATCGATGACACACGGAACCGTTATTGAGAAAAATACCCGTGGACGTCCGAAGCGCAAAGGACAAAATGGGCAAGGCTACACAAGTCCGGACTTGAATGAAGTTCCAACCGTAGATCACCGAAGAAGCACCGCTACAAGATCTACACAAGTCCCGAACTTCAACAAAGAACCCGCCCGACATAGTTCTTTCACGGGTCCTAGTGATCAGAAGAAGCACCGCTATAAGACACATGTTGTACGATGGAGATGCAGAAAGCGAAATGCTTATGAGTATGCTTCCAGTCCTTTGGCATCCATACATAATCAGTATATATAATGTGGTGGGTGACGGAAATTGTGGGTTTCGGTGCGTTGCCCATGGTGTTTGGGAACAACAAGATTGGTGGCGCCAAGTTAGGCAGATGTTATTGCAACAGATGGACCTAAATTGGCAGGTTTACATGGGTTTGTGGGGGGAAGATGGTTTTAACGAACTTCGCCGTACAATAGACTGGTCCGGAGAAGGAAATGCACCGACTGATCGCTATATGGACATGCCAAACACGGGGTTGGTTATTGCAGAACTGATTAGACGACCCGTTGCATTTATATCTCACAGGGGTTGGAATATGTGTTTTCCGCTTATCAATGGTCCAGACTTCTCACAAAGAACTGACCCCCTTGTGATAGCCCGTGTGGGGAACGAAGTAGGTCATTACATTGTTCTGACGCTAGACGAACATTCTCCACTTCCGCATCTCCACCCACAATGGAGGAGGCACAAATCCGAAGCTGCATCCCAGTGGGAATCATTATATAGGCATCGACAATCATAGTGAATGATTCATGTTGTAAATAATTATAAACATAGTGACTGATTACTGATTTATGTTGAAAATAATTGATTAATGATTTATGTTGTAAACATAGTGATTGATTACTGATTTATGTTGTAAATGATTGATTACTGTTTATATTTAAATTAATAATAACATTGTAAATGATACATGTTTTCTGTTGTAAATGATTGATTACTGATTCATGCAAATTCTTTTGTCAGGTGGGCCAAGGAAATCCTTTCTGGTGTCGATGTAATAGAGGATTTATTATAGAACGAAAATCCACGAAATCCTTTCCTGGCCGACCGTATTATGCATGTCCTCTTTCAGTGGTAAATAATCATACGTTTGCTTAGGGGTTTTATGTAAATAATTTGTTTGTTAAAAATACGTTTCTTATTATTTTCTTAACATGTAATGACCGGTACAAATGACTATGGGTGTCGATACTTGATTGGAAAGATGAATTTGAAAGACGGTACTTAAGTCGAGCCTCATCTTCAACGAAGGCTCAAAGCTGCGTGGCTAAAGATAATGAGATCAAGTTGTTAAAGACAAAAATAAAGATATTTGGAGATGGAGTTAGAATTGGCAAGGAATCCTGAGGATCACGCTTGTCAGTCGGGTGCAAGGCTCCATGATCTTTTAAACGAGATGAATAATCTTCATATGTAGTAGATGTTGGTGTATTTAAATAATATGTTAACGCTGACGTTTAATTTAATAATAAAAGTTGTTGTTGCAGTTATTTAATGTGGTAATATTTAGCGTGCTATTATACAAACTAAATAATTATACATGTACAATACATTATTATACACACTCATTATTATACACACACTTATTATATACATTATTATACACACACTTATTATATACATTATTATACACTCACATATTATACACACTTATTTCTTAAAAAAAAAAAAAAAAAAAAAAAAAAAAAAAAAGGGACAAGGTACTATTTGTGTCATACCTATTTCATAGCCACCGTTGAAATAAAAACATAGCCACCGTATTAATAACTCGTCCCATTAATTGCTGGCTAGTTATAATTTGGTTAGGAGGTTACGTTTATTTATTGGCCTTGTATTACGGGCATGTTTTATTAGGTAGGTTTCTTCACAAATCATACACTCTTCGTGAACTTGTTTAAATTAATGCAATTGCTACTAGCAAACCCGTAGATATCATTTTAATTTGTCTTTTTTATACGAGTAGCTTGTAGGAACAATGTACATACAAACTACATCTTGTTTATGGATGTGGCCCCCTCAAATTTTTTGACCTTATGTACATTTTATTCCCGCTTATATATGGTTTTAGTTGTTTTTAATACAAAAATTTCAGCATAGTGTATGTTGGCCCCCTAAAATAAATATTTTTCAAGTTCTTCTTCCTCCAACAACGTCCAAGTTTCACCTCGAAGTACCAACAAACAAATTATTTTCTTTTGGACAAATTTAATGTATCGCCCCTTTATATAGGTTTAGATGTAGATCATGTTTGTTCACGCTTTGGAGTAGTCGGAATGTGTACGAGTTGCAATAAGCTCTAGCAGAACCTGGTTCTGAACTATATTACTAAGGCTTTGATACTTGCTTTATATTATCTCGGTTTTGATTCAACAGGCCAAGAGATGGTTAGAGTTGAGGTTCATGTGCTAGGACATTCAACCAAGTGATTCACAACATGTAGTGAACGCCTTTGGTCAATTTAGGATTCCTTAGTTTAGCCTTTTGCTTATAAATACTTCACATACCAGATGGAACCCATTCATTTGATCAATTTATACATTCAGGTTTTAGCGTCTCTGTCCTATTAGTCCCCTGAAGTTCTAATAGTTTGTTTATAGACTTCGTTTTGTGAAGAGCATTGCCTTCGCAAGTACCCATTCCGTATTACACATGTATGCAAGGTGATTTTTACACCAAATAATTACTACATTAGAAGAAAAAAAAAAAGGGGGGTCTGTCTAATCCAAATTAGTGGTGGATGATGTAACACTAAGTGGGATGGATCGCCTTTATTACTCGTATTTTGTAAATACACGTGTATGGTTGGGCGTTGTGGTTTCTATGTAGCTCATGGTCCGTTAAGGAAGCTTAATAAAGAATTAAAAGTAAAGATGAGTACCACAAGATGATAGCTTATAGCCCCTAAGCTTATATTCTTATCTATGGTCATTAGTAAAATGCTACAAATTTTTAAGTACTAGTATGCTGTAATGTCAAGTAGACATGATAGCAATGCTCGGATAAGTGATCTGTTGTATGGACTGTTTTCAGGAAGTGGCAAAATATGTAGCAGCATTTTATTTATTTAATACGAAATACACCACACTTTGAAAGTGTTTAGATTCTAGTAGTATGCAGTGAGTGAGTAGCTAAAAGAATAGAGTAGCCATCTTTGAATATCTAATATAAACTAGTACAGTAATATAAGCATGGACATAACAAATATTTGGACCTGGAACTCGGCTAGGTGCTTTCCGGCAGCGGCGTCTAGAAACTTACCCTGGTAAGGGCCAGACTTTTATATCATTTTATGATTTACCGACGGTACCTAAAGATGTGAGGTTTCGATGGGCCAACATATAATGGCTAAGAAGTGTAGAAGTAGAAAGGGAAAAATCCGTTACTAAAGACATGTTAGGTGACATTGCAGCATTGTTAGACAAATTACATTATTATACATAGAACAACACAGTAGTCGGCGAACCACGGTCTTAGCTGAATGCAAGAAACATAGGACAAACAAATCAGTTGTATGCAAGACACACAGGACAAACTCATGCTCACCAGAAACAAGATAGGGGACACAATGAACAAATTATCATACAATAGATCCGCAGATCACTTTGGTAGGTATGTTGATGCCTCAACTGTCAACATTGCTCTCGTTCAGCCTTGCTGCCAGTAGCTGTGGCCATATAACAAGGGAAATGCATCAATTACCGACACACTCTCAGAACCACTGTTTTGATTTAAGTTCGAATCAGTAACTAAACTATTATTACCTCTCGTTCCAGGACCTGCTTCTCTTTGCTCAGCTGGTTTTTCTATTTTGCAAGCCACAAAGTAGTTAGTCGGATAATAAGGAGAATAGGTTTTATATTATTAAGAGCTAGAAGCTCAAGAAAGCGTTAAAATATGACATTATGCAGATCTACTGTCATTTAATAACAAGAAACGATGGACTCCAGGGGTTTAGGGGACATTACTGGCAATATGCCACGATAGCTATGGGGGTGCTTGGGATTTCGCTTATCATAACATGCTTATTGGTGGTTTAAAAGACGACATGTCAACCAACTTATGCATAACAGCTTTTTCACTTGTTAATAATCAGATAGGCGGTTTGGATTAACAATCACAAATCATCAAAGCTACTTAGGCAGTTTGGATTAGCAAGCAGTTTGAAAAAGCAATCCCAAACACCCTCAATGCTCTGTGACCATGAATACTGTTCTCATTGTGTCCCATTCAAAATTTTCAGAACTCGAATTTTATTTAGTTGACTCCAGTTTTAAAGTGATCTCATTCAGATAGCTGTTCCGGCATAGGTTTCTCTTTTGAGTCAGGTCAGTTGAACCCACGAATATATATCATAATCCTTGTTTAAAGTTATAAATAGTTTCAGGGTTTGGTGAGATAATTTCTTGGCCCCAGCCATGATTTACTAACTTGAGCAGTCAAAGCTGCAGAACATTATGCAGCAAAGTCAAAATGACTGCCATGGATGACAGGTGAGCTAAGACATAGGGAGTTATAAGAAGTAGCTTATAACAGTTCTCCCAAACAAGCAGCCAACTAAAAACTAATAGTAATCAATATGGATGTTGTGACGTACCTTTTCCTGCAGTGCGTTCACAACTCCCAACATCAACTGTGTCTGCACGTAGAAATATAGAAGTCACTACACATATACTAATTCAAATCTCAGGCTTGCCGTTTGTGAGACAATGTTCTCATGTGGTCTTGAGCAAGGTGAAATGAGCATAAATTTTCAGAAAATAGGTCGCAACTGCAACGTGCTAAAACCCACTGTAGGGAGATCTTAGAGAAGGACAATTTCCCATTTAAAATTTGCGCTTCGGAAACATTACTGTCACATGATATGTACGTGGTTGTATATAAAAAATTAACTAATAAATTTTGACGGGTGATCCAATCAAATTTCGCAGCAAAAGTTGGAAATATTGTCAAAAATTTGCTATAATATCTAAAATCAGATTGGGTTCTATTTTCAATACTGTTCTGATTAGGCTTAAGAAAAACTATTCTTTGAGTTGTATTTTAGACAGCATAATTCTTACCCGTTATCATCGATATGCAAGTATCACAGCTAGTTATAGAATTCGTTAGTACTCCTAGTAATTACATGTTTTAGATCTGTTATTTACTCGGCAACACTGCCAATTAATTTCTTTTTATATCACCGTTCATAGTATCATAAACACTTATTACATCAAGATGTAGTTAGATGTTCCACATTGACCAATTTGTGAACTGGTAAGCTGACCTTTCTGGTTCTGACTAGTTGGAGGCGTGCTGGATCTGTTTCTCCAACTGCCAGAGTTCTGTGGCATCTGACTGTTTAACCTTGTGGTCTTCGAGCTGCCTGCAAAGCGTACAGGATAAAAAATTCATTTAGCTGCAATGTGTGCATTGCAAGTAATCTGACTAGGATATGGTGATCAAGTATAAGAACGCATTTAGTGTCGACCTTTGGACCATTTCTGTTAGCTCAACAGCTGTGAAAACATCCCTGTGCTCTGACGCAAGCTTCTGCACAGGTTTATAGTTGTTAGGATCTAGTCGAGTATACCACAATGACCTAGAGAAGTCATCTAAAAGGGGGATGTATTCTTAAAAACAAGGTTGACAAAACGAGCTGCTCAATGCTCATCAAGTTGTGCAAGGATCAGAAGGGTCTCGTTAGAACTCGCCGGCAACATCTTTTTGCCGAAATTTACTTTTTTCTTAAGAAACTGGTGCGCCTAATCTAATTTGCTAAAATTATGCTGTAGCAAGTAAACAACTCAGGTTCTGAGTAAAATGATTTATTTTGCATTTTGAAAAGACAATTTGGAAGACTTCTGACTTGTTGACTCATCGGCCCATTTTATGTTTTTCAGTATTTTGAATTACCAGTTTAATGTGTTAAAAACAGAGCATAACCCGATTAGAATTAGGTTACCATGCCATTTTTGGAGTTGTCTGTCTCCATGCCTATTTTTATGCATCTAGAATTAGGTGGTAAGCCACAAAATCCATCTATGACTGCAAGAAATGGCGGAAGAAGTCAGTTTTGCAAGTATCTGAAGTCTAAACGAACCTGACAGATAATGGTCTGCCTAACTACTCCAGGCTGGGTCTTGCCAGTATTTCATATAAGATGCAGAATTTCAGTGTAGAATATCGGGTACAGGTAGTTTATTGTAACATGTTTATCTCGTCAATCACGATTGTGGGTAGAGAATTGGAAAAAGTGTAGCTAACTAGTGCTCGAGTATCATACCTCACGCACAGTTCTGCGGACTATTTCATCAGTATTCTTGTAGTCCTGATAGCGAGCGAGGATCTTAATCATGCTGCTTCACAAGTTTGGAAAAGCAAGGGTTAGTAGCAACATTTACAGTTTTGCCACTGACAAGAACTTACTTGAAATTTGTGAAAATTTTAGCATAAGAATTATCAATCTGGCCAAGATAAGTATTTCTGTAGAACAGTAGTGCTATTTTCATTGTCTGAACGTGTGTCAGTGTAGGACGCAGCTAAGGTTGGTGACAAGGTAAATACGGCCTATGTTGAATGAATTACTGATATTGTTGGAAATTCCTGGTCTTTTTGCTAAAATCCAGAGTGGATGTCATATGTCCACTAGGATGTTAATATTTTCTAGATTAGGTCCTATGCATGAATATATGAGACTTAACATGCATGCTTAGCTGGATTCTAAGTTGCTATCTAACAAACATCAGTTAGACATGTAATATGATATTTCTCTAGCATGTTTCTTAAGATTCAGATTTTAATTTTGAGATCTTACAAACTTAATACATATCATGAAAATAAGATTTCACATAGAATCGCAAGATACCAATCTGATTCGATCTTACTTTGCTCATATTCAAGTATAAGAGCAACAATTCTGAAGTAGAACGTGGCCGACTTACTAGGTGTCCTGTAAGAGTATATATATATGGCTACAACAATTTAGCAAGTAAAAATCCAAGTATCTAATAAACCTAATCAAATAATCTGAACCAGTAATTAGCAGCAATTTACTATTAATATGATGCTTAGACCTTTCAATATAATTTATCATATAGTTTGTTTATAAGGACGAGAACACAAGGGAGATCAAGACATGTAAGTGAAAATTAAGATGCTTTGATCCCAATCCAGTATTACGACTCCAATTTCCCTTGCTCCTAAAAGATTTCCGGTAGGGTCTCGATGTTAAAAACCTTGTTTTCATGGTCACCGTGATGTATTCCTTTCACTATGTCACATGGTTTGTGTCTTGTTATGCTTTTGGTTGCACATGCGGCCAGAACACACAAGAGAGTCCTTAAGATACCAAGCAACTCAAGGGTATTCAGTAAATGGCTAGGTCAAGAATGTATAACCGAGGTTGATAAAAGGACATGTCGATGGAGAAATATAGTGAGTTCCCATTGAGATAAATAGACCAAGAAGACACGCAACTCTTTTTACGGTATGGAAGAACATCCATATGACCCTACAATTACGAATATGATAACCCTTTGTGATGCTCGCTTGCAAACTAGGCTTGCCTAACCTTGCTAGATAGCAATAAATCTGAGCCACTTGGCGGGCTCCAAGGAGCAGTGCGAGCAAGGCAATATATGAGACTTACTTAGCGGAGGCAATATATAGACTTACTTAGCGGTGGCTCGGGAAAGTGTTCGTGTTACCATCCTACATAGGCCGGTTATGGGATTTTGGTTGGTAGCTTATAAAGTCTAGGTGTCCCCTCCTTTTCAAGTCGGCTTTTTCGAATGAGTTCTACACACACCTTATGGCTTGATGCGGGCCTAGTATATCAGAGCCTGTCCCACCTTTCGAGGATGCAACACTCGGAGTTGTGGCTTGGACCCCAAAACAAACATGGTCGTGACCACATTTGCTCTTCAAAAGGGTGTGTAGTGTGACGATCCCACATCGGTAAGTATGAGATTGGTTAGTGGCTTATAAAGTCTACGTGTCCCCTCCTCATTTTAAGTTGGCTTTTCGGAGTTAGTTCTACACTTGGCTTATGGCTTGATGCGGGCCTAGTATGAAATGAGTTCGTATTTCGCAAGCTTTGGGAACATGAACATCACTTTCAAAGACCTCTGTCTCAAGCGACTAAGCCATGCGCTTGAAGGGTTATAGGGGGAGCGTTCAAGATTTCTTATCTTTTAAATGTGCATGCGTGCTTCAAAATAAGTATCTTGCTTTTTGTCAAGTGTGTATTCGCTATTACAATTGTGTTTAGAGTTTATCGCTTTAATAAACGATGTATTGAGAAGACAAAACTCCGCCTTGCATATCGTAGGTGGTGTTTGATTTTGCACGGATGTAAAGCGATGTTGAATAACTATTTTGAACATGAGATTGTAGATATGATAATTTAACTAACTTTCGGTATAAGGATAAGATCTTCCTTGTTTGGGTTATACCCTCTCGAGAGCTAATCTTTAAATCAAATGCACACGGCCTAAACCAAGGTGAGCTAATCTATAATTAGATGCATACGGCCTAGACCTAGGTATCCCGTGACGTTTTTTAACCTTCCCTTGCCACCTTTAATATGTACCTAGCGAGGTTTGAACGTTAGAACCTCTTGTGAGGAGGTTAGGTTCTTCACTACTAGGGCATTTGATGGTGGCTGATTAGAACTTAGAACCTCTCGTAATTATCTGGTTTAATCAATCACACGAGATAATTACGACGGATAAGTATTCAGGTTTCGACATTCGTTTGATATTTGTTTTGATGCTTGTATAGATGTCGAAGAACCATCAAATGCATCATATTTGTTTTAATCTACACACGTGCATCATATTATGATGCTTGTATAGATAGCATAATATGATGCACGTGTGTAGATTAACTTGTGGGAAATGTTGCATTAGTTGCTTGCAAGTATGTAGCTGACCCTATTTAATTAAAAGGTAGTAAAGAACAAATGTATCCTTTTTGCATAGAAGCATTATCATCTGGCAGAAGTGGGCCAAAACTTCTGTTGTTCACTTGTTTGTAATTGGTAAAATGGAGCTAAAGCCCTCAAAGTTTTGCAGACATACAATAGTGTGTCAAATTGACAAATTCTGGTTTCCATCTACTCTGTAGCTTGATTACATTTTTAGCAATATATTTCTACAATACATCTAAAATATTTAAAAAGTTTTGAATACAAATACAAGATTTCCTAGCTACATTTTTTAAATACCAGTATATTTCCTAATACATAATTATTCAGACATGAGACATCATAGTATTAAGGTGGATTCACTCATTTGCAAATGTTCGTGAGCGTATCAATAACTTCCTTTTACTGATGTCATGTGTGCGTTTGCTTAACATGTCTATAATAGCGGATCCAACTTATACTCGCCCCGCCATGTAGCACATACCCGAAAAGAACACACTACTGTATGTCCCTTTATGCATGAGGCAAGTGTTTCCTAATCCCATGTAATGGAATTCGACGTACACTCGATTTCCTCTGATCTCTTTATAATTCTGATTTGTTTAAAATATATACGTTATGCACGTTTCTCCCACCAAAATTCATTATCTATATGTACACTATATGTTCATAATAACCCAGTATTTGCAAATGCATTTCATATTCTGGACTTGGATCATTTTCACATCTTCTTTGTATGTTAGTATAGATTCATTAGCTAGTCATGACCATGTCTTCTGAATTTTGTCCAAACATGGCTTTGTAAAGCCAAACTTTATATTTTTGCTACATCTAATGGTCAGTTTCCACTTGGAATGCATATATGTCAATTATCACTAGCAATTGTACCAACATAAAACACATCTAATTTCGTATAACATTTTCATTCTTGTAGTTTCTAAAGAAACGCGATTTCAAACTATAATTTAAAGAAAACACAGATAGTGATATTCTATTTTATACAATAATCAAGACAATACATTAATATAACACTCAAGTCTAATTGTTGACCGAAAGTCTAAATATCCCGTAATACATTACAAAATCATCTACTACAAAATCATAGAAAAAGATGTTTGATCTTTAATTCATAGAAATTCAATAATTAAATAGTTTTAATATTCTTTAATTGATAAGCAAACCCTATTACCACTCATATGTTGATGAATAAGAAAGAAGGGTAGCTTTTCATATATAAGGTTTAGATCGATGTGTAAAAAGGAGAAGGATGAGACACACGTTTAACTAAAATTAACATAATATAGTGATACTAACACTTGGTCTAATTGTTGACCCATAAGTCCAAATTTCTTGTAATACATTATAAAACATACATGTGATGAAATCATAGAAAATAATAAAATGTTTCATTGTTAATGAATGTGAGCAAAATGTAGTTTTTTGTATCTAAGGTTTACATTGGTGTGTGTATAAATGGAAACAAATGAGAGTTTTACTACTTAGGTTAGTCCGAGACCTTGACTAAGATGTACGCGGCTTCCCGTACATTCCTATGTCCATTACTGACCTTCTTTTTATGTGTGCGAGCACATACTATTGATATGCATACGGGTATAAACTATGTGTCAACTATCTAACATGAAAATACATTCAAATATCTAGTTATCCATTTACTCGTATGGATACACCTTTAACATATTAACGTAGCTCAACTATCGAAGTTCATAAAAAATGCGAAACATAATAATTGTTTTATATATGACAATGATATAAAATACAATCGAGCATCCTATAATGAATTTATTATATGTATGACTTTAGACTTCACTCTTTTTATTGACAACACGTATCGCGCAAAAACTTGATAACAAGAAACCCTTACTACTCACACTTCCCGTCCAGCGAATATTTGAAACAAAATGCCGAGACCATGCTCCACATAAACTTATGTGCCGCTTTAAAAAAGTATACACGCGAGCCTACACAACACCATGGAAAAAGAGTTTACGAACAAATTGACCATTATTATAGGGTTTGGGTATGTAATCTTACGTCGGCCACTTTCGCACAAGGTCTAATCCTTAAGCACTAATTACGTTATCCTCAACATGGTCTAATCTACACAAAGGTAAATTCAGTGGGTCATAGTCTCACGGCAAACTAATCTACACAAAGGTAAACGCTACTATTTGGTGGTGGGCTATAGTCTCAAGGCGAACGAGCAAAGGCGGATCACAACATCCCTTAGTAATGGTGTAAATGAAGCAAGAAAACTAGTGAGCTTCTCGAGATTGACTTACAAAGTACTTGAAATTTACTTGATTTAGAAAAAGGCACGCTCAAGCTACCGGAGTAGACTTTCAAGTCGAGCTCGACTATAAATATTCTTGTCTTGTAAAGCTAGTATGCGCTTGTCTTTTTACCTTTTTACTCTTAGGTATATATGTATATTCACGTGTTTTGGTACTATAATAAGCAAGGTTGAGTCGAGCTCAACTCAAATATCTGGGTTATAAATAATATTAACCTCTATTAATATAGTTACCAATATTCAAAATAGTGACGATAATCAAACCTTAATATAGTTGCCAATATTATACCGACAATAATTAGAGGTGGCAAAATGTGCCCAGAAGCAAAAAGATGGGCTAAATGGGCACATTTTTAGAAGATTTGGGCACATTTAGCCCCTTTTTTTGAAATGGGCACATATAGCCCATTGAAAACTTAAATGGGCACAAACGGGCACTTTTTTCTCTCAATTGTTGAACATTAACGATCGTTTTAAAGATTTTTTTATATAATATATTTATTTTTGTTAATATAAATAAGATATTACGTTTAAGGAATTTATTTAGTCGTTTTAGGTCTTTTATTAAGCGATTTGTATAACATGTGCCCGTTTGGCCCGTGTCCGCTTTTAGCGTGCCCGTTTAAACCCGTGCCGTTTTAGTTGCGTGCCGTGCCGCCTGCTTTGCCACCTCTAACAATAATCAACCCGGTCCGGTTGTATAGTAGCGGTTACACCACCGTGCTCGATCTCAATCACAACAAATTGATACTCGGTCGAGCTTGATTCAAGTATCGAACTTGCTACTTCATGGAAAGCACACATTGTCGAATTTAACTTCACCCTAACAAATACTTCAATGTCCATATCTAGGCATGGGTCTTTCAAATAATAATTTTGGCGTCATTATTCTACGGGCTATATGAAAGAAGGTTGTGCGAGAACATGGAGCGAATTCAAATTCCCTTGTTTGTTAGCAATGTGCTTGAAAAAATAGTTGGGTGAAAAGGTTGGGGGCTTCCACATCATTAAAAAGCATGACTAGTAGAATAGTCGGGAAAAGGATTCTTATGTTTCTCACCAAGTGAAGTCGCGAAAGGAAAAGCAAAAAATTGAGCTAGATTCAGTAAGATTACTATGATAGTTCGTCAAACCTTCATAATAAACACTCAAACTCTAGATGTTTATCGTGACAAGCTTGATTCGAGCTTTGTCGATATGTTTTGACCTTGACAAATGTTGAGTTGCGTTTAAGCCTTCATCATTAAAGCTCAAGCTCAATATCTTTATCGTAACAAGCTTCATTCGAGCTAAAGCCGGTACGTTTTGACCTTAAGAAAACTCGAGTTGAGTTAGAGGTCAATTGATAAAATCCGGACACATTTAGCTCGTTGCACTTATGATGATACTTATATGTAGTACATAAGGACAAATGAGTTGCAATTGTCATAGGGTTAAGCTTGGATGGTAATATGCATATGGTTATGTTTTATACTCGCCAAAACTCGACAAAAGCTTGGCTTATATAATATCGCTCTCACTTCAATAATCAATGATAAAATACTGGACTCATTGAGGCCCCATCGGTGGTGGCTCAAAGGAAGAAGTTTATCCATACAAAGTATAAAGAGAAGAGTTGGTATCACCCCTAGTATCAATCGTCAATTAATATCGCCAATATCTTATGAATATAGAAAGTGAAACACAAATTTATCGTTAGACTAGGTCCAACAAGCATGATAAATTGGTTAACGGAATTTTGCTGAATTCCTACCCTATTTCATTTCCTCTAAACTTATCACTTATGAACCTACATATAGCACAAATTGATGTTGTAAGGATTAAATAAATCCTTTCCCTTTCAATTCGGCCCTAGAATTTAGGTACACCTTTGACACGAGATAGAGAAGAAACTTCCACCATGGGCGTTGACGTTGACCGGACGACGAAAAACTAGTTGTCGGAATGAAGCGGCAAGGAGAGCTAGCGGTGAAGTATTATCACCAGCGCTGGTTTAATAGGTTTAATAGAAAAGAGGTCGCCGGATGCGGTGAAGTGGATTTTTTTGTGCTACTTAGAGATCGCCGCCAACGAAGAAAAAATAAATAAAACTTAGAAACCTTGACAATAGAATAGGAGTTTAGACCTTAGAAGAATAAAACGTTAAAGAAATGTGGCCGACGAAGATCGCCGGATATTTTTACCGTAGAAGTCACGGAGTTAATGATGATGGTGGTGTTTCAGTTTTTGTGTGTAGTTACTTTTTAAGAGAGAGAGAGAGAGAGAGAGAGAGAGAGAGAGAGGATATAAATCAATCAAAAAAAGGGTGTAGTAAATATTACCACATGTTAGATCAACATTTTGGTTAATTGTGCAAAGAATTTTCGCCTGTTCAGAGTTAAGACGCGTTGGTTAATAAAGTTCATTCGGAAATCAAAGCTACTTACAACTAAGAGCAAGGTGGTTGGTTGGCTTGTTAAGGGACCAAAGGAGATTCCCCTTTTGATATTCGAGTTTAGGCTGCAAAGACGATTCGTGCTAGCTCTTTCTCTTCTTTAACTAGTTACATGAATAACTGGGCTAGTTTACTATAAAAAATTGTTTGAGAAATTCTGCACATACTAGTTATACATAAAAAGATATCAATAGTTGTGTGGATCAAAAATATTAATGTAGGGGTATCTTACAAGGAGTTGGTATTAATGTAACAAATACAATTTTTGATGGCAAACTAAGAACCAAGTTTTTGTAGTTTACTAAACCGAAAATAATATTTATTTCATCATTACTTTTGTATAGCTACAAATTTGAAAATAAAATAAGCTTGGATTGTCCTGTGGACGATAATCAATTTGAGCAAAGTGAAGAGTTAGAAATTTATCGAGAAATACTGCATGCCTTCACAAAGCCCGATCTAACATCTTGTACTACAAATACGATTCGAGCAATTAATTGCCTCGCATAGTAGCTCATCACTTGTTAAGCGTTTAAAGTCATTAAAGCCTAGTTATTATTAAAGGCTCACATGATTTGTATCATCTTATTAAATGAGTTAATTTGTTTTGCAGTTTATTTTGTGCGAGAAATTTGCTAAACCATGCAGGAACCAAACTATACTTGAGCCTAAACTGAAGCAAAGATCGAGCAACAATCAAGTTTAAGTGCATATCTAAAACCAAGATCGGTATAATGTGGCATGATAAAAAACTTACACTAGTAATGAAGAACCAAGCCAAATCTAATGATATGCAAGACACTACAATGAAGCTTGTAGTTTTACATTAAAGAATATTTGAAGATAAAGGTGACACATAACGCTGACACACAACGTGATTGAGGGTTTTGCTTTTAGGTAAGTCATAAGTGACAATACGCGGGTGTTGTGAGGCTACCCTCTCATGTCTTTAGTTATGTGGTTTATCGAGCTCCATAGCTTTTGCAATGTGAAATGATGACATTGACTTGCTTGGTAGGAGCAAAAGTTGACGAACGTATTGTCATCCAAAAGAAAAGGGTTCAATTAGAAAAAGGTATTTGATTTTAGAGCTTCAAGATAACCTAAATGACATGTTGCAGAACTCATGTCAAAGATTCTAATGTGTACATGTGTGCATCTAAGTATATTCATATTAAGACCTCATGTGGTCATATGAAAGTGAGATTCAACTGATCCCACCAAATGTGAGTGCCTAATTTTAAGGAATAATCTTTCCCCCACCACATGACAAGCCATGAGTAATCTCAATATTACAATCAGAATAATAAAGTATATATAAGGACATGCATGTCTGTGAGTATGTGACTACACATCCTACAGTTGCACCAGCCAGCCATGTATCTTATCTACTCAATAACATAAAGATTATTTCATGTAGACTTGTGTTAATTAAAACTTATATCCACCTTATTCGCTCAATAACATCTAGATTAGTTCATGTTAGACTTATTTAAACTAGAACGTAATCCTAGATATACTCGCAACTATATAAGTAGATATTGTTATAACGTTGTGCAACTAATTAAGCCAATTAATAAAGACCACAGGTTTAGTTACCGTAACAGTCAGTGTTGCAGGAGAAACAGTTTAACTCCAACTAATTTAATTGTATATTTGTAAGTTGAACAAACAACTAGAGTAACAGAAAATATCACCATATATATACCTTAGCAGTTGATCAGATAACATAGTAGTAGCAAAATAATTAAAATGGCGAATTAGTTGTTTGGAAAACCTAACATACAGATACTAGTGGTTGTACTTGTATCCATAAACCTAAAGATCCAGATTCCATATCCACCGCTGTCGAATGAAATGAAGCACGGCTTTGTCATCAAAAATGAATCACCATCGATCACAAGAGATTAAAACATACAAAATAACAAAACAATAACAATTAGAATAGAAACCTTTCACCAGTGGAGTACTCGTACAAGCGATTAGTCCCGGAGAAAACAAAACACCCGACGTCCACGTCACACAGCACAGCCAGCTCATGAGCCTTCTTCATCAGCCCCTTACGCCGTTTTGAGAAGGACACGTGGCGGCTGCCATTATCTTCGATCCGTTTTAGCTCCACTTTGCCTCTCCCCATCTAACGCAATTTTGACCGTGATTTCATACCATCTTTTTGCCAAAAAAGTCAAACTATTTATCTATCTCTGGGAAACCAAGTTTTCTGAAATGCCACCTGGCACTCCGGCCGTTTTTAAACACTTTTTTTCACATTCCTTTTACTCGTAGTTTTTTTTTAGTATAAAAACAGTGGCTGGGGGAGAGAGTTATTGGGGTTGTGGAATATGGGTATGGGTCGGGTTTTAATTATGTGAAAATATCTTTTGTGATAGCTAGGTGTTAAAAGTTAAAAGTAACATAATAACATGGTGACTAGTTTTTTCCTCTGCTCAAGGGAAAGCAACGTCACCACCTTTCCAGTTTTGTCTATGACTCATTTTTTCTAGACTTTGCTTAGTGCCTGCGTGTATCCGTACAACACTACAAGTTCTAAAAGCAATAAGAGCGCAAGGTGAGGGAAGAGCGGATAACACGTTATTGGTATGTCAGCTCAGCGCTACCTCATCACCTCCCCAATAACACACCAATAACTAAAACTCCATCCCTCATAACACACCACTAACATGTTATTGGGTCCCACAAAATATTCCACTAAAAATACTCACTCACTCACAATACACACACAACATCACCAATGGCTTGAACCATTCAAATGGCTTGGGGACCTTTGGCACACCAACGGCACATAACACGGTATGGTAATAACAAACGGTTTATCCCCAATTCAACAAACGGTCAAACTAATATTAATAATTCTATAAACCAACGCGCCAAAACGGTTTATCCCCAATTCACCCAAACCCAGAAGTGAAGAACCCTAATTACCCTTTCCCACAATTGACCACAATCACTTAAATTAAGGGCAATCATGTACTTTTACCTAACACACCTGATACACGGAATGCCACGTTGGCAATCCGTGTGTCATACTACCCATCCCTCTTCTCTGATTGGTCGAGCATACGTGTGGAGATTGGTCCAATGGTCATGAATGATGGGATGATGCTAGAAGATGATCTAAAGGTGGAAATCCGTCAAGAGAAAGCACAAGCTCAAGTTTCTGGATCCTTGTTCAGGCTCAAGGCTTGCTATAAATACCTCTTCATTTTCATTGTAATTTCATGTAGTAGTTTCTGAGTAGTGTAGCTTATTAGTGTTTTCAGTATTTTAAATCAATTCTTGTATTTCAAATTCAATAGTGTACTCAGTTTTCAATTAATAAAAGTATTTTAGCCTTAATTCTCATTAGTTCTAAATTTCTGTTCTCTTGTTACAAATAGCTTATTATTACTTAGGGCCCGCTTGGTTCAAAGTGGGGAAAGAGAAAGGGAAATGGAATGCAAAGGAATGAGTGATGTGGGTAATCAATCCCTTACCCCTTAATTTATTCTATAATGGTTCATTACCCGTAACTAACCAAGCACTAAATAATGAGTGAGGTGGGTCCTTTTGAATACCTTACCCATTCCCCACCCCCTTAACCCCCAACCAAGCACGCCCTTAGTTTTGCTTAATATAGCTTATAACTCATCATAATCAGTTTCACATTCTTCTAAAATAAAAATCACAAAAGAAAATTGGAAAAACTATTTGAAAAATTAAAAAAAAAATACTTCAAATCTGTTTTTAAATTGTATTCAGCTTATGTTCTTTGTTTCTATAAGCTTTTATAAGGTTACCTTAGCTTATTGATTGCTTACATACTCACTACTCAGTTCCTACAACCAATTCACACAAAAAGTCAAACTAAGTCAAACTGCAGAAATCTGAATTAATGTGGGAGAATTGCTGATATGGAGATGGAATTAGGTTGAGATTAGATCTACTTTGGGTTTAGAATAGTTGTCTATTGATTTCATTGAGCATGCCATAGTGGCAGGACTATTGTAAGTCTCATTTTTCAATTATTGAATCAGTAGTGTAATTTGTTCTAATGTTGCTTCTCAATTTTGTTTAATATTGTGTAGTTAGTGACTTTTATGATTGATTAGTTGTAGTAATAATCTGCTTAGTATTGTTGTAGTAAATCTGCACATTTTTTAGGCTAATCTACACATCTAGATTAGATAGGTTTAAGAGTTGAGTTGCTGTCTCATCTGAATTATTTAAGTGTGACTTGATGTTCTGAATTGAAGTTAGGATTGCAGTAGGGTTTGGATGTTAATTGTGTTGGTTTTGGCATATTAAGGAGTGTTTGGTAATAGGTATAAATTTGAGTTTGATGCTGGTACAGAGGTTAAACTCTATCAATTCAGTATCACTTAGGTTCATTATATTCATTTAGAACTTTAGTTTGCATCCTAGAACTCTAAAAGTCAAAATCACCATTAAACTGCTCATTTTTGCATCTTAGTTAGAAGTAAGGTAGGATAACTTGCATAATATGTGTAGGATAACTAGGTTAGCTTAATTTGATCATATTGTATCTTAAATCAACATTAACAATATGTTTGCAAGATCAAAAGTCATATAAGTCAATTTCTAAATCTGTCAAAAAGTCAAAAGATGTTTTTCATTTTTGAGTACTAATGTTTATGGATTTTTAATTTACACATCTCTGGTTCAAATTTATTGAAACTCAGGATTTTACAACTTCTGTTGGTGGTGTATTGATTGGTGCTAAACCGTCAAGTTATCTCACACAAGCTAGCCACTTGTGAATGGCTAACCGTAAGAAACTTAAAACAGTTCAAACACTAATGCAATTAAGATCAGAGGAATATAGTGGATTCCTGGGTCGTTAAGTCCCACGGAGGATGAATTGGTGTTTACACACGACGGATGTCGAATAATCACTAAGGATAGTGATCGAGAAGGATTTTGAAATATTTATACCTAAAGAAAAAGTTTTGTAAATTACAGGGCTTAAATGCAAATTAAAAGAAATTAAAAAGATAAAATATATTAAATAAATGCTATCACTATTTTTACAATGATGTTTTGTGATTTATAAAATAAAATAACTTAAATAAACTATTTTAACTAAAACGTAAACTTAAATTATCTAAAACTTGATTTAAAATAAAAGCGTCGTTATTTATAAAATTACGAAATACAAGCAAGCAAAAAGCGTAAAATTTATGAAATAAAATCCTACAAGTGTAAAAACAATTTTCTTACGTAGTATATGACAAAAGAAAATTTTAGAAAAAGATTTATATTTTTAGACTTTTATATTTTTATTATGAATTAAATACTAATTTAGACTAATTAAATCATTAAAAATACTAAAACTATTTAGAAAAATCTGAAACTTTTTTATAAAATACTTTATACTAATACAATTTTATGAAAAATACAAAAGTTGAAAAAGCTAGTTGAAATAAGCTAGAAATAAGCTAATATGTTCGTATAAGCTAAAGAGACAAAACAAGGTTATGTATTAAATTGTGCAAAGTAAAACTGAAAAAGACCCAAGGGCGAGTGGTAGTGTGTGTGTGTGGTGAGCTGGGTGGCCAGGGTTCGAATCCCAGCACTGCCTTTTTGCTAACTTTTTATTTTTGGACTTTTTCTTTACAAACTTATTAAGCTAATGATTTTAAGCAACTTTTACAACTACAACTTTTTATGAAAATGACTAATAAGCTCAGATTTGAGCTTATTATTCCAACAGTGGAGCTTTTGAGCTTAACTTGATTTTTAAGGCTCAAACAAACTTGCAAGCTGGAAACAAAGGTGGAATAAGCTAAGTTAAGCTACAAGCTACTAATATTTAAGCTAGAAAACACAAATAAGCATACTGATAAGCTAGGAATAAGCAATAAGCTATATCACTAAACTAAACAACCAAACAGTCTTGTGGACTTTTTCAAGGCCAAAATAAGCTAAGTAAATAAGCTCACAAGCTCAAAACAAGCCTTGAGTCAACAAGCTGGCTAGGTGGGCTTCCCAAAAAACCAAAACTCACAAGCTATGATCCACTATTAAGCTTTTAACAAGCTTGTGAAAGTGGCTTGTAAACCACTGAATGCTTGGTGTATACAGAAATGGGACAAGTTATAAGCTTGATGCAGCCCTAGTAAACAAGTTAGAAATTGAAAACTTAAGCTTGGGACCTTAAGTTGGGTAGGTCAGCTATCCAAAGAAACAAATTTCACAAGATTTGACCAACTAATAAGCTCTTTGTGAGCTTATAAAAGTGGTAGGCTCAACTGTGCACAGAGCACAAATTTGAAATGGTGTCTAAAATAAGCTAAGGAAAACGCTATTAAATAAGCTATTTGGAAAATATAAAAAATACTAGGTTAAAGATAAGCAACTCTATTTTAATATCCTAGAAGCTCAAGTTTTAAAGTTTAACAGTAAGTCCTATAGAAATTAATCTAATTTATTAAAAAACGACCAAACTGAGAATTTGACTTTTTAAGATTAACTAGAAAGTTGACTAAAGTGAACTTTAAATTGATTATACTAACTGATTATGTTAAGTTAAGGTATAATATGATTAAATTAAGCTAAATGACCAAGTTTTAAACTACTTTGATGAATTTTACAAGCTAAAATCTAACAGTTAACTAGTTAAGTGGAATTAAATGGTATTTTGACTTTTACAAAGTAAGGACTGGTTTTCTTTGCTTCTTTGAGTTCTTAGGTGCTTATGTAATACAAAACAACAACAAGCATCAATACATTTAGCCTTTAACACAAGAATACAAGAAACCAAACAACTCTTTATAGGAATTGTTTTAAAGATTTCCAAGGAATTTAATGATTGAAACCATGAACTTGATTTAAGACCTTATAATATCATATATTAAGACCGAATAAGCACTAAACCACAAAGAATAACAACATAAGACCGAGAAATTACAATTATGCTAAATTAAGCGTGAAAATGAGATTTTGATAACTACAAATTGAAAAGAACAAGTGATCGGTTTTAAAGCTTAATTATACTTAACTAAGATCGATAAACATGAACTTACAAAGTTTTAAGCTAATGAGCAGATCAAACGTTGAAATGCCAAAATGGAGAATTAAGCTTACAAGATGATTCCAAGTGAAACATGAGAACCAAGGATCGAGAACAGATCCTATAGCTTCCCAAGAAGCACTAAACCCAAGGCAATCCTTTATTAACCCTACTTTAATGTCTTGATCTTCATTTCCACAGTTTTTTGATTTTTCCACTATTTTTGAGTATTTTTGGTATTTTTTTTTTTTTTGATACTAAACAGAGTTTTAAGGTATCTAAAAGCTTTAATAAGCTTTCTGAGGAGCTTATATTGGCTTATGAGTCCTTATCATCCACTACAAACAACATTCAAACAATTTGAGATTTTGAACTTTGAAAATGCATAAACTGAAATCATGAACATAAACTGGAATTGCTTATTGATAAAGGTTTATAATACACTGAAAACACTTAATTCAACACTAGAAAGCTTAAACATACACTGGAAATTAAAGTTTAACTAATTCGACATAAACTAAGTGAAATTACACTAGATATCTTTCTTCTGCTTCTCCCTCTTTCTTTATAGCATTTTGAGACTCCCCACTTGATTCTGAACATATCCCATCAACAATCTTGGCCATTGATTGAGTCAAACTCATCCTAGCCTTTAAACTTACTTTTGGCGCCAAAAGTGCAAATGGTTGCTTGAGACAGTTTCAGAGTAATTAAAGAAGTTTGGGATGTTATGTGAGGTGGAGGGGACAATATGTGAAGTAGTCATGGAGTAGGAGTGATTTGGAAAGCAAAAACAGAGGTTTGTGAGTGCTAAAGTAAACTGCTATGGTGGGGATGCATTAATTGGTTGTGGGCTGGTGTATAGGTGGAAAGGGGATGGTATACAGGTGTTAGGGGTGAGGTGGAAAGGTGGTGGTGAGAAAACCAGCTCTGGTTTTGGGATTCAGCTTGTGGAGAAGGAGATGAACAGTGAAGGAGGTATTTGGGCGCGCATTGACCTTTTTTGACCGGGTTTAATATTAACGGGTGTTGGTTGTTGGGCTTGGGAAGGGATTGGGCCAAGGTGGGTTAATGGATTGGATTTGGATGTTTAATAACACAAGGGTCCGTTTGGTGTAGCTAGTAAATACAAGGACCATTTATGTAATTATGCCAAACATGAGGGACCAATCTTGCCTATTTTCCATAGTTCTCACAAGGACCAAACCTGCCATAAATGAATAGTACAAGGACCATATGCATAAAATTCCATTTTTTATAAATCCAAGGACTATTTATGACATTTTCAAAACTTGAGGGACCTAAATTGTAATTTTGCAAATTTTGATTTCAAGGGCTTGTTTTGACAACTTATGAATCCCAAGGACCTTTGTGATATTTTACAAGTTTTGGAATGACCAGGACTGCTTTTTGACAATTTTTCAAACTTGGGGACTAAAGCGCCAATTATGCAAACTTGATACGTTTTCACCGATTTTGGTATTTTGCATTTAAAACACATAAAACACTTGTTTGTGATATTTTTATCATTTTGATGCGTTTCTGAGTGTTTTCAGATGTTTTTGCAGTTTAAATAGTACAAAAATGATGAGTATTTAGACACTCATCAATCCCCCACACTAAGCTATTGCTAGTCTCTAGCAATCTTTTGAGAAAACATAATGGATTTGAATCTCTTTACCAAAAGCCATTACTTCTGGAGTAGCCAATTGTTTCAGTTCAAGTAAGAACCTTGGCACAATGATAACCAAATGATTTTGAGCAAATCATAAGCTTTCAACGGATTTGATTTGTCTTTACCGAAGCCGTTTGCTTCGGACTAGCCAACTCTTAGATAAATTATCAATATTATCTTTGGTGAGCCGATTACCAATTATGGTTTTTCCATCGCCTTTACCACAAGCCATAAACTTGCGGGCTAGCCAACTTTTCACTAGTTTAAAGATATGGTGAGTTGAACACCATACAATTTTGGGCAAATTGTAAGCCATGAACGGATTTGAGATATCTTTAGCAAGAGCCGCTTGCTCTTGGATTAGCCAATCCTTATGTGGGTTAGACATGGTGGATGATTACCATTTCTCGAGTAAGTGAAAACACTTACTCCAAAAAATTTGGCCAAAACGGGGAATTAGGCGGTATAATTACATGATAAAATTCGTGAGAATTCCCCACACTAGAAATGAATATTGCCTCAATATTCATAGTACCGCATGTTATGCCGAAACATAGAACATAAAAGGAAATATTACGGCCATTATTTTGTTTTTGATATATACACTTTTTTTTTTTTTTTTTTTTTTTTAAGATTGATATATACAACAGTGTGGGAAATTCCCCACACTAGGGTGGTGAAAAGGGTAAGAAGATGAAATATGGGTGAAAACCCATATGGTGTGTCTCATTTTTGATTCTCGAGTCACTAGCTTGACTCGATCCCGCATTCATTGGCTCATGGGGAAAGTTTGTAGATCCGTGACAACCACGGATGGAATGTCCTCCAAAATAATGCATTAATCGATGACCATTCACTTTAAAATTTGGACCATCAGCCGAGATAACTCAATGGTGCCATAAGGATAAACCTTAGTGATAGTAAATGGACCGCACCAACGGACTTAAGCTTTCCGAGAAAATCTTCAATCTTGAATTGAAAAGAAGGACTCGATCACCAACGTTAAAAACGCGGTTCTTGATTTTAGAGTCATGAATCTTCTTTGTCTTTTGTTTATAGATCAAAGAGTTTTCGATGCTTGATCACAAGTTCATTTAGTTCATTCATTTGAACTTTTCTCGTGATCACCACCGTCAGATATCAAGTTTGCATGTTTTAAGGCCCAGAAGCCTTGTGCTCAAGTTCAATCGGAAGATGACATGCCTTCCGTACACTAGCTTGTATGGAGTACACCCAATTGGTGTTTTGTAAGTCAGACGAAAGGCCCGTGAGCGTCATCCAGCTTTATCCGACCGGGATGCACGATTTTCGCCATCGTCCTTTCAAGGATTCTTTTAATACCACGGTTTGAAACTTCCACCGCCCACTTGTTCGGGGGTGGTATGCGAGAGAGACGGTGGTAACACCATACTTTGCATGACACGATCAAATTGGTCATTACAAAATGTGTACCACGATCACCGATTATCGCTCCGGAGTTCCAAACCCGCAAAAGGATTTTAAAAACTTCACAACAACTCGCATCATTGGTAGGTAAAGCTTTCGCTTCAACCCATTTTGACAAATAGTCAACATCCACGAGTATGTACTTGTTACCTCGAGAAGATGGAAATGGCCCTATAAAGTCAATACCCCGGATGTCAAATATCTCACAAACTTGAATGGCGCTTTTATGCATTTCATTTCTTTGAGAGATATTACCGTGACGTTGACAAGCGTCACATGCTTTGACAAATTCATGGGCATCCTTGTAAATAGTGGGCCAATAAAACCCGGAATCAAACACCTTTTGGCGGTGTAGTTTGACTATGATGGCCCCTGGGTCCAAAGATGGCAAGCTTTGAGAATGTCAAGAGCTTGTCCATAAACACACCGTCGGATGACTTGATCCGCATGTATTTTTAATAAGAAGGGTCGTCCCGTAGTAATGTTTAACATCCTGAAGAATTTGTTCTTCCGCTGGGTTGACATCCCTTTCACTATGAAGTTACCCGCATGGTAATTTTGAAGTCAAGAAACCATGGGTAGAAGAGTTTCCACGAAAAGAGACCGATTGAGTGTCTCGAGAGGAAATGTTTCATTTATTTCCTTTTCTCGAAAACATCTTGGTGAGGGTTCTCTAATCGGACAGATGATCGGCCTGTGTTCTCGCCTCCTTTTTATCACGTATAATGATATCAAATTCCGGAGGAGGAGAACCCAACGAAGCAATCTCGCTTTGCATCTTGTTTTGCAAAGAGATATTTGAGAGCCGAGTGATCCGTATACACTACACATTTGGTCAAGATTAAGTATGGCGAAATTCTCAAACGCATACACCACGGCTAATAGCTCTTTTTCGTGGTGGTGTAATAGGTTCGAGCTCACCATAGTCTTACTTACGTAGTGGATAGGTCGAAAATGTTAGCTCTACGCTGCCCTAGGACCGCGCCAATAGCAAAATCACTTGCATCGCACATGAGCTCAAAAGGCAAGTCCCACGGGAGCAACGAGAATGGGTGCTTCAAAGAAGCTTTTTCTTTAATGTTTCAAAAGCTTCGATGCACTCGGTGAGAAGATAAAAGAGCATCCTTTTCAAGAAGATGGGTCATAGTCGGGCGATTTTGGAAAAATCTTGTATGAATCTCTGACGTAAACCGGCATGACCTAAAAACCCTAATACCTTTGACGGTAGTAGGATGAGGTAATTAGCAATAACATCAACTTTTGCTCTATCAACCTCAATCCCATTTTTGAAATTTTATGGCCAAGGACTATGCCTTCTTTGACCATAAAGTGGCTTTTCTCCCAATTTAGACAAAGATTTGTGTCTTCACACCTTTGAGCATTTTATCTAAATGGAGAGACATGTTTGAAACGAATCCCCAATGACCGAGAAGTCATCCATAAACACCTCCATTGTTTCCGATCGTCGTGGAAAATGGCCATCATACATCGTTGGAACGCGCCAAGAGCGTTACATAAGCCAAGAGGCATACGTCTGTAGGCAAAAGTTCCGTATGGGCAGGTGAATGTGGTCTTTCTTGATCCTTTGGATCAATGGAATCGAAAGTAACCCGAGAAACCATCAAGGAAACAATAGTATTCATTCCCCGCTAATCTCTCAAGCATTTGGTCCATAAAGGGTAGAGGAAAATGGTCTTTTCGGTGGCGTCATTCAACTTACGATAGTCAATGCAAACACGCCATCCTCGTAACCAATTGAGTTGGAATTAACTCGTTATCTTCATTTGTGACAACAGATTATGCCACCTTTTAGGAACACAATGAATTGGGCTAACCCAAGGACTATCGAGATCGGGTAAATCAATCACGCATCAAGAAGTTTGATAACCTCCTCGCTTGATAACATCATGGATTTTGGATTCACTCTTCTCGATGTTGAACTCTGGTTTGAAGTCATCCTCCATCAAGATTTTGTGAGTACAAAACTCGTGGTTGATACCCTTAATGTCGGAGAGTTTCAAGCAATTGCTTGCTTGTGTGACTTCAAGACCTTTATGAGAGCATCTTTTTCATCTTTACTCAAATCTCGAGCAATAATGACAGTAATTTATCATCACCTTCAAGAAATGCATACTCGAGATGAGGAGGTAAGTCCTTAAGTTCGACTTGAAATTCTTCGCTTTTCTCAACCGACTTGACTTCCTTGTTATGAAGTTCGACGGAGGAGCGATGATGGATCATCATTAAGCGACTTCTCAATGAGAAGTATGTCCCCATCGATGTCGATGGGAGCGTGATCTATTTCCATGGAATGTAATCACTAGACAAGTAGGCTTCAATCTCTTCCAAGATGAAGTCACTTTCCTTAAAAGGAGTGAGAGAAGGAGTAGAATTGGCGATGATAGGTTGAGATGAATGAGTGAGATTATCACCAAGAATTATGATCATAACCAAGAACTTCTTGAGTACTCTTGAAGCAACATCAATGATATCTATTCGTTAACCGATTCGAATCATAATTTGCAGTACCTCAAGTTTGATCAAGGTTAAAGGTGACAACTTCATTACCAACACGTAATGTGATTTCTTGCTCAAATACATCAATGAGAGCACGGCCCGCTCGTGAATCCTCGACCAACAATGAGAGGAACCCGATGATCGGCATCAAAATCAACAACTACAAAGTCGGTGGAAAATGGAACTTTCCTACTTTACAAACACGCCCTCGGCAATGCCAAGAGGACGGAGATTGTAACGATCCGCAAGCTCGAGAGTCATGCATGTAGGAGTAAGTTCCGTAAGAGAAAGTTTCTTCCATCTTGAATAAGGCATCGTGTTGATGCTTGCACCAAGATCTCGCTAAGGCAAAGCATTCAACCATTCCCGGAAATACACAAGGTAAGAGAAATTTTCCGTGATCTCCAAGCTTTTTCGAAGCTTTTTCGTGATAACCGCAGAGCGCTCGTTAAGAGGAGTTTTAGCCATTTCAAACAAATTTTTCCTTGTTGCTTAACATGTGTTTGAGAGTTGATGCAAATTTGGGCATCAAGATGATAGCATCCGCAGCTTATGTCAAAATGTAGTTCTTGGAAAATTTGAAAAATTTGTCCATTTGATGATTGGCTTTTTCGTGGAGCTTTTGCTCATTCAAACGTGATGGGTAAGGAATAGAAGTTTTGGATTTGGTATTTTCAACGGAGCTACTGGTGGTTCAAAACAACTCTGGATTAGACTTGGGTTTCGGACAACTTCGAGGTTGGACTCACAAGGCGGGACGTGTCGCGGTACTTCGTGGGCTTGAATAATGCACCTTGTCCGTTGTATCCTTGGTAACTTGACTCATTTCTCCTAGTGGAGGAGGCATTGGAGTCGAGGTCCATTGTGTGTCTTAGGTTCACTTTCTACTACCTTAGGGAGAGAAGAAGAGGTAGTAGGAATAGCGTGTCACCATATGAAACACCACTTGGTCGTGATCGCTTTGCATCGCCCTCGGGTTAGCGATCGTGTTGCTCGGAAGTTTTCCGAGCCCGAGGGTTGATCATTTAAAGACTTCTTGAGATCGCCGATCCGACCGACCAACAACTGTTCATTTCATCTTGGGATTTCATGAATTGCTTCAATAACTCATCGATGATGGTATTGGAGGATGTGGAGGGAAATTCGAGGTCGGATGTTTTGATTAGGACCTTGTTGTTGAAAATTCCTTGATTAGGATTAACATTTCCTTGAAATTGATTCCCTCGATTGAAATTGTTTTGATTAAGGTTCCTTGATTTTGGAAACCTTGATTGGGTCCAGGATAGAAATTACCTTGGTTTTGATAACCTTGGTTCATTCTAGGTTGATTCGATTCTGTTAGGATTCGTTAAAATCGGGTGGTGCCTCGATAAGTGTTAGCACGGTAGTTTGGTTCATTTTGAGGACGGTATTGATTACCTCCTTGATTTGAAGTACCGGCTATAGCATTGGCTTCAAACGGACTACCATCGGTGGCGATGACAGTTGTAGTATGCATGAGGACCACCACAAGTAACACAAACTTCAACTTTCTTCACTTCACCATGTGATGGTGTTTGAGTGAATGTGACTTTCTTTTGGTTAGCAAGAACCAAAGCTCGAATAAAGATCGATGAGTTTATCAATCTTAGCATCGCTTGGATGTACTCACATGAGATGAAGTAGAAGGTCCGACATTAGACCGAGACCGAGATGTCTTTGTTCGGAAAAGGCGGACCGGGACTTGTTTTCAATGATTTGTAAGGCTTCTTTGGGGTCTTGCTCAGAAATTACCTCCCGGAGGCATTCAAAGAGTCTTGATTGGTCCGGTTCGCACCATTGTAGAAAGTATCCATTTGCATTAACTCGGTAAAACCATGATGTGGACATCATGAGCAATTCTTTGTAACGATCCCATGCCTCCCGAATGATTCATCAAATCTCGAGAAAATTTCATTATCTCATTCTTAAGACTTGTAGTTCGGGATGTAGGATAGAATTAGTTAGCGAACTTGGTGACTAAATCCTCCCATGTCTCAATAGAACGAGGGGTTGTTTCTCAAGCCAATTAGGGCTTGTCCTTCAGAAAATGAGAATAGAAGAAGCTTGATAGCTTCATGGGACATTCTTGTATTTGATGGTAGATGCAATCTTGTTAAACCATCGAATGTGTGCATGAGGATCATCCGCTCAAAACCATAGAATTGGCTTTGGGTTACCAGTTAAGCAACCCGGTTTGAGCTCAAAGCATCACCACAATGGCTGGGACAACAATGGCATCTCCGTAACCCTCGATGGGTGCTTGGAGAAGCTCATTCATCGGCTTGTCTTCGCCATTTCGACGAGGAGTGGTGGTGGTAGACGCCTCACCACGGCCAAGGAGCGTAACGCCCTCACGCTCACGAGGAATCTTTCCAAGTTCGAAAGCGGACTTGTAGAATCGGAAGAACGAGCGCATGCACTAAGTATAAAATCAATTTTCAAAACAAATGCGAGGCAAAACGACAAGTGAACTTAACCAATAATCACAAATGAAATGGTTTCTTTGAAAAAGGTACACCAAATCACAAGGACACAAAGGCAAGTTTTAAATCGTGGTTGAGAATTTATTATGGTCACACCCCGGTTAGTAGGTGTCTTGCCTTGATTTGCGGTGGTTGATTTTTATGTATTTAAGTACCACCGAAAAGACGAGGTAATGATTTGTGCCGATGGTTTAAAACTTTTGGACAATATTTTGGTATCGTCTCGCTTAACCAAATCGCATCTCTTTAGATTTATATTAACTTTACAAAAACTGTTTACAAACGATGGTATATGTGCAAGCACGGGTCCGAAATGCTTAAAACACGCTTACTGACCTCCCAGTGCGCGCCTAAAATTTGATTGGTGCTAAACCGCTGTTATCTCACACAAGCTAGCCACTTGTGAATGGCTAACCGAAGAAACTTAAAACAGTTCAAACACTAATGCATTAAGATCGAGGAATATAGTGGATTCTCGGGTCGTTAAGTCCCACGGAGGATGAATTGGTGTTTAACACGACAGATGTCGAATAATCACTAAGGATAGTGATCAAGAAGGATTTTGGAATATGTATACCCAAAGAAAAAGTTTTGTAAATTACAGGGCTTAAATGCAAATTAAAAGAAATTAAAAGATAAAATATATTAAATAAATGCTATCACTATTTTTACAATGATGTTTTTGTGATTTATAAAATAAAATAACTTAAATAAACTATTTTAACTAAAACGTAAACTTAAATTATCTAAAACTTGATTTAAAATAAAACGACGTTATTTATAAAAATTACGAGAAGCAAGCAAAAACGTAAAATTTATGAAATAAAATCCTACAAGTGTAAAAACAATTTTCTTCGTAGTATATGACAAAAGAAAATTTTAGAAAAAGATTTATATTTTTAGACTTTTATATTTTTATTATGAATTAAATACTAATTTAGACTAATTAAATCATTAAAAATACTAAAACTATTTAGAAAAATCAAACTTTTTATAAAATACTTTATACTAATACAATTTTATGAAAATACAAAAGTTGAAAAGCTAGTTGAAATAAGCTAGAAATAAGCTAATATGTTCAGTATAAGCTAAAGAGACAAAACAAGGTTATGTATTAAATTGTGCAAAGTAAACCGAAAAGACCCAGGCGAGTGGTAGTGTGTGTGTGGTGAGGGTGGCTGTGGTTCGAATCCCAAGACCGCTTTTTGCTAACTTTTTATTTTTGGACTTTTTCTTTACAAACTTATTAAGCTAATGATTTTAAGCAACTTTACAACTACAACTTTTATGAAAATGACTAATAAGCTCGATTTGAGCTTATTATTCAACAATGATGGAGCTTTTGAGCTTAACTTGATTTTTAAGGCTCAAACAAACTTGCAAGCTGGAAACAAAGGTGGAATAAGCTAAGTTAAGCTACAAGCTACTAATATTTAAGCTAGAAAACACAAATAAGCATATTGATAAGCTAGGAATAAGCAATAAGCTATATCACTAAACTAAACAACCAAACAGTCCTGTGGACTTTTTCAAGGCCAAAATAAGCTAAGTAAATAAGCTCACAAGCTCAAAACAAGCCTTGAGTCAACAAGTCAAGCAGGTGGGCTTCCAAAAACCAAAACTCACAAGCTATGATCCACTATTGCTTTTAACAAGCTTGTGAAAGTGGCTTGTAAACCATCGAATGCTTGGTGTATACGTAAATGAGACAAGTTATGCTTGATGCAGCCCTAGTAAACAAGTTAGAAATTGAAAACTTAAGCTTGGGACCTTAAGTTGGGTAGGTCTGCTATCCAAAGAAACAAATTTCACAAGATTTGACCAACTAATAAGCTCTTGTGAGCTTATAAAAGTGGTAGGCTCAATGCGCACAGAGCACAAATTTGAAATGGTGTCTAAAATAAGCTAAGGAAAAAGCTATTAAATAAGCTATTTGGAAAATATAAAGAATACTAGGTTAAAGATAAGCAGCTCTATTTTAATATCCTAGAAGCTCAAGTTTTAAAGCTTAACAAAGAAGTCCTATAGAAATTAATCTAGTTTATTAAAAACCACCAAACCGAGAATTTGACTTTTAAGATTAACTAGAAAGTTGACTAAAGTGAACTTTAAATTGATTATACTAACTGATTATGTTAAGTTAAGGTATAATATGATTAAATTAAGCTAAATGACCAAGTTTTAAACTACTTTGATGAATTTTACAAGCTAAAATCTAACAGTTAACTAGTTAAGTGGAATTAAATGGTATTTTGACTTTTTACAAAGTAAGGACTGGTTTTCTTTGCTTCTTTGAGTTCTTAGGTGCTTATGTAATACAAAACAACAACAAGCATCAATACATTTAGCCTTTAACACAGTAAATACAGCAAAACCAAACAACTCTTTATAGGACTGTTTTAAAGATTTCCAAGGAATTTAACAGATTGAAACCATGAACTTGATTTAAGACCTTATAATATCATATATTAAGACTGAATAAGCACTAAACCACAGCAATAACAACATAAGACTGAGAAATTACAATTATGCTAAATTAACTGTGAAAATGAGATTTTTGATAACTACAAATTGAAAAGAACAAGTGACTGGTTTTAAAGCTTAATTATACTTAACTAAGACTGATAAACATGAACTTACAAAGTTTTAAGCTAATGAACAGATCAAACAGTGAAATGCCAAAAATGGAGAATTGAGCTTACAAGATGATTCCAAGTGAAACATGAGAACCAAGGACTGAGAACAGATCCTATAGCTTCCCAAGAAGCACTAAACCCAAGGCAATCCTTTATTAACCCTACTCCAATGTCTTGATCTTCATTTCCATGCATTTTTGATTTTTTCACTATTTTGAGTATTTTGGTATTTTTTCTTTTTGATACTAAACAGAGTTTTAAGGTATCAAAAGCTTTAATAAGCTTTCGATGAGCTTACATTGGCTTATGAGTCCTTATCATCCACTACAAACAACATTCAAACAATTTGAGATTTTGAACTTTGAAAATGCATAAACCGAAATCATGAACATAAACTGGAATTGCTTATTGATAAAGGTTTATAATACAATCGAAAACACTTAATTCAACACTAGAAAGCTTAAACATACATCGGAAATTAAAGTTTAACTAATTCGACATAAACTAAGTGAAATTACACTAGATATCTTTTTCTCTCGCTTCTCCTCTTTCTTTATAGTATTTTGAGACTCCCACTTGATTCGAACATATCCCATCAACAATCTTGGCCATTGATTGAGTCAAACTTATCCTAGCCTTTAAACTTACTTTTGGCGCCAAAAGTGCAAATGGTTGCTTGAGACAGCCAGAGTAATTAAAGAAGTTTGGGATGTTATGTGAGGTGGAGGGACAATATGTGAAGTAGTCATGGAGTAGGAGTGATTGGAAAGCAAAACAGAGGTTTATGAGTGCTACAAGAACCTGCTATGGTGGGATGCATTAATTGGTTGTGGCTGGTGTATAGGTGGAAAGGGATGGTATACAGTGTTAGGGGTTAGGTGAAAGGTGGTGGTGAGAAAACCACCTGGTTTTGGGATTCACTTGAGAAGGAGATGAGCAGTGAAGGAGGTATTTGGGCGCGTTGACCTTTTTGGACCGGGTTTAATATTAACGGGTGTTGGTTGTTGGGCTTGGGAAGGATTGGGCCAAGGTGGGTTAATGGATTGGATTTGGATGTTTAATAACACAAGGGTCCGTTTGGTGTAGCTAGTAAATACAAGGACCATTTATGTAATTATGCCAAACACGAGGACCAATCTTGCCTATTTTCCATAGTTCTCACAAGGACCAAACCCGCCATAAATGAATAGTACAAGGACCATATGCATAAAATTCCATTTTTATAAATCCAAGGACTATTTATGACATTTTTAAAACTTGAGGACCTAAATTGTAATTTTGCAATTTTTGATTTCAAGGGCTTGTTTTGACAACTTATGAATCCCAAGGACCTTTTGTGATATTTTACAAGTTTTGGAATGACTGTGGACCTGTTTTGACAATTTTTCAAACTTGGGGACTAAACCGCCAATTATGCAAACTTGATACGCTTTTCACCGATTTTGGTATTTTGCATTTAAAACACATAAAACACTTGTTTGTGATATTTTTATCATTTTGATGCGTTTCGAGTGTTTCGGATGTTTTGCAGCTTTAAATAGTACAAAATGATGAGTATTTAGACACTCATCAATCCCCACACTAAGCTATTGCTAGTCCCTAGCAATCTTTTGAGAAATGATAACGCTACACGCCGCTCGGGGTCAAGGAAACTTCCTTTTCTTCGAGCAAGTTTTATAACACCCTAGGCAATGAACCTAATCGTTGTAGTGTAGTAATTAGGGTAAGCCACGGGTATTGATATCGCTCTCAGGGAATAGTGTCGTTAGTGAAGTGTATGTCGATTTAAGTCTAAAGGTGAGGATGATTATTTTGTATTTTTATATTTTATGAATCTCGGTTTTGAGGGAGGGTGGAATTAGTTGCTAGTCAACTATCCCAAAAGATACTAACTAAATTATGGGTCTACCAGAACGTGAAGCGATCTACTTATGATGTATTACTCCTTGCTAGCTATCTAATTCTACCCACCGAATTGTCACGTCCTATTGATGGTTGAATTGTCACGCCCTTATTCTTAACGCTGTGTTTTCTAAGGTCGTAAGGTGTGCATTCCCTAACTCTTTAAAGTCACCTTTAAGTGTAGTAAACAAAATCCACTAAGTCATTCATAAACCAACTTTAAGGTTATCTTTGATTTAGTAAACGAAATCCACCAAGTCATTCATAAACTATCAAAGATTTGTCAAGTATTAAACACAACGATAGCCTAGTCGCACTCCTAAGCTAATTACAATTAAGATAAGAGACAACCAATCAAACAAGAGACAGTGGGATGCAAGAATTATAAACTAAACCAATTAGACTCATTGAAATTGTCACACCCTAATGATGAAGATAGACACAAGCATCACTAAGAAACCAATAAGATCTAATTAATTATATACAAGTTTCATACAATCATAAGCAAACACTAGGTGAATTAGCCAAGCATAATTAATGAAGAGCAAGCAACAATTGTGATAATCAAGACATACCATAGGATCGATTAACAAACAAATCATTACACGATGTTTATGGAGTGTTTGAAACCCTTGTTGTCGGAAAACACCTACCTAAACCCCGGAATCGGACTTAGGTTTAGGGCTTACAAAAGTGAAGTTATAATGTTATATTTATAGGCATATTTTCGTCGGCAAGAGCGACGGCGTCACACTTATAGAGTGACGCGCCACGACCATTTTTCACCAAATTGTAGATTTTCTCGTTCCGGTTATGTGGGCTTTTGAATCACCTAAACCGAGTTCGTATGCAAAAGTTATGGCCAAAGCAATATCAACTACTTGGCGCATGTTGTGACTTGATCAACTTGTGACGGTGTCACCTTAAGGTTGTGACGTCGGCTTCATCTTCGACGCCGTCGGGATCCGAATCTAAGACGCCCGAGTCAGTGACGCCTACTCTTTAAAACCCCGCCGTCACTTGTAAATGAGCAATTTGGCTACCGAGCCGTCACAAAAGTGATGCGACGGCGTCACAGATTAACACCGACGCCGTCCTGCTCGGCCCAAAGATCGAGTGGCTCGATTCTTGACTTTGGCCATTTTCTTCAGATATTTGCGCCTTTCGTCCAAATAAGTGCCATTCCAAGATTTTGCCTTCAAGAGACCTAAAAGTGAAAAGGAACGATATTAAGCAATAACGGATACAAAAGTGATCAAATAAGGGCTAAAACGACCCTCAAAATGGTACCTTTTAAAACCTTATCGTAAAACATAATGGATTTGAATCTCTTTACCAAAAGCCATTACTTACGAGTAGCCAATTGTTTCATTCAAGTAAGAACCATGGCACAATGATAACCAAATGATTTTGAGCAAATCATAAGCTTTCAACGGATTTGATTTGTCTTTACTAGAAGCCGTTTGCTTATGGACTAGCCAAATCTTAGATAAATTATCAATATTATCTTTGGTGAGCTGATTACCAATTATGGTTTTTCCACTGCCTTTACCACAAGCCATAAACTTGCGGGCTAGCCAACTTTTCACTAGTTTAAAGATATGGTGAGTTGAACACCATACAATTTTGGGCAAATTGTAAGCCATGAACGGATTTGAGATATCTTTACCAAGAGCCGTTTGCTCCTCGGATTAGCCAATCCTTATGTGGGTTAGACATGGTGGATGATTACCATTTGCCGAGTAAGTGAAAACACTTACTCCAAAAAATTTTGGCAAAAACGGGAATTAGGCGGTATAATTACATGATAAAATTCGTGAGAATTCCCCCACACTAGAAATGAATATTGCCCTCAATATTCATAGTACCTGCGGTTATGCCGAAACATAGAACATAAAAGGAAATATTACGCCATTATTTTGTTTTTGATATATACATTTTTTTTTTTTTTTTTTTAATATTGATATATACAAAGAACAGTAGGAAATTCCCCACACTAGGGTGGTAGAAAAGGGTAAGAAGATGTAAATATGGGTGAAAACCCATATGGTGTGTAATTGTTTTTGATTCTCGAGTCACTAGCTTGACTCGATCCCCGCATTCATTGGCTCATGGGAAAGTTTGTAGATCCGGACAACCACGGATGGAATGTCCTCTCCAAAATAATGCTTTAATCGATGACCATTCACTTTAAAATTTGGACCATCGGTGACATAACTCAATGGTGCCATAAGGATAAACCTTAGTGATAGTAAATGGACCGCACCAATGGGACTTAAGCTTTCCGAGAAAATCTTCAATCTTGAATTGAAAAGAAGGACTCGATCACCAACGTTAAAAACGCGGTTCTTGATTTTAGAGTCATGAATCTTCTTTGTCTTTTGTTTATAGATCAAAGAGTTTTCGTATGCTTGATCACGAAGTTCATTTAGTTCATTCATTTGAACTTTTCGTGATCACCACCGTCTCAGATATCGAAGTTTGCATGTTTTAAGGCCCAGAAGCCTTGTGCTCAAGTTCAATCGGAAGATGACATGCCTTCCGTACACTAGCTTGTATGGAGTACACCCAATTGGTGTTTTGTAAGTGCATCGAAAGGCCCCAGAGCGCCATCCGCTTTATCCGACCGGGATGCACGATTTTCGCCATCGTCCTTTCAAGGATTCTTTTAATACCATGGTTTGAAACTTCCACCGCCCACTTGTTTGGGGTGGTATGCGAGAGAGACGGTGGGTAACACCATACTTTTGCATGACACGATCAAATTGGTCATTACAAAATGTGTACCACGATCACCGATTATCGTTTCTGAGTTCCAAACCCGCAAAAGGATTTTAAAACTTCACAACAACTCGTGCATCATTGGTAGGTAAAGCTCGCTTCAACCCATTTTGACAAATAGTCAATGACCACGAGTATGTACTTGTTACCTCGAGAAGATGGAAATGGCCCTATAAAGTCAATACCCTGGATGTCAAATATCTCACAAACTTGAATGGCGTTTGCGGCATTTCATTTCTTTGAGAGATATTACCGTGACGTTGACAAGCGTCACATGCTTTGACAAGTTCATGGGCATCCTTGTAAATAGTGGGCCAATAAAACCCGAATCAAACACCTTTTTGGCGGTGTAGTTTGAACTATGATGGCCCCCTTGGGTCCAAAGATGGCAAGCTTTGAGAATGTCAAGAGCTTGTCCATAAACACACCGCGGATGACTTGATCCGCATGATTTTGAATAAGAAGGGTCGTCCCGTAGTAATGTTTAACATCCTTGAAGAATTTGTTCTTCTCGCGGGTTGACATCCTTTCACTATGAAGTTACCCGCATGGTAATTTGCGAAGTCAAGAAACCATGGGGTAGAAGAGTTTCCACGAAAAGAGACCGCATTGAGTGTCTCGAGAGGAAATGTTTCATTTATTTCCTTTTTCTCGAAAACATCTTGGTGAGGGTTCTCTAATCGGGACAGATGATCGCCAATGTGTTCTCGGCTCCTTTTTATCACGATAATGATATCAAATTCACGGAGGAGGAGAACCCAACGAAGCAATCTCGCTTTTCATCTTGTTTTGCAAAGAGATATTTGAGAGCCGAGTGATCCGTATACACTACACATTTGGTCAAGATTAAGTATGGTTTAAATTTCTCAAACGCATACACCACGGCTAATAGCTCTTTTTCCGTGGTGGTGTAATGGGTTTGAGCTTCACCATAGTCTTACTTGCGTAGTGGATAGGCTAAAATGTTAGCTCACGTTGCCCCTAGGACCGCGCCAATAGCAAAATCACTTGCATCGCACATGAGCTCAAAAGGCAAGTCCCACGGGAGCAACGAGAATGGTGCTTCAAGAAGCTTTTTCTTTAATGTTTCAAAAGCTTGATGCACTCGGGTGAGAAGATAAAGGAGCATCCTTTTCAAGAAGATGGGTCATAGGTCAGGCGATTTTGGAAAATCTTGTATGAATCTACTGACGTAAACCGGCATGACCTAAAACTCCTAATACCTTTGACGGTAGTAGGATGAGGTAATTTAGCAATAACATCAACTTTTGCTCTATCAACCTCAATCCCATTTTTGAAATTTTATGGCCAAGGACTATGCCTTCTTTGACCATAAAGTGGCTTTTCTCCCAATTTAGACAAAGATTTGTGTCTTCACACCTTTTGAGCATTTTATCTAAATGGGAGAGACATGTTTGAAACGAATCCCCAATGACCGAGAAGTCATCCATAAACACCTCCATTGTTTCCGATCATGTCGTGGAAAATGGCCATCATACATCGTTGGAACGTGCGGGAGCGTTACATAAGCCAAAAGGCATACGTCTGTAGGCAAAAGTTCCGTATGGGCGGTGAATGTGGTCTTTTCTTGATCCTTTGGATCAATGGAATCAGTAACCCGAGAAACCATCAAGGAAACAATAGTATTCATTCCCCGCTAATCTCTCAAGCATTTGGTCCATAAAGGGTGAGGAAAATGGTCTTTTCGGGTGGCGTCATTCAACTTACGATAGTCAATGCAAACACGCCATCCTCAGTAACCAATCGAGTTGGAATTAACTCGTTATCTTCATTTGTGACAACAGCTTATGCCACCCTTTTAGGAACACAATGAATTGGGCTAACCCAAGGACTATCTCGAGATCGGGTAAATCAATCTCGCATCAAGAAGTTTGATAACCTCCTGCTTGATAACATCATGGATTTTTGGATTCACTCTTCTCTCGATGTTGAACTGCGGTTTGAAGTCATCCTCCATCAAGATTTTGTGAGTACAAAACTCGTGGTTGATACCCTTAATGTCGGAGAGTTTCCAAGCAATTGCTTGCTTGTGTGACTTCAAGACCTTTATGAGAGCAGATCTTTTCATCTTTACTCAAATCTCGAGCAATAATGACGGTAATTTATCATCACCTTCAAGAAATGCATACTCGAGATGAGGAGGTAAGTCCTAAGTTCGACTTCAGAAATTCTTCGATTTTCTCAACCGACTTGACTTCCTTGTTATGAAGTTCGACAGGAGGGAGGCGATGATGGATCATCATTAAGCGACTTCTCAATGAGAAGTATGTCCCCTCGATGTCGATGGGAGCGTGATCTATTTCCCATGGAATGTAATCACTAGACAAGTAGGCTTCAATCTCTTCCAAGATGAAGTCACTTTCCTTAAAAGGAGTGAGAGAAGGAGTAGAATTGGCGATGATAGGTTGAGATGAATGAGTGAGATTATCACCAAGAATTATGATCATAACCAAGAACTTCTTGAGAGTACTCTTCGTAGCAACATCAATGATATCTATTCGTTAACCGATTCGTAATCATAATTTGCGAGTACCTCGAAGTTTGATCAAGGTTAAAGGTGTGACTTCATTACCAACACGTAATGTGATTTCTTGCTCAAATACATCAATGAGAGCACGGCCCGCTCGTGAACTCGACAAACAATGAGAGGAACCCGATGATCGCATCAAAATCAACAACTACAAAGTCACCGAAAATGGAACTTTCCTACTTTCACAAATACGTCCTCGGCAATGCCAAGAGGACGGAGATTGTACGATCGCAAGCTCGAGAGTCATGCATGTAGGAGTAAGTTCCAAGAGAAAGTTTCTTCCATATCGAATAAGGCATCGTTGATGCTTGCACCAAGATCCGCTAAGGCAAAGCATTCAACCATTCCCGGAAATACACAAGGTAAGATAAATTTTCCGGGATCTCCAAGCTTTTCGAAGCTTTTTCGTGATAACCGCAGCAGCTCGTTAAGAGGAGTTTTAGCCATTTCAAACACTTTTCCTTGTTGCTTAACATGTGTTTGAGAGTTGATGCAAATTTGGGCATCGACATGATAGCATCCGCAAAGCTTATGTCAAAATGTAGTTCTTGGAAAATTTGAAAAATTTGTCCATTTGATGATTGGCTTTTTCATGGAGCTTTGCTCATTCAAACGCGATGGGTAAGGAATAGAAGTTTTGGATTTGGTATTTTCAACGGAGCTGGTGTGGTTCAAAAACAACTCTGGATTAGACTTGGGTTTCTTGACAACTTGAGGTTGGACAACCGAACGCAGGGCGTGTCGCGGTACCGTGGGCTTGAATAATGCACCTTGTCCGTTGTATCCTTGGTAACTTGACTCATTTCTCCCAGGGAGGAGGCATTGGAGTCGAGGTCCATTGTGTGTCTTAGGTTCACTTTCTACTACCTTAGGGAGAGAAGAAGAAGAGTAGTAGGAATAGCAGGTCCATCATATGAAACACCACTTCGGTCGTGATCGCTTTGCATCGCCCCCTCGGGTTAGCGATCGTGTTGCTCGAAAGTTTTCCGAGCCGAGGGTTGATCATTTAAAGACTTCTTGAGATCGACGATCCGACCGACCAACAACCTGCTCATTTCATCTTGGGATTTCATGATTTGCTTCAATAACTCATCGATGATGGTACCGGAGGATGTGGAGGAAATTCGAGGTTGGATGTTTTGATTAGGACCTTGTTGTTGAAAATTCCTTGATTAGGATTAACATTTCCTTGAAATTGATTCCTCGATTGAAATTGTTTTGATTAAGGTTCCTTGATTTTGGAAACCTTGATTGGGTCCGGATAGAAATTACCTTGGTTTTGATAACCTTGGTTCATTCTAGGTTGATTCGATTCGGTTAGGATTCGGTTAAACCGGTGGTGCTCGATAAGTGTTAGCACGGTAGTTTGGTTCATTTTGAGGACGGTATTGATTACCTCCTTGATTTGAAGTACCGGCTATAGCATTGGCTTCAAACGGACTACCATCGGTGGCGATCGGTTGTAGTATGCATGAGGACCACCACAAGTAACACAAACTTCAACTTTCTTCACTTCACCATGTGATGGTGTTTGAGTGAATGTGACTTTCTTTTGGTTAGCAAGAACCAAAGCTCGAACAACATCGGTGAGTTTATCAATCTTAGCATCGGTCGGATGTACTCACATGAGATGAAGTAGAAGGTCCGACATTAGACCGAGACCGAGATGTCTTTGTTCGGAAAGGGCGGACACAGGACTTGTTTTCAATGATTTTTAAGGCTTCTTTGGGGGTCTTGCTCAGAAATTACCTCCGCGGAGGCATTCAAAGAGTCTTGGTTGGTCCGGTTCGGACCATTGTAGAAAGTATCCATTTGCATTAACTCGGTAAAACCATGATGTGGACACTCATGGAGCAATTCTTTGTAACGATCCCATGCCTCCCGAATGATTCATCAAATCTCGAGAAAATTTCATTATCTCATTCTTAAGACTTGTAGTTCGGGATGGAGGATAGAATTGCTAACTAACTTGGTGACTAAATCCTCCCATGTCTCAATAGAACAGGGGTTGTTTCTCAAGCCAATTCCGGCTTGTCCTTCTAGAGAAAATGGGAATAGAAGAAGCTTGATAGCTTCATGTGGGACATTCTTGTATTTGATGGTAGATGCAATCTTGTTAAACCATCGAATGTGTGCATGAGGATCATCCGCCAAAACCATAGAATTGGCTTTGGGTTACCAGATTAAGCAACCCGTTTTGAGCTCAAAAGTATCAGCCACAATGGTCGGGACAACAATGGCATCTCCGTAACCCTCGATGGGTGCTTGGAGAAGCTCATTCATCGGCTTGTCTTCGCCATTTCGACAGTGGAGTGGTGGTGGTAGACGTTCCTCGCCACGGTGAAGGAGCGTAACGTCCTACGTCTCACGAGGAATCTTTCCAAGTTAAAGCGGACTTGTAGAACGGAAGAACGAGTGCGCATGCACTAAGTATAAAAATCAATTTTCAAAACAAATGCGAGGCAAAACGACAAGTGAACTTAACCAATAATCACAAATGAAATGGCTTCTTTGAAAAGGTACACCAAATCACAAGGACACAAAGGCAAGTTTTAAATCTGTGGTTCGGGAACTTATTATGGTCACACCCCGGTTAGTAGGTGTCTTGCCTTGATTTGCGGTGGTTGATTTTATGTATTTAAGTACCACCGAAAAGACGTAGGTAATGATTTGTGCTGATGGTTTAAAAACTTTTGGACAATATTTTTGGTATCGTCTCGTTTAACCAAATCGCATCTCTTTAAGAATCACCTTAAAAGAAACACAAGCTAGAAAACGTTACGATTGTTTTGTTGTTTTATATTGTTTTGGTGTTTTAACACTTTAGGAAAAGTGTTAATGAACTTTTAGATTTATATTAACTTTACAAAAAGCTGCTTACAAACGATGGTATATGTGCAAGTAATGCAGTGCGGAAATGCTTAAAACACGCTTCTGACCTCCCGCAACAAGCGCCAAAATTTGATTGGTGCTAAACCGTCAAGTTATCTCACACAAGCTAGCCACTTGTGAATGGCTAACCGTAAGAAACTTAAAGCAGTTCAAACACTAATGCAATTAAGATCGAGGAATATAGTGGATTCTCGGTCGTTAAGTCCCACGGAGGATGAATTGGTGTTTAACACAGACGGATGTCGAATAATCACTAAGGATAGTGATCAAGAAGGATTTTGGAATATTTATACCTAAAGAAAAGTTTTGTAAATTACAGGGGCTTAAATGCAAATTAAAAGAAATTAAAAGATAAAATATATTAAATAAATGCTATCACTATTTTTACAATGATGTTTTGTGATTTATAAAATAAAATAACTTAAATAAACTATTTTAACTAAAACGTAAACTTAAATTATCTAAAACTTGATTTAAAATAAAACGTCGTTATTTATAAAATTACTGCGAGTGCATAAGCAAAAGCGTAAAATTTATGTAATAAAATCCTACAAGTGTAAAAACAATTTTCTTACGTAGTATATGACAAAAGAAAATTTTAGAAAAAGATTTATATTTTTAGACTTTTATATTTTTATTATGAATTAAATACTAATTTAGACTAATTAAATCATTAAAAATACTAAAACTATTTAGAAAAATCTGAAACTTTTTTATAAAATACTTTATACTAATACGATTTTATGAAAAATACAAAAGTTGAAAAAGCTAGTTGAAATAAGCTAGAAATAAGCTAATATGTTCAGTATAAGCTAAAGAGACAAAACAAGGTTATGTATTAAATTGTGCAAAGTAAAAGCGAAAAAGACCCAAGGCGAGTGGTAGTGTGTGTGTGTGGTGAGTTTGGGTGGCGTGGTTCGAATCCCAAGACCGCCTTTTGCTAACTTTTTATTTTGGACTTTTCTTTACAAACTTATTAAGCTAATGATTTTAAGCAACTTTTACAACTACAACTTTTTATGAAAATGACTAATAAGCTCAGATTTGAGCTTATTATTCCAACAGTGGAGCTTTTGAGCTTAACTTGATTTTTAAGGCTCAAACAAACTTGCAAGCTGGAAACAAAGGTGGAATAAGCTAAGTTAAGCTACAAGCTACTAATATTTAAGCTAGAAAACACAAATAAGCATATTGATAAGCTAGGAATAAGCAATAAGCTATATCACTAAACTAAACAACCAAACAGTCCTGTGGACTTTTTCAAGGCCAAAATAAGCTAAGTAAATAAGCTCACAAGCTCAAAACAAGCCTTGAGTCAACAAGCTGGCTAGGTGGGCTTCCCAAAAAACCAAAACTCACAAGCTATGATCCACTATTAAGCTTTTAACAAGCTTGTGAAAGTGGCTTGTAAACCACTGAATGCTTGGTGTATCGTAAATGGGACAAGTTATAAGCTTGATGCGCCCTAGTAAACAAGTTAGAAATTGAAAACTTAAGCTTGGGACCTTAAGTTGGGTAGGTCACTATCCAAAGAAACAAATTTCACAAGATTTGACCAACTAATAAGCTCTTTGTGAGCTTATAAAAGTGGTAGGCTCAAGCGTGCCTGAGCACAAATTTGAAATGGTGTCTAAAATAAGCTAAGGAAAAAGCTATTAAATAAGCTATTTGGAAAATATAAAAATACTAGGTTAAAGATAAGCACTCTATTTTAATATCCTAGAAGCTCAAGTTTTAAAGCTTAACAAGAAGTCCTATAGAAATTAATCTAGTTTATTAAAAAGCGACCAAACCGAGAATTTGACTATTTAAGATTAACTAGAAAGTTGACTAAAGTGAACTTTAAATTGATTATACTAACTGATTATGTTAAGTTAAGGTATAATATGATTAAATTAAGCTAAATGACCAAGTTTTAAACTACTTTGATGAATTTTACAAGCTAAAATCTAATGCTTAACTAGTTAAGTGGAATTAAATGGTATTTTGACTTTTACAAAGTAAGGACTGGTTTTCTTTGCTTCTTTGAGTTCTTAGGTGCTTATGTAATACAAAACAACAACAAGCATCAATACATTTAGCCTTTAACACAAGAATACAAAGAAACCAAACAACTCTTTATAGGACTGTTTTAAAGATTTCCAAGGAATTTAATGATTGAAACCATGAACTTGATTTAAGACCTTATAATATCATATATTAAGACCGAATAAGCACTAAACCACAAGAATAACAACATAAGACCGAGAAATTACAATTATGCTAAATTAACGTGAAAATGAGATTTTTGATAACTACAAATTGAAAAGAACAAGTGGTGGTTTTAAAGCTTAATTATACTTAACTATGAGTGATAAACATGAACTTACAAAGTTTTAAGCTAATGAGCAGATCAAACGGTGAAATGCCAAAAATGAAGAATTAAGCTTACAAGATGATTCCAAGTGAAACATGAGAACCAAGGACTGAGAACAGATCATATAGCTTCCCAAGAAGCACTAAACCCAAGGCAATCCTTTATTAACCCTACTCCAATGTCTTGATCTTCATTTCCACAGATTTTTGATTTTTTTCACTATTTTTGAGTATTTTTTATATTTTTTTCTTTTTTGATACTAAACAGAGTTTTAAGGTATCTAAAAGCTTTAATAAGCTTTCTGAGGAGCTTATATTGGCTTATGAGTCCTTATCATCCACTACAAACAACATTCAAACAATTTGAGATTTTGAACTTTGAAAATGCATAAACTGAAATCATGAACATAAACTGGAATTGCTTATTGATAAAGGTTTATAATACACCGAAAACACTTAATTCAACACTAGAAAGCTTAAACATACACCTGGAAATTAAAGTTTAACTAATTCGACATAAACTAAGTGAAATTACACTAGATATCTTTCTTCTCGCTTCTCCCTCTTTCTTTATAGCATTTTGAGACTCCCACTTGATTACGAACATATCCCATCAACAATCTTGGCCATTGATCGAGTCAAACTCATCCTAGCCTTTAAACTTACTTTTGGCGCCAAAAGTGCAAATGGTTGCTTGAGACAGTTTCAGAGTAATTAAAGAAGTTTGGGATGTTATGTGAGGTGGAGGGGACAATATGTGAAGTAGTCATGGAGTAGGAGTGATTTGGAAAGCAAAAACAGAGGTTTGTGAGTGCTACAGTAAACTGCTATGGTGGGGATGAATTAATTGGTTGTGGGCTGGTGTATAGGTGGAAAGGGGATGGTATACAGGTGTTAGGGGTGAGGTGGAAAGGAGGTGGTGAGAAAACCAGCCTGGTTTTGGGATTGACTTGTGGAGAAGGAGATGAACAGTGAAGGAGGTATTTGGGGCGCGTTGACATTTTTTTGTGGGTTTAATATTAACGGTGTTGGTTGTTGGGCTTGTGAAGGATTGGGCCAAGGTGGGTTAATGGATTGGATTTGGATGTTTAATAACACAAGGGTCCGTTTGGTGTAGCTAGTAAATACAAGGACCATTTATGTAATTATGCCAAACATGAGGACCAATCTTGCCTATTTTCCATAGTTCTCACAAGGACCAAACCTGCCATAAATGAATAGTACAAGGACCATATGCATAAAATTCCATTTTTTATAAATCCAAGGACTATTTATGACATTTTCAAAACTTGAGGGACCTAAATTGTAATTTTGCAATTTTTGATTTCAAGGGCTTGTTTTGACAACTTATGAATCCCAAGGACCTTTTGTGATATTTTACAAGTTTTGGAATGACCAGGGACTGTTTTTGACAATTTTTCAAACTTGGGGACTAAAGCGCCAATTATGCAAACTTGATCGCTTTTCACCGATTTAGGTATTTTGCATTTAAAACACATAAAACACTTGTTTGTGATATTTTATCATTTTGATGCGTTTCGAGTGTTTTCGGATGTTTTGCAGTTTAAATAGTACAAAATGATGAGTATTTAGACACTCATCATGTATTCAAAGGTATTTTTAGTAGAATTTTGTGAATTTTATAAAACCACCAAATAAGCTTCTCAAATGGGTCCATATTGCCCTGTTTATACACTCACTGAATGCTGAGTGTATCTCAGGTTATTATAGAACCTCTAGTAAGTTCATAGTAGCTTCTCTAGGGCTCAAGTTTGGTTTACAAGTTCCTTGCTAGGTCTAGTTTAGGTTGCCACATCTGAGTTTAGGTTTCTAGCTTATTGGCTAGCTTATATTTAGGCTGCAAGTAAGGGTACTGAGCTTGTTTGGTACTTTGCTGATTTTGATTTAGATTGAGCTTATCTCGCTTTAGCTTGTGTATTATTGGTCACTTTTAGTTACTATAGTGTTAGTTCAAGATATTTTAGCCTCATTTAATTTCTTGAAGTTTCGGTTTCATAATTCAGCTTATAGCTTATTCTAGTATATCTTATTTCTATTAATTTGCACCTCATTAGTTAAATCATTGTTCACAACTAGCTTCTATTAATTTTCATTGCATAATATTCACATTTAGGACTTTTATGGAAATTTTCATATTTTTCTGTCATTATTTGCTATTTTTCTGCATTTTAAATAGTCTTTATTACTTTTTAATTAGCTTTTATTACAAATAAATTAGAAAAAGCTCAAAAAAATATAATTTTATTTTTCCTAGATTAATAAAAATAAAAAAGGCATAAAAAACATTTTCCCTCATTTTTCCTAGCTTAAATAGTAATTTTTAGCCATTTATTAGTTTAAAATAGTTTTTAATTCATAGAAATTCGAAAAAAAAGATCATAAAAATACAAAATCAGTTTTGAAAATTCTCTTTAGTTATTTTAGATTTTTTTAAAAATAGTTTCATAATTTTCTCACTATTTGTCATAATTTTTAGCATTTTAGATTTGTTTTAAAAGTTAAAAATTAGATTTTAATTCAAATAAATTCAAGAAAAATCATAAAAATTAGTTTTAAATCTTAGATAACTTTTAAATTGCATTTTCCATTTTATAATAATTTTAGATCATTTTTAGGAATTAGTTTGGTATTATTTGCATTTAATTCACGTTTCATTTAATTCGTAATTTGCGTTTTAGTTGTAATTTGCGTAATTAGTCATTTGCATTATAGATTTAGCTATATTAATTGCTTACCTTTACTTTCCCTTGCCCCGTAGTGTAGAAATCCCAAAATTCCCTTTTAAAACATTCAAATCCCGATAATCATGACGTGAGTTGAAAATTCCATTCAACCCTCGTTCGGAACAATCTCGGTGCTCAAACCTAATACGTTTGAGTTACCCAAATACTACACACTTCTTATAATTGGTTTTCCTAAATCAAACCATGACCCAAAACCCATGGGCAAAGAGGAGCATCCCACGGATCCCAGTGAATAGATCGGACGGATCCCTCAAGTAAGGATCCGTGGAACAAGAGCTAATTTTCCTCTATAAATAGTGAGCCATTTCTTCATTTTGGGTTGCCACCCACACATAATTTCTCCTAGTATTGTAAACCTTCTAACTTCAGATCCTAAGGATCTCTATGTAGTTTGTGTCAAGGTTGCAAAAATAGCGAATCGGTAGTGAGGCGGTCGACCACCCTGTAGCTTGTAATCGGTCTAGGCGGGATTAATCAGTGATTAATCGGATTGGCATTTTTGGCAAGTTTTGGGTATTTCTGGGTAGTTTTGCGTATTCCCGAAAATGTTTTCCTTAAAAACATCTTGTAATAGATATAAACATCGACTATAAGTGATTATATTTGTTCAGAGTTGCAAAAATAGCGAATCGGTGATTAATTGTATTGGCATTTTGGCAAGTTTTAGGTATTCTGAGAAGTGTTGGTATTTTCGCAAGATTTTCCTTGAAAACATCATGTAATAAATATAAACAAATGATTATAAGTGATTATAACTAATTTACGGTGAGTTCGTGGTATTTCCGTAAGATTTCCATGTTTTCCGTAAGTTTGACCATCGTTAACCGCCGCTGACCATGGTTGACCGATTTGTTTGAACGATTTACACAAATCGGAAAGGTCGGTGGTCAAGAGCACCTAATCGGTGATTAATTGGCCTTGTAGACCTTTTTGCAACACCGACTTTGTGTTTTGTTTTGTGTGATTCTCTAGGTTCCTCTTAAAGGCGAGATCACCATCTCTTGAAGTCGAGCAAGCTCAAGTCCATGAGTTGCCATGCTTCGTCATCATCAAGACTAATAAGGTTCTCTTGTTGATAGTTTTTCTTCCTCCATAGAAGTGTTGTGTCAAAGGCATTAGTGAAGGATGCCGAAAGAGTCAAACGAAAGCATTAGTGAAAGGTGCTTAACGTGCGTGTCAAAGGCATTAGTGAAGGATTCCAAAGGAGTCAAGACGAAGGCATTAGTGAAAGGTGCCAAACGTCCGTGTCAAGTGCATTAGTGAAGGGTGCCTAGAAGTCAAGTCAAGTGGCATTAGTGAAAGATGCCAAGGGTGTATAATCGATGAGGTGCATTGATATACAAATAGAGATAGGTTGTATCCAAGGAATTTGATATCCTTGATAATGTTGTAATAAGGAGTGGGTCTCCTTTTGGATAGGTGTTGTGTAGTGTTGGGTAGTAGTTCCTCCATTGTAATGGAACCTGTATCTAGCCTAGTATCGGATAAAGGGTAGGCGACGTTGTGATAGGTGTGGTTCTACCTGTGGAAGAAACCGTGTCAGCCTAGTACCGAAAATGAGTAGGCGATCTTTGTGAAGGCTTCTCCACCATAAGGAGTTGGTGTCGTAGTGATTACGAACTCTCAAGTAGGCGAATCGGGAGTGGAGTAGGGCAAGGAAGGTGTCCTTGTAGCCGAACCACTATAAACACTCGTGTCGTGGTTATGTTGTTGGATATTGGATTTCACATACACATCAAACCATAGCACAAAGTGGGCGTATAAGTGGAATTCTAGAGAGAAAGTTAGAGGTTTAGGGAACTTTAGTGAGAGAAAGAAAATTCTTATTATGAGCTCCAACTCTACCTTGGAAGGTAGAGAGTATTTATAGTCTTACAATAAACGCCACACAACGGGTCGTGGATCGTGCATACATTGGGTAAAGACCCGTCCGTCCTCCACGGTGTTACTTAACTAAATACTACTTAACCTAAAATAACAATGACTACGAGCTTTTAACGATTACATATACTTGAGGTGACCGACTCTTTAATACCGGAATTTCTAATTCCTAACAATCTCCCCAAGGAGGTCACCTCAATCATGTACTAAAATTACATTGAATACAAACAGATATTACATTAAAAATTGTTCTTGCATTCTTGATGTAGTACTTTGTTCAAGCTCGTAGACATTGATTCTTCTTAATGCATGATTGGTTAATCCAAATGGAGGTCTTTCTTGATCCACGTGATAATAATTTTGAGCCGATTTTGAGATCATCACCATCAAAATCTCGAGACATCCATTGTGGTGTTGGAATTTTGTGATGTTGTGACATTCGGACCGACATGCTCACATTCGGATCATGATATCTTCTCATCGAGTAGCGGAAGCATTCGTTAATTCATGATATTGGCGCGTAGCGTAAGCATGGAGTGAAAATATCGAGTCATTGAAGCACTAATCATGATTTCTTTCGAGATGAATGTGTGGTGTGAGCATGCGGCTAAGGATTGACCGCATCATTACGATCACCGCAAACGTCGGGCGTACACGCATACAACGATTAGCAATAAAACATACGAAAGTGTCTTTGAACACTTTCGTTGAATTGAGGTACACGCCCACGGTTCCCGTTGATCAAGACATGTATCGCTGTGATCGTAAAATTCAAGAATTTCCTTGATGTGGTTTCGCAATGCTCTAGTCGTTCTCAAACCGAACGTCTCAAAGAAGACAACACGGAGTGAGTGAACCGGTAATTTAAGACCACCGATTGATGAAAAGAGATTTGAAAACAATCGTGTATTGCTCAATAGAAATTGTTTTGCAATACAACGAAGGTTTTATTGAAAATCAATTATCAATCATAAAACACCTTTTGATTTGAAAATTAGTACACGGTCGACGTGCTAAAGAAAAGAGTTTTAAGCACAAAGACCGGTTTTCAAAGGTATCCGTCAATCCATTACCGAACCGTGATTGATTCAAGAGATTGAATCGCCCCATTGTTTTCATTCGGTTGTCACATGGTTGATCTATATAATAGATCTCACATGCCACCTACCAGAGCTTGTTTGATGTTGGCTCGAAGGCTTTCCATCTTCATTGTGAATATGTTAACACATCACTCGGATGTTCGCAATACCACAAGGATAATGCGTGGGACTCAAGATATAATCTCTTTCCACATTGTGTGAAGCAGAGTCTTCATTGAAAGTGTCCTAATGAGATTTATTGATGATCTCGTGGCTCTAGACTCAATTTGTGCATTTTGGATCCTATATCGGAGACTAGGGAGAGGGTCTCCTTCTTCAATATCAACAATCTCTAAGAGAAAGTCGATAGATAATGTTGGTTCCCGTGAGAATGAAACAAGTCCTTTTAAGAGGAACTTGAGTAGTTTGGGAAGTTTAGTGCAAAGCGTCACCGGGTCCATGACGTCTTGTCTTCAATACCGATGTTACCATCGTAGCATATGAATTGAACCCGGTTTACGCCCTAAGGTTGAAAAATATGGAGGGCTATTTGTTTTCACCCTTTCTCATTCAATTCTTTTCATTCTTCAACCCTTCAATGCTTACCGAGACTTCATAGCTAGAACCTTGTTGGGTTTATTCCAAGACTAGCTCTATCTCATCCGCACACTTCCCATATCTCATTTTTCTCCTTTTATCATCATACCTAAGAACTCTACACTAACTAGTGGATAGTCCTCGGTAGATCCCTCCGGTTCGGCGGATCATGGGAACAAATACCTAACCTTATCATCCTTATATCACCATACATAAAGTAAAGTTTGTCGGTCTATTTGGTATTGTTCATCCGCCATTGGAACCAATTGAAAACCATTTGAAAATCAATCCGGATACTTGTGATATATTATCAAAGCATTTTGTACCGAATTGTTTTTGATATTTTTAGAACGAGAACTCCCCCTCAACATGTGTATCAAGTATTTGAAATTGTTTTGCACATGGAGGCAAGAGAAAGAATTAACTTCTTTAATAACCATTTTCTAATAGATATCAACATCACTTCCCAAATCGAATCAAGTAGATTAAGCATTTTGGGGAAGGATGAGGTTTTCATAAGCTTGCTCCCCCTCAATATGTGCCTTAAGGTTTGAAAGAGTTTTTGCACATACTAGAGGGAACCTGCACATTGATATAAATTGATCACGTTTAGGTACTTTGTGGTTTAAGATAACTGCTCCCCCTTAACATGTGCATGGAAAATCTGAAAATTTGAAATCGTTTGGCACATGCGGGAAGGAGAGCATGTACATCCTTATAAAACCATTTACCGAATTATCAGTTTAAATCCAATTTAAATCACAAATTCTCCCCCGATCACAATTATCAAATCATTTGAGATTTGTGATCTCTTGTAGATTTAAATTGATTTTGAAAGCTTTTAAGGAGAATTGTGACTTGATTATGAAAAACGTTTTAGCTGACAAGAATCGGATATTGAGACTTTAAACTCCATTGGTAAAACATGCATGAATATCTTTTGAAAACAATTGAATGCCAAATAACTTTTAATTTAATTGAAATCATTCTCCCTCAAACAATGACATAGGTTGTTGTTTGAGAGATAGATATTTTGACAAATAAGTCCATATGATTATCAAAAATAGAGTCCGAGTTATTTTCAAAGCAGTTAGTTTTCAAGCAGATAAATGTTTAAAGACTCGAGCATGGAATTTTGAAAACATGATAAAACATGGCTATGTTCTTTCTTTGAAAAGCGGTTATTGCTCGAAATGAATAAACCATCGTTTCTCTTTCTCCCAAAATTATTTTTTTTTTTTTTTTTTTATTTATAAGAATTGAACAACATCTAAAGTCCGTGTCATTCTTTGAATGACAAAGACAAAGACCATAGATATAATCGAACCGAGAAAAACACGACAAATTGACAATATTTTTTGAAGATTATTTATTTTTTTTAATTTTTCGATTTTTATGGATTTTGTAGGTTTTATAATTTTGTATTTTGTTTTTGAATAAATATTTACAAGAGATAGATGAAGATAGACCTTTACTCCTCGTCTTCCTCCTCGAAGACGTTTGAGTGTTTCGGTTGAAGGCTTTTCAAGCCAAGACGTGGAAGAATAAACTCAAAACGTTCTCTTGGAAGAGCTTTGGTGAAGATGTATGCTAACCGATATTCGGTCCTCACAAAATAGAGTTCAACCACACCTTTTTCCACTTGTTCCCGATGAAATGATGTCGAATGTCGATGTGCTTTGCTCTTGAGTGTTGTACGTTGTTGCATGAGAGAGCAATAGCACTTTATTATCACAAGATGTAGGGATTTTGTTAAATTCAAAGCCATAGTCGATAATTGGGATCTCATCCATAGGATTTGAGCACAACAAGATGACATGGCTATGTATTCACCTCTGTAGAGGAAATAGAAGTACTCATTTGCTTCTTTGAAGACCACTCACAAGCTTATCACCCAAAACCGAGCACCTCCGCACGCATTTTGACGAGTATCTTGACACCTGCATGATCTCGCATCTCGCATATGTCGTTAGTGACATACCGGTGTCTTTCGGTACCAAAGTCCCATATTGATGGTTCCTTGGAGATACCGAAGACCCGCTTAACCGCTTCAAGGTGCTTTTTAGTAGGCTTAGCACGGTATCTAGCACACATGCAAACAACGAACAAGATGTCCGGTCTACTAGCCGTGAGGTACATCAGGATCCAATCATACTACGATATTTTGTTTGGTCTACCATGATCCCGAGAGGTCCTCATCTAGTTTGGTTCGATCAATCATGGGAGTGTCAACAGGTCACTTGAATCAAATCCAAATTTCTTTAAGATCTCGGTTGCATATTTAGATTGATTTATGAAAATGCCTCCGGACTTTGTGAAATTTGTAATCCCAAGAAAAATGACATTTGTCCCATCATTGACATTTGAAATTTTGAACTCATTTCATTTGAAAACGGTCACACTCATTGGGGTCATCGAAGCAAAGATGATATCATCAACATAAATTTGAACATGGATTAAATGTTTGCTCGACTTCCTTGTGAACAATGTTGGATCAATCGCTCCTTTCTTTGAATCCGGTAGATAGAAGAAACTTTGATAGCGTATCATACCATGCCCTTGGAGCTTGCTTTAAACCGCATGAGCCTTCTTCGATGATAAACGTGGGTAGGATGCTCGGATTTACAAAGCCTTCAGTTGGCGACATAGACGACTTCTTTAAGATCTCCGTTCAGAATGCCGTCTTCACGTCCATCCGATAGACTACCATGTTCTTACTAGCAAGATTAGCCAAAAGATTTCGATTGCCTCGATTCGAGCAACAGGAGCAAAAGATTCTTCAAAGTCTATACCCTCCTCTTGACGGTATCCTTTAGCAACTAATCGAGCCTTGTTCTTCAACACATCACCATGCTCATCAAGTTTCACTTTGAAAATCCATTTTAGAGCAATAATCATTGCACAATCTGGAGCAGGTACTAACTCCCATACATCAAGTCGATCAAACTCATGAATTTCTTCTTGCATGGCATTGAACCAGTTGTCTTCATTCATGGCGGTTTTAACATCTTTTGGTTCGATCTTAGAGAGTATGGAGTTGAAGAAGCACCACAAGGCATCGGTTGCAAGTTGTTTACGTGTTGATACTGGACGAGAAGGATTTCCAATGATGTTATCTAATGGATGATCATGAGTCCATTTTCTGAGGTGTTCATGTGGCGTTGGTTGGGGACTCAAGTAGCGAGTTGATGTCTTCAAGAAGATGGTTCGATGAAGATTCGTGGAGCAAATATGTTCTCAAATGGAGCATCTTCGTGAGTAGCAAAGGGATTGTCTTCATTATTGATGTCCAAACATTTCCATGATGTACATTCAAGATTGATGATTTGTCGATGAGATAGAGTGATTAGCAGATGCGCTTCTTGGCTTAATGATATTGAGATCAAGGATTGACTTCATTCACAGGAATATGAGCGACCTCCTGTAGGAGTCGACGCTCATTAGCACTTGGCTCATACTATTCATCAAACATAGGATCAAACAATTTCTTTAAATCATCTTGGATGGAGGTACATATGGAGTTTCTTGAGAAGAGTTTGGAACAAGGGATGAACCAATGGGACTGTTTTGAAGTGCGGGTCTGAATCTGGATTGTCCAGAGCCGTTTGACCGGTCACTCATCAAACGTAACGTGAATTGTTTCCATGATATTTCGGGTTCTTTTGTTGTAGATTCGGTATCCCTTTTGTTTGGTGCATACCCTACAAATACTCCAATGTCCGCTTTAGCTCTAAGTTTGCCTAAGTCTTGACCTCATTAGTTGGATAACATAATGCACCAAACACACGAAGGAAAGAGAGATTAGGTTTTCGTTGTGGACCACTTCATATGGAGTTTTCCATGAACAATGTGAATCGTGGAACGATTTTGTGTAGCATGCAATGGCAATAGCTTCACCAGGAGAAACATTGGAACCTTTGAGTAAATCAAGATTGTTCTAGCGGCTTCCACAAGAGTTCGATTTCGTCTTTCAACTACACCGCTCGTTGAGAAGTTCGTGGAACACTTCTTTGATGGTCGATTCCAATGCTTCGATAAAATTCACTAAGTTGTTTGTTAACAAACTCGGTACCATTGTCTGCTCGGATAATTTCGACGGTTTTGTTAAGTCGAACTCGCAGTTTGTTTGATGAGTTTGATGATGATATCGGAGTTTCATCCTTTGTCCTTAAGAACTTGACCCTGTGAATCTAGAGTAATCATCAACCACAACTAACACATATTTCTTTCCAAAGATATTATGCACTCTCATTGGTCCACATAAATCCATATGAAGGGTATGAAGAACTTCGTAATTGAGTTTGTAGGTTTGGGTTTATGGGCATACTTTTGCTTTTCCCAATTGGCATGTTGAACAAAGATGATCCTTTTCATACTTTAGTCTAGGTAAACCTACAACTAAGTCCTTTCTCGAGAGATCATTGATGGTGCCGATGTTCAAGTGATTGAGACGACGATGCCATAACCATGACTTTGTTTTCAAGCCTTTGACAACAAGCAAATTGGAGAAGACTTCATCATATCATCGATAGAGATGGTGTAAAGATTTGAACCACGAGTTCCTCTTAATAGTTCCTTACCATCAAGTTCTCTAACAAAACAAGTATGTTTTTCAAGGCTACTTCTAGATCGTAATCACGAATTGACCAACAGAGAACAGATTATGACCAAGACCTTCCACATAGTATACTCTAGAGATAACACTATCACCAACAACATAATCACCATAACCCATAATTGCATCGAAATGATCATTTCGAATCTAATTGTCCGATGAATTTGCTCACGAAGTTCATGATCCGTGACGGTCGCCAATATATGCTTGGAACGACTGAGTCCGTGTACCATAGAACGATTTGAACGATCCGCAGTTGAACACGCACAAGAGTGGATAATCGGATAATTGGGATCCCCATGCAAGAATGGGTTCCATTTGGTTAGAAATAGAGATTGGAACACCCACATCGAAATAGAAACGTCCATATCGGATATTGAAGCAATGGAATCATTATAAATAGATGCAAGTACTCGTGTCCGTATTCGCCCTATTCAAAGTATGTCCACTTCTTAAGGGAATAGTTCTACCAGTAGGCATCCATTTTCTAGTGGGCATTGTCTGATTAACCTTATGGCCAACCGGTATCCATCTATTTCCTATCTTACAGAATGTTCTTCCTGTGGGTTTCCATTGTTTTCTAACTTTCTTACGTTTATGCCTCTTAGCCTTATTAGCATGATTTTTAGCATTAACAATATTAACTGGACAATTAACATCATTAGGCAAAAGATTAACATCACATTCATGATTAGAAACAGAATTCAAGCAGACATCAATACAAGGTTTGCAAAAAGTATTAGAATTCGAATTAATTACAAGACGCCTATGGCTAATACTAGAATCAACACGATTCATTTTATTCGCTCAAAATTAAAGTTCCTAGGTTGGTCTTCTACTCTTTTCCAATCCACATTCTTAGCTTTGCGAGGTCCTATCATTCCTTGTATTGTCTTGAGACTTTGACCGCTTGCTTTAATGTCACCGATTACTCTTGTAGACGGGCAGGAACATTAGTTGGTTTTGCTACTTTTTGCCTATCCTGTTTAGATGTGCTGGGATCTGAACTACATGCATGCACACTAAGATTTACTTTCTTAACACTGGAAGTGCTGGGATTTGTACTTCTAGATGGCACACATGAGTTCACTATCTTAGCATTAACAGATCTGTAATCTAAACTTCTTGAAGGCACACTAAGGTTCATATTCAAAACATCGGGCATCGAATGAATATCATACTTGGCACTAGGCATAGAACTTGGAATCAAAGGATTTACTCTCTCACCTAAAGACTTTGGGCATACTGTGATTAAACATTCTAGAATTTCTTGAGATCGTTTGGCATATGAGCATGCATGTCCAATTGCATTGTCAAGTGGTTTTTCTAATTTATCCTCCTCAACAATCTCACGAGACATTCTAGACAATCCTTAAGGCATGAGAAATATGTTTGAATAGCAAGTTTGTTATTCCCGAGATGAGGGGAACATATTTCACGCACACAACATATTTGTTACTAGAATGAGCGTTGATACACCATTCTCCCATTGGTCATTGGCATTTTCCTTTTACCGATTCTTCGATTCTCAATCTCCTTTGCAATGAAGCTATTTGTTCGTTGTTTTTGTTACGAGTAACCTTTATTGATTCAAATAACTCATTGAAATGACGTTTAACCTTTTCATTTTCTTCTAGAAAACTTTCGCTTTCCTTTTGTAATGAATTTACTAAGTTTTGAAGATGAAACGTTTGTGAATTCCGAGAATCTAAAGAGGAGGCACTTGGGAACCAATCACATTGTTTTTTCGCCTTTAATTGAGCGATTTGGGCTTTCAACTTTTCGATCGTGTTACAATGAGCCCGAATCATTCATCACGTTTGTTTATTTGAAAGACTGCATCAAACTCTGGAGCATCAGATGATGTCTTGATGTTTGAGGTTTTAACATTTTCTTTGAGATGTTGATATTTTAGTTGTAGATCAAAATGATCAACTTCTAGTTTAGAAAGATGTTTCACCAAATTATCATGATCATCCAGTTCAATTTTCTCATTTAGTTTAGCATTAGTCTTTTCAAGCTCAATGACACGATCATGGAGACTTTCGAGCAACAGATAATTCATGAAATCGAGAAGCATTAATGGAACAATTTGTAGCGTTGAAAACACATCTTGAGCAATACATTCGTAAATCAAATTCTCATTCGGTGTATGCAAGTTCTTCCTCTCAATCTCATTATATTTTAATGCTCGCTCATAATCACTAACCTCAACTATCATCGCATCAAATTCCTTTTCCATTTCTTTAATGTCTCGAGTTCATTCCCTTTTAAGACTCTCAAATTGATATTTTAGTTGTTTAAAGAAAGGCATGACTTGGTTAAATAACATTCTTTGGTTTGCTCAAACCTCTTTCTCCTTCGCTATACCAATGGGTGTGATCCTTTTCTTGCAAGTTTTCTCAAAATCAACAAATAGTTGAAAGATAACATATTGACCGATTAAGGTCTTGCTTTTAGTGGCAATAGTTCTAGGGACTAGATGCATTGGTGTATTGGGAGGATACACAGTTGCTTTAGGCATTTTCCTAAGGGAGGTTGGTTTCAACAATATTTTCCGCTTCGCTTATCTAAGTCCATTTTCCGAACACTTGTTCGTGTGTCAACATCGTTTGAGGCTTAAACTTGTTAAAGGCAATCCAATTCTCCTTAGAATAGTTGGGTGCTTTATAGTGATTCTTTTCTTTATGCAAGAAGGGCTATTAAGTTTTCATCCAATTTCCTTTTAGTGACATCTTCTAATTGTTTATCTTCTTGATTGCTCTCGGTGCAACTAGGTTTTTGTCTAGGTTTAAGGATTTCATTCCCATCATAGATTACCTTTTGGGCTTCTTTAGCTTTCTTAACATACTCGAGATTGGATTCCTTAATAATGGGATACTATGCTTGTCGCTAAGACTCTATGCTTAGTGATCATGTGAGCGATCGAATGGTGTTTCCTTGTACGCACAACTTGTTTTCAAGCTTGTTTTTCAAAGTTTTCGATTAGAAAATCTTTCAAAAGTTTTGATTCCTTAGCATTAAATTCTTGCTTAAGCATTTTCACATTTTCTTGAAGTTCTTGTTTTTGCTTAGCAGTTTTTGAAAGCTTTTCTTGTAAGGAATTTAACTCTTGTTTTAATACTTCTTCTTTAAACTTACTTTTTCTAATGATTATACGCATTTGGTCATCCATTTCCTGCTCACGAGTGGTCAACTCAAACTTAGCACGTTGTTCATAAATCGCAACACGTTCTTTATAGGCATTTAGTTCAGAGGCAATAGAATCATCAGAAGCACATGCAGTGAATTCATCAAAGACATAGTCATTATTGACTGCGGAAGATGCATTACTTGGTACAGCCTCACTATCACTTTGCCTCACATGTTGATCATACGAGACAATATTGTTATTGTCCACATCATCAACATCTGATTCATAAGTCTCAAGAGATTGTACTTCATTATGCATCTTTGGCTCATCAACAATATCATATAATTTTAGTACCTCTGAGATTATCTTGTCTTTGGATGGGCATTTGTTGTGGGGAGAGACCTTTGGAGACACCATAGGTGAGATGTCGGCCATGAAGATTGTTTGAGCGAGAGGTTCATCATCTACATCGAGTCGAAAGCATCACAATCGCCTACTTGAAAGGCATTCGATGATTATGACCTATCTCTTGAATCATTTGCTCATCAACGCCAAGATCATAGGTCTTAGCATTCCTTCAAAGAAGAAACAAGAACTCCTCTTCATCCAAAGTCGCTCCATTGTCCCGAGCTTGTACCACCAAAGATCTTATCCTCAAGTACTCAAAGATTCTATGGACGTTTTGGAGATGTGCGCCTTGCAATGTGTCCTCACCACCACGCTTATAGCATTTGATCGGCTTAGCTTGACCTTGATTTCCATTCCTTCCCGATTCGATTTGCAACAAACCTCTACCAGCTCCACCTCTTCCCCGATCATACTGTCTTTCCCGAATCGGTTGCACCACAATCCTCCCATCTCGATAGTAGCTTGATTGTGAGGTTAGAGGCGTTCGAGGTTGTTGTTGGTTTATGGGAGAGAATTCATGTTTTGACTTATCATGAGAGCCGCTTGATTGATGAAGTTTTCCATGCCCGCATCAAGATCGCCTTGTTTGAACATTGGATCCGGAATAAGTTTATGGTTACCATTACCCATAGGTACAACTTGAGAAGCTTTGGTGGTAATCCCAACTTTTGAGTAAAAAGCAGTTGAATCATTTGTTGAGCTTGTTTCTCCGTGAGCTTTGAACCGATCAAGAATCCTTTTTCAAACATGGCATGTCTCTCATTTTGAAGAAGGAAGGCATAGAGTTGCTCATAGTTAGTATTCTTCAAACCTTTGGTAAGCTTCACGTATAACGAACTTGTGCCATTCGGATTCATATTGTTCACAAACTTTGAGTTCAGCTGAATGTTCGGCATTGTCATCTTAATATTTCTCATGTCATTCACAAGCTTGTGAAACCTCACATAGTACTCATAGACACTCTCATCTGGTTTCATTTTGAAGTGCTCAAATTCATCATACAACTGTGATTCTCGATCTTCAACAGTTAGCTCAGAACCAGAGAGAAGCATCTTGACATTATCCCATACAGCTTTTGCTTCGGTGTTGTGATTGATAAGCTTGTAGATGTCTTTTGGAAGACCTTGAAGAATAATATTAGAAGCCCTGATATCAGCATCGAATCTCTTTTTCTCCTTATCATTGAGCTCATCATACATCTTAGGTCTATCCATTCCATAGATCATTGTCCCATCTTCAGCTGTATCAATTATGTCTCTAGTAGTCTCAACTAGATAAGGTCCTTCATCAATGGATTTGAGAATGTTGACCCCATTTTCCTTTCCAAGACAAGACAACTGACACGTTGAGCCCAAGAGTCGTAGTCGGCCTCATCAAGCATAGGTGGACGAGTATCCAAACCACCGCTTGAACATCCTTGGCAATAGTGGAAATGATTGTAGGAACGTTGGAAGACATGTTAATGATTAAACGGATTTTAAAACTCTATGATTAAACCGGAAATAGATTCTTTCACGGATTTTATCGAATCAAGAGAAAACCGATTTAAAGGAAATCACCCAAGTCGCTAGGAAAGCGTGAACCAAGTCGCTAAGTGCAAGTCGCTAAAGTTCCAAGTCGCTATATAACAACTCGCTACAATCCAAATCGCTACAACCCAAGTCGCTAACAAAATTTAGGCAGCAATTCGCTAAGTACCAAGTCGCTAAATATTCAAGTCGCTAAATAGCAACTCGCTAGGCTTCAAGTCGCTAGCAAAAGTTTGACAGCAATCCGCTAAGATCCAAGTCGCTAATGAGTCAAGTCGCTAATTAGCAACTCGCTATGTACCAAGTCGCTAACACCAAATCGCTACCCGTAGTAGAGAATCCACTACTTGTACTGTTTGTCGGCTTGTCTCACTAGGCAAGTCGCTAAGCCTAAGTCGCTAACTCCACAAGCTGCAACTCGCTACCTGTAGGATCGTATATTTATGTGTTTGATGATTCGGGTGGTCTTGGGAGATCAAAATACATGTTTGCCATTAGAGAGAGAAAGTTAGAGAGAGGGAGATTTCTTGGTAGACACTTGGTTCACAAAAGTTGTAAGATTAGATTGAAAAGCTCCACCCCTTCCATGGATGGAAGGGGTATTTATAGTTACAAGAAATACGACCTCCTATCGGCCTGTGGATCAGGGATACAGTGGGTAAAGACCCGTCCTTCCTCCACGGTGTTGCACTAAACTATACTACGCTACAAACTAATAAATAAACTACTAAATAACGTAACTAATGACAAGTCTACGAGCTAACTTAAGCTAGATAACATTTGGGGTGACCGACACTTCACTATGGAATTTTCTAATTCCTAACAATCTCCCCCTAAGGGAGGTCACCCCATGTTTTACATTTCAATCCTAGCAATCTATTCTTGTCATTGTTCTTGAGCTCAGACTTCAATTCTTCAATTCCATAATCTTTGTGCTTTTGTAGTGCAACTTCAAAGTCCGCATTGATTTGTACTTTCGGTGGAGGTCTTTGAACCGATCCACATCTTTGATGATCTTGAGTTTTCTTTGAGATCATCACCACAAGAAATCTCTCGGATCATCCATAGTAGTGTTGCCTTCATGTGAAGTTGTGACATTTGGACCGACATGCTCACACTTTTGAATCATGACATCTTTCCATCGAGTAGCGGAAGCCTTATCGTTCATGATATTTGCGCAACAGTAGCGAAGCATAGTATAAAAATATCGTAACCGTGTTATGTAGATATGCACCACCATGATTTCTTCAATTAAGTGTGGTTCTGTGAACATGCGGCTTTGGATTGACTCCTCAATTCGATCACCGCAATCGCGGGGTGTACCGCATAAGACGCTTAGCAATAAAGCGCACGAAAGTGTCTTTGATCACTTTTGTTGAATTGAGGTACACGCCCACGGTTCCCGCTGATCAAGACAAGCATCGCTCGTGATCGTGTAGGATTCCTAAGAATCTCCTTGACAGGTTTCGCAGCTATTCTAGTCGTTCTCAAACCGAACGCCTCAAAGAAGACAACACGGAGTGAGTGAACCAATGATTGAGATTCACCGATTGATGAAAATGATTTGAAAACAATCGCGTATTGCTTGAATAAAGAGTTTTGCAATACAACGAAGGTTTTATGAGAAAGATCAATTTTCAAACAAAATACTTTTGTATTAGAGATCGAGTACACATTCGACGTGCTAGTGAAAAGAAGAGATTCGCACATCGAACGGTTTTTCTAAAAGTATTTTCAATCGAGGATACTTTTGAATTTTGAAAACATAAGTACACATTCGACGTGCTAGAGAAAAGAAGATTTGCACATCGAACGGTTTTCCAAAAGTATTCGTCAATTCCATTCTCGACCAAGGTTGATTCAAGACCGAATCGCCCATTGTTTCTATCCGGTTGTCACAAGTTTGATCTTACGAGAAGATCTCACATGTCACCCACCAAGAGCTTGTTTGATGTTGGCTCTAGAAGGATTTCCATCTTCATCGTGAATATTTTCATATCACTCGGATGTTCCGCAATACCACAAGGATAATGCGTGGGACTTTTAATATGTACTTACTTTCCACATTGTGTGAAACAGCAAGTCTTCAATAATTTAGTGTCCTAATGAGATATTGTGGATGATCTCTTGGCTCTAGACTCAATAGTGCATTTTGGTTCCCTGTGTTTGAGACTAGGAGAGGGTCTCCTTCTTCAATATCAACAATCTCTAAGAGAAAGTCGATAGATAATGTCGGTTCCCGTGAGAATGAAACAAGCCCTTTTAAGAGGAACTTGAGTGGTTTGGGAAGTTTAGTGCGATTGCATCATCGGGTCCATGATGTCTTGTCTTCAATACCGCGTTACCTTGGTAAACACCAAGAGTATATGTATTGAACCCGGTTTCGCCTAAGGTTGAATTGATGGAGGGCTATTTCTTTTCACCCTTTTCACATTCATTTCTTTTCATTCTTCAACCCTTCAAGCTTACCGAGACTTCATAACTAGAACCTTGTTGGGTTTATTCCAGACTAGCTCTGCCTCATCCGCACTCTTCCCATTCCTCATTTTCTCCTTTTTCATTATTCCTAAGGACTCTACACTATCTAGTGGATTGTCCTCGAAGATCCCTCCGGCTTTGGCGGATCGTGGGAACGAATACCTAACCTAACCATCCTTATAACTCCATGCATAAAGTAAATTGGTCGGTCTTTTGGTATTGTTCTTTCCTTCATGGAACCAATTGAAAAATCATTTGGAAAAACAATCAAGGTACTTGTGATACGAGATCAAAGCATTTTGTACCTTAATAGTTTTGATCATTTAGAAAACCTCCCCCTCAACATGTGCATATGATTTAGAAATTGTTTAGCACAAGGAGGCAAGAGGACTTTGAAATATTTTCTTTGATCACAATTTTCATACGAAAACATCATTTGATTTTCATGGTAAAATTCTCCCCCTCAATATGTGCGTTGGATATTTGAAATCATTTTTTCACATAGAGGCAAGAGTTCTTATAAAGCACATCCACAATCACAAAAGCCATTAAGAAACCATTAGAAAACTCAATCAAGGTACTTTATAATCTCTTTTAAAAAAACTTTTGTACCTCGATGGTTTTGCTCCCCTCAATATGTGCTTCGAGATTCGAAAGCGTTTAGCACATATGAGAGAGCAACTGCATAACCGAATCAAAACGATCAACTTTTATCAAATTTCATTATTAAATCACAAATTCTCCCCGATCAAAATATCAAATCCTTTGAGATTTTGGATCCCAAGTGATTTAATTAGGTTTAGAAAACATGGGAGAAAATGTGGCCTTATTTAAATACTCATCCGGTTTTGGATAAATCCTCCTCCTCAACATGTGCATTATGTATATTGAAATCGTTTGGCACATGGAGGCAGGAGTGCCTTTAAAGGACTAAAACCAATTCTATTTAAAACAGATTTGAGATTTAAATCACAATCTCTACCCCGATCAGAAATATCAAACCATTTGAGATTTGTGATCCCAACTGATTTAAATCATTTAGAAAAATTTGGGGAAAGACGTGGCAAGATTCAATTTTGAAAGATGATAGATATGGACCATTTTAAGACATTAAAGATTGTTAGTGTCAGGTATGATAGTTTTTAAGAGATCTTTTAAGTAAAACAAAACAATTTCACAATCAAACAAGAACAGAAAAGATTTCATTTTGAAAGACCTTGATTCTAAAGAAAAATCATACCATGACATAACATTAAATCTTTAGATCACCACTTTTTGTTGTACAAAACGGACTTTTTGAAGATATATTGTATGAAAATATTTTATTTTAAATCACTCTCCCCTCAATCGATGACCAAGTCGATGATTGAGTGACTTAAGTTTTGATAAAATGAAGTCCGTGATTTTCAAAATTTAGTCCAATATATTTTCAAAACAATATTTTCCATTTTCAAAACAATATTTTCAAAGTTTTAGAAAATGGTATCATCACGATTATCCGCACAAAGATATGTGAGGTGGTTGAGAAGCTTATGTTGTTGTTCTTGTAGGGTTTGGAAGAAAAACCGTCTGCAGATGCAAGTGAGACTTCTTCACGTTGCATTTTGAATGCCAACCGAGGTCCAATTAAGCTCCGTTTCTTCACTTGTCAAGAAAACCATCTCACGATGCAAGAAGACCTCTTACGTTGCATTTCATGCCAACTCTCCATTGAAGTCCGATTAAGCTCGTTTCTTCATTTGTCAACCCAAGATATAGTTACCCTTTCCTTGCGGCATCCAATCATCTTCAATTGTGGGATCCGGATCGGGAACATTCTTATAACCAATATACCGCATACGTTAGTGAACACACATACTGATATATGGTGGTCGACATCACCCATAACAAAGAATCGACTAATTAAAGTCAATTCAACATAACAATCGATCATATAAGGCATGGGGTTTATGTGTTAATCAAACTCTAATCATCTAAACCTAACAATCATATCCTAAATTCCTAGTCCTTGACGTGCAATTATCATTTTAATTAAGCACGAGGATAATTAAGAAAGTCCGTTAGATGATATAAATTTGAAAACATTCTCCCTCAATCAATGACTCTTTTCTTGAAAAGTTTTAAAAGTGTTGAAGTCATCGATTGAGTTTTTGAATGTCTGAAAAACTCGATCCTTATTGATTTATCAAGCAACTCATTTTACCACCATTTTGAAATACAACAAGTATTTTTCAAGAATTTTAGACGGAAAAACATTTGTGTAGGAACAAGATCCTTCGACATACTTTCCTCAATGTATTTTAGGATAAGTGCACGAAATATTTGAAAATTGATTTAGCGCAAGACTTTCCTTTCTTTAAAGAACGGGTTGCTATCTCGAAATAATAGCAAACCATGGTTTAAGTACGGGTTACTGATCGAGGTAGCGCAAGCCATTATTTGAAGCCCGGTTCTGATCTGAAATAATCAGAAGCCATATTTTGAGACATGTTTAAAAGAAATATTTACACCTCCTGCTCGAACTTCATCTAAAGTCCCGTGCCATTATTGAATGACATTTCTAAGGTAGTAGATGTTATCGATACCGTAAGACATGTCTAGATAAAACAATATTTTGGTATTTTTAAGTTTTTCGATTTTTATGGATTTTTGAAGGTTTTATATTTTTCTATTTTGTTTTGATGGTTTTATATTTTCTATTTCTTTTTGTTGGTTTTATATTTTGTATTTTGTTTTTCGAATAAATATTTACAAGGATATAATAGATGATATAGTTAAAGAAGATGATGATACGAGTACCGAGATAAGGATATCGAGTGCCCGTTGTAGAAGATGGAAGTCATCATCCCAAAACTTTCACCACCAAAGCTTCCGAGGCTCTTGCATTGAAGAAAGAAATCGAACCATCTGAAAGAGACTCGCAGCTTCCCCAAAACGAAAATCCTTTGATGAGCGATTCAAAGCTCTATTTCAAGCTTTCCTTAGCTGTGTGCATGAGAAGCACACCATTATCATAAATCCAGCTGCTCCTTTTAAGACCGATAATCGAGAATCTCCGTTCGGGTTATATCATCCATAAGAACAAAGAACGTATCATCCCACACATAAATAATCTTCTCAACTTTCATAACCATCAAGTCCAAGCGATCCATTCCAAAAGGTGTCAAGAGAGCAATTCCCAAGTAGTTGAATTGTTGCGCTTAGCCTCTTTGTATAATGCTCTAGAACTCTCCCAAATTCACTTCATGAGGGAATGAAGAGCACCTTCCATGTTCACATTTTTCTTCCCGATGAACGTGTATGAAGCTCAAGAACCCAAGTACACCAATATCTAAGAACTCTCCGAATACACATCAAGAGGGTAATGTAGAACACCTCCCTATGTTCACATCTTTCGTCACGATGAATGTGTATGAAGCTCAAGTATCCAAGTATACCAATACACAAGGAATGAATAGCGATAACATTGAAGAAGCGAGCCGGTCATCGATTAACTCTGCGGGTGACAATCTGCGGATGTCAACACCGGAATAAGTGATTATATCTACGAATCACCGATTAAGCACTCAAGTGAAACAATTGAGCATCCCCAATGTACACGATCTCTCCCCGATCATTGCGATACCATCGAAATCACCACACACTAGTGTACCTCTTTATCTTCGAAACTTTTTCTAACATCACTTCCCCACGTAGTTGGAATAATAACACTTAACGCCTTAATGAGTAAAACCTTGAGTTTCTCTGCGGTCATGACATTTGTTTTCCGGGATATCTTCAATCACTTAGAAGAATTAAGTTCATCAAGTTTACTCGTCATGAGTCAAACCTTGAGTTTTCTACGGTAATAACATTTGTCTTCCCGGATATCTTCAATTTCTTAGAAGTATTAAGTACATCAAGTTTACTCGCGTTTAGATGCTTGTCTCCTTCCCTTTCTAGTTTTGATACTTTAATCAAGCAATTCTTTGAATACCCAAATACTTGAAATTTGTTGAGAAGATCGCTTGAAGTCTTTGTGAGAATCAACTTGTCAAGACTCACTCGACTATTTTTATCAACCCTTATGTAGACAATTTGAAGTGACCACCAAGAAGAAAACCGATATACCCTACTTGAAATCAAGTCAACTTCCCACATTTGTATCTTAAGCTTGCACCTAATGATGGAAGAACGGTGTAGATAATTTATGCTTCAAGCAAATCTCTAAGTACTCACTACCCAAACAAAGTATGAGACATTAACACCTCTTGTGTTTATCCACAATCATATGCGTGTGACACCGAGTAAAACAAAGTAACTCCTAGTAGTGATAGTTAACCGTGTCTTCAACCATCCACCTCATCACCGGTAACTAGATAAGCCAAGTCTTCAACTCAAATTCTTAAGCCCGAGCAAGTTATCAAATAAGAACACGCCTTTGTGAAAGTCAACTTCAATCTCAAATAAGTGATAAATGATTAACTCAAGTAATCACCTTGTGTCAAATGTCCAACAATAGTCAATATCAACGCCTCGAGTAGTCATCGCTAAAGAATATGAGCAAGTCTAATTGGGAATTGAATCGACTTATAACTTTCTCCCAATTAGTGCTCTCCCTAAACCGACAACTGCTTGATAAATGCCCGATTAAGAAGAAGTCTTTAGATCGTTAAATGCAACTCGCCTTTAGTCTTCTAACATGTAGCGTAAAATGTAGAATGCATCAGACTCGACCTTCTTCAAGATTGTTCGGTTGGGGAATAGATAGTTAACATCTTCAACTCACACCAAAAAGCATCCCACCAAAAGCATCCCAATTAACTTACATCTTGCAAATCCCTTAACTAAAATCTCTCCCAATCAAACAAGAACAGAAAGATGTTCATCAAGAAAATCAGCAATAAGGCCAACGAACACACAAGATGGTAACGCCAAACTACCAATCACATCAAACAAGAACAGAGAGATTGTTCGAATCATCATGTTGATGTATACGTGAAGCATTAACCGGAAGCACTTTGTCAATAAACTCATCAATCCGAGTGAAGATGTCAACCAACGGCTCTTAGAAGAGAAAAACTCCATGTAAAGATGACCCGATAAGAAGAGGCTCGGTTCTTACATGAGTTTAGAGCCGTATGACCATTTGTATTCTCTAATATCAATCAACAATGCAAAAAATTCACACTTCTTCTCCCCCTCAAGAATTGCATACGGATATGCCATTCTTGATTAAACAAGTGAACATTATCCAAATGTAGTCTATTCACACTTCTCCCCCGCAAAATCAGCACAGGATGTCGCCATCGTCGTTATAGTTGAGAAAGTGGAATCGAAAACAATCAACAAGAGCCGGTTCACTTGATGACCAAGCGCATGGAAAAAGTATGAAGCATGTTGATGAGAATGGTCATTAATAAGAAGATTTTCTTCTTCGTAAGATAAAGCGACCGACACGCACACTTTTCTTTTCTTTAGAGGAACGAGGCTTGAATCAAGTGTTCAAACGTCATAAGAAGATTTCTCTTCTTTCAAAGATAAAGCGCATCGAAACGTACACTTTTCTTTTCTTTAGAGAACGAGGCTGAATCAAGTGAGCAGACGTCATAATCTCTCTCTTTTTCGCACTCTTAGCAAAACATGCAATCATCCCCATTATCATTACAGAGGCTCTTTGTTGTGACAATCGATGGAGAAAACCCAATATGATGAATTTGACTCGAGGTAAGCTAACCCGAACTCGTGACTTAAACTTGCACATATGTAACAAAGAGCGGTGCCGAGACTTCATGCTCCATTGAATCTCTAAGTACTCTATACTCTTCATCCAACCAACCATCAAGTATAAGACGACATCACCTCTTGAAAATCCACAATTGAATGTGACATCGAGCACTACAACGTAACTCCTTTAAGTGATAGTTATTTTGAGGTGATAAGAGCCCAATTCCCCCAAGTGGTAAAACAAGAGGTAAAAGTCACCCAACAATAACTAGATTTCCAAGTCTTCGATTTTGATAATAAGATCGAACAAGGATCTCGAAGAATCTTCATCCAACCATCCCCGATACCTTCAGATACTAAGTACACTTGCTCGTGATATTTCACTTCAACCTCAAATAAATAATACTGAATTACCGCCGTTGTCACATCTTCTGAACTGCTCAAATCTAGCCTCCTTTGACTTATTAAGTGAACAATGATAATGGTTTCATCCCGACCATGGTTAAAAGCACATAACCCCGTAAAACCATGTAATAACCAAATTGCCATGAAGAAAACCCAAACACACACCCAATTCATGAAGTACACCCTTTATCCTTCTTTGAAGCGAAACCGTAGTATCGGCATCAAGTAAGATCCGAATTACACTTTCTCTTCTCCAAGATGGTTCCATCATTACGGATTTTACAACTCTATGGTTTAAACCGAGAAATAGTTTCTTTCATGGATTTTATAAAACCAAGAATAAACCGTAAGATAGATCCGAAATGCACTTTACTAATACCGGGATGTTTCCATTGTCACGGATTTTACGAGTCTATGATTTAAACCGAGAAATAGGTTCTTCATGGATTTTACAAAATCAAGACAAAACCGTAAACAATGTCGACTTGAATGTGTTATGACAACTTTGGTTTCGGTGAATATCTGCTTTGGGGAACATGCAGCGGTTCATCAACGGTTCAATATCCAACATCATCAACATCATCAACCATCCATGCAATAATCACTTTGGTAAACACATCATTCACGCATTCTGTCGGATATTGCAGTGAAAACACGGTGAAGTAAACCCGATATGCCAAACTTGATCATGAAGTGAACTTCCCCAGATTAGTTACTTAAACTTGTACTAATTCCTCGTGAAAAAGAAACGGTGTACCCAATTTACAAAACCTCTGAACTGAGTGAGACACCGAAGTGATAGTTACGTTGTGGGTTAAACGAGAAAGAATCACAACCGTAATTAAATAGCCAAGTCTTTATCACCCTCAATAAACGCCCAAACAAGTCATCTTCGCAGAAGGGTAGCAAGAAAGAAGACGACATAAGTAACCGTGCCCATAAAACCTCACTTCAAATCCAAATAAGAAATATCGTCCAAACAACCCCGTAGTCAACTTTGTTCAAGTATCGATTCAAGCCGTAACAAAATATTATTCGTGAAAATGTATATACCAAAGTACTGATCATCATAACCCATCGAATCTCATCATCAAATCTCATTTCTCCAGTTAAATCACATAAAATATCACCACTCATCATCAAGACTCATCACACAACAATTCACATTATCAGATATCATCAACAATCAAATCTCAACTTGAATCCCATGATGATATAACTTTAGCACAAATTCATAGCCCCACATCTGGTCCAAATTGCATTAAGACTTTGAACGTGCACGGTTGTACCACTCAGTATTAACCAATGAGAACGCCAGTTATGACACAATGCATAAAAACACATTGATAATCTGATATTCAACCCAACATTGGCAATATTTGGGATCAACAACTCAAGAGTTATTTCAAGGTATCCGTGAGTCGTCACAAGAGCTTCGAACACGTTATGGAACAAGTAATGGTACAAATTATGACTAAGTAACTTCCGTTGAATAATTTAGACCAAAGTATCACACTTTATAGAGAAGTATCAAGTCATATGTCTCCAAAATAATTGAGATGCCACAATTTCGGATAGCACAAAAATTCATGTTAGCATCCCATACGTGAAATAATTAACACGATTGACCTCATGAAGACACACCATACACCTGGATATTAAGTACCAACATGATTCGGCCCATTTGAGATTTGAGTTCCAATTATCTACAAATCCAAGGTTAGGCCCAACAAAACCATGGCAGGTCCATACGTGAAGCAGGTTAAGAAAAACCTAAACATCCGGGGTTATATAAACCACTAGCCAAGACCTTGCAACCCTAATCACTAAACTATACGCCCCCATCTCCAAAAAAAAACGTAGCAACACTATCCTTACTCAAATCCACAAACCCTAAACTTGTTCATCTGTATACCACGCCCCCATCCTTCTAAAAAATAATCCGCCTCTCATTCTCTCAATCACAAACTCTAATCTCATTCGTAGTTAACATGCCCATTCGAATAGATGATCCAAGCCCTTTTCGTATATACCTTGCCACAGGGATGGCATAGATTTTGATGGCCACAGGGATGGCTTCGAAGGTTTGTTGATTCGAGACACTTCGCCACAGGGATGGTATATGACCTAAGGATGAGGCTTCAAAAATCAAACCAAGGTAGGTTTAATTTCTCTTATGTATCCTTGTGTAAAACCGAATACTCTAAAATCTGATAACATTCTTGTTATTGGTATTTAGAGATTCGAATATTTAACTCGGATCATATTCCAAAATTGATCTATGAGGCATACGTTCTTGTGTGAATAGATCGTTTGAGATCTATGTGTTTGTAGAACCACTCACATAAGGAACAAGGCTGAGATCGTTGTCATGTTTAAACTATTAAGTTTGGGTCGATCTATGATGATAATCTTTCTTGGGTGTGACCACTTGTGGTCGGATATAACCCGAGAGTCAATCTGAGATTCTTGAGTAGTTTTATTTTTCGTTTTTGAGTCTTGAATGAATGAGAGATGGGGAGTGATGGTGAGGGTTCATTGAAGTGAGTCTAGATGTAGGTTAAGGTGGTTTCGGATCTATTCTAATTTTCATTTTGGTTTGAGTCTTGATTGGACCGATGATGGTATAATGAAACTGAGGTCGAGTTGTTTTTGATACAAAGTATGTGTGGTCGTGGGTCTGAGTCAACTCTTCTTCTTCATTTCTGTCTTGTACACAATGGTCAAGGAGTTACTTTTTATGTTTGGTTAAGTTGCTAGTGACAATGGTCTTGAGCCAACTCGCTAGCCAACTCGCTAGCCAAGTCGCTAGCCAAGTCGCTAGCCAAGTCGCTAGCCTAACTCGCTACGACTTGTTAAATAACAAGTCGCTAGGTCTTTAAGGTCATTTAAGTCGCTAAGCTCAAAAGCAAATCGCTACGTAGATTCAATGAATAAGGACATATTAGTGACAACTCGCTAGGAAGAAGCTTTCGTACTTTAACCCAGAAAACATCATAATCAGCAGGTTACAAAACCATAAAAACCCCATTTTAGACCCAGAAACAACATAAAACCATGTCATTGAGACCTGTTTGACCCAGAAAAATAGCATAAAAATGCATAATTTACCCGTTTTGACCATATGTTTTGACCATGAAAAGATACCGATTCAAGACCATCAATATTGTGATAAAACTGCTTTAAAACCGAGTAAACTTGATAAGAGAAACCATTTAGCCATAACAGCTTTAAAAACAAGACAAGAACAAATAAAGGCAGGGTTTTGAACATGGCAATCAAGAAACAAGAAATGAAAACTCAAACACCACATACCAAAAGATTCAAACATCAAAGGTCACTCGACAAACATCAAAACAGATTCAAACCGCATGAAAGACCACTTAAAACAACACAACAACCTTGGCTCGTACCAATTGTAGGATCGTATATTTATGTGTTTGATGATTCGGTGGTCTTGGGAGATCAAAATACATGTTTGCCATTGAGAGAGAAAGTTAGAGAGGAGATTTCTTGGTAGAGACTTGGTTCACAAAAGTTGTAAGATTAGATTGAAGCTCCACCCTTCCATGGATGGAAGGGTATTTATAGTTACAAGAAATCGACCTCCCATCGGCTGTGGATCGTGGATACGATGGGTAAAGACCCGTCCTTCCTCCACGGTGTTGCACTAAACTATACTACGCTACAAACTAATAAATAAACTACTAAATAACGTAACTAATTACAAGTCTACGAGCTAACTTAAGCTAGATAACATTTGGGGTGACCGACACTTCACTATGAAATTTTCTAATTCCTAACACTACCAAAATGTAAAGCAAGTCGCTAGCAAGAAAAGCTATCCGTAGGTCAAGTCGCTAGCTAGAAAACTTCACAAACATCACTTTTCAATCCAAAAAACAACCCAACCAAGATGATTCAAACTTACCAAATGAAAATCTAAACACTTGTGATGATTCTAAACACAAAAGTACTAACAAAATCCAAGCTTTAACACAAGAAATCAACCAAATGATGCACAAACCACTAAACTTTTTCAAACTCAAAAACCACCTAAAAACCACTAGAAATCCAAAGATGTGTAAGATATGATCTAACCATGGCTCTTGATAACAATTGTTGGATATTGGAATTCACATACACATCAAACCATAGCACAAAGTGGGGGTATAAGTGGAATTCTAGAGAGAGAAAGTTAGAGGTTTAGGGAACTTTAGTGAGAGAAAGAAAATTTTATTATGAGCTCCAACTCTACTTTGGAAGGTAGAGAGTATTTATAGTCTTACAATAAAACGCCACACAACGGGTCATGGATCGGGCATACAGTGGGTAAAGACCGTCCGTCCTCCACGGTGTTACTTAACTAAATACTACTTAACCTAAAATAACAATGACTACGAGCTTTCTAACGATTACATATACTTGAGGTGACCGACTCTTTAATACCGGAATTTCTAATTCCTAACATATGTGTTTTTTACTCTTTATCTCACCATTACACATATATATATATATATATATATATATATATATATATATATATATATATATATATATATATATATATATATATATATATATATATACTAGCCGAATACCCGCGCCTAGCGGCAACGGTTTCTAGTTTCAACATAATTTCGACGGCGAATAATTTTTTCGAATAACAATTTTTCTAGTAGTGGCATTATTCCTCCAATAACGTCAATTTATGTGATTGTATTTTTCGATAACATTGTTTTAAGATTTTACTAATAATAAATTCATGCATTGTAACTATTAGCCAAGTGACTGTGCGTAGCGCCGAAAGTGTAAAGTTTTAGACAAAATTTGTATTCATTGATATGTTTGTGTTCTTTCTTGTTTTTCTTGTTTGCATTTTTGTGTGTGGTAGTGTGTTTTGGTATGATGGTTTATCCGAGTCAACAATTGATGGTTGATGCAAACTTTGAACTTTATATATCAATTCACTTAAAGCATATTATCTTTTTATCACCGTGTGTCGGAGTCTACTTCTTTTAACGAAACTTTGAACTTTATGCATAGTTTCGACAATTACTCTTTTATTATGACATAGTATAAGATTTTTTTTATACAAGGTAACATTTTAGTTTAACTTTATTCTTGACAAATGACATATTTTTGTGCATTGGACATCTGTAAAGTCTAGGTAGAGTAAAAGTGATTAACAAATAGTTTATGTGTAGTCACCCACCTTTCACTATTATAATGAAATGTGTCCAAAAACTACACCGAAAAGCCTATGTATATTTCAAATTCCATTTTTTCAACAGTTAAGTAGGTTATGATTCAAGTTAGATTTTCCTTGGCTCAACGACAGTTCAATATACATAATCGAGTACTTGCGCTCAATTCCGACATTGATAAAAGTCACAAGTTTGTATGCTACTCTTGGCAGTAAAGTTTAAAACAATTTAGTTGCATAATAAAATAGTAGAGAACATATATTCAAATATGAGTTATCAATGGATTGTGTCTTCAAGTTTCAATGTCACGTTTCCTTTTCAAAATTGAAGATCTAATATTTTATGTCTACAAAAATTCATAAAAGCTTATAGAATTTATGTCCCATTTCTTTTAAATAATTCACTCGTTACATGTTCTTGTGTTATATTTATCAAAGCCTCTTGCATCCCCTTTCTGTCCATTTAACATTACATGGAATCCTTGTGCTTATTCAAATATACCTCTTTTATTCAAGTTCCCTATAATTCAAATTATTTATTTCAAGTGGCGTCAGGTCTCGGTGGTGGGGTTTCTAGCGGTTATCGAGGCTCAGTGTTGGCTGCTTCGTTGGTGAGGATGGGTGGTAGTCGGCTGTGATTCGAGGATGAATCTACAAAATGATAACAAAAATGATATAAAATATATAGATTCGAGGGTGGTAGTCGGCTGTGATTCGAGGATGAATCTACAAAATTCGAGGATGGGTGGTGTAGTACGGTGGTAGGGTTCTTGTGGTAGTGGTTTTGGTGGAGGTGGGAGGTCTCGATGGTGGTACGGGCTCGGCTTTGATGGATTTGTCCGTAGTAGTTAGGCTGTGATTTGTGTAGTGGTAGTGGATGAGTTTGAAAGTAATGAGAATGTTATTTGTTTATGAGATGTGGGGTGTATTTGTTTATGTAGTGGCTGTGATTTGAGTGGTGTTTGTGTATTTTTGGTTAGAGAGACGAATAAGATAAAAATTAGGTTGTGTGTGTGTTTTTAAGAAGCTTTTATAGCCTCTAGGTTTGGAGTAAGGGTTTGATGGCTGAATCTTAATTTTAGGTTTTGAGTTAGAAGGGATATCCATGCTTTATAAGGGAGTATATATATATATATATATATATATATATATATATATATATATATATATATATATATATATATATATATATATATATATATATATAGTGTCAAAACCGTCCGATGGACGGGTATGACTTATGGTTTTTATTTTAGAATTTAGTGGAACAAATATATACTAAAAAGTAATTAAAAGTTAAATGAAACGGTTACGATCTATAATTGATGTTACCATTAATCCATTAAACGACTAAAAGCATGTAAGTACTTTGATTTGTGGTTTTTATATTTTGGATTTAGTAGAACAAATATATAGTAAATAGTTATTAAAAGTAAATGAAACGGTTAAGAACTATTATTGATGTTACCATAATTCAGAAAACGGCTAAAAAGTTATTAAAAGTTAAATGAAGCTACTTACCTATGTTTTGATACTAATTTGTTCTTGTTTACCACTTAGAAACTACTTTTCTCTCATATTCGGTAACCGTTTATTTCTTTTCATATAAGAAAATGTAAAACATAGCCGCAACATACAAACATTTCTTCAGTGGTTGATGATGTGTATATTTCTTCACCATTCGGTGGCCGTCTCAAAAATCGTATACTATCTCATACAAGAATATACATATATGTTGATTAAACATTTCAATAATTTATAGCCCGTAAGTATTCTTAATTCTTAAAGAAATATAAAGATAAACTCAAACGTTTATTTATAACCTGTAAGTATGTTTTTTTTATTATTATTGTTTAAAATATATTTATTTATGTTTGGTTGTATTTTTTGTTTTGAAGGTGTTATTTAGTGGTTTTTGGTTCTTAAAAACATGAGTTGTTTGTTTTTATTTATTCTTAAAAAAAATAGCATTGTCCCCATAAGGACATTAAAAACCCCCATCAATTGACCAAATTGAGATCAAGTGATCAAAACATTTGAGCAATAAATACATTTCAGTTAGATGTTCATTACTATATCAACATATAACAGTAGCTGTTGTGGGACATTAATTGAAATCAACCCGTACCAACATATGTATCATACTATGACATTTGCAGCAGGAACTGAAAGGTTATAGGTATAGTGTTGAGAATTAAAGATAAGAGTTTGTTGGTCGAAATTAAAGGCTTGCATTCTCGTGCAGGAGGTGCCATGACTGCATGTTTTAGGGATAATTCAGTTAGAGCGCCACCAGTAGATGATCTGCTAAATGGTTCCTCATTATCTTCCATTATCTGGAGCAACGCGTAATCAGTTATAAAATAGCTAGGAGTAAAGCTAGAAATATAGAAACAAAAATAACTCCATATTTTGTGTAAACCTTGTCCATCATGGCTATATTAACTTTCAACACTTTCATTTTTTCTTCACCAACATAGCATTAAATTTGTTAGTTCATCAAACAAAAGTATAGCTGATCCAACATTGATGCGAAAAAAAATGACCTTGTACCTGTAACGGGTTGTTCAATCACTGGGAGTAGTATTATACCATCCTGTTTACCAAAGAACATATAAGTTCGCAAAGATGTCCGTAGTAATGAAATTAAAACAATAAAGAAATTAGTTCAAATGCACAAACCTTGATGCTTTGTGAATCGGTGAGCAACATTGTGAGCCTATCAATCCCCAAATCCCAACCAGCAGTTGGCGGTAAACCATATTCAAGAGCGGTACAATAATTCTCATGCAAAGCCATTGCTTCGTCATCTCCCATGTGTCGATCCTGAAAACACTGACAAAAATTTACCGCAAACACATTTAGTCCAATTTGTTTTTACATTGTCAGGGGGTGTTTGGAATTTGATCACTTGAAACTTACTTATTTGCTTAAAAGATATGCATGTAACAACTATATTATTTTTTAATAAGTGCTTATGGTAATAAGGTGTTTCATCCAAAAACCGATAACCACTTTAAGAAGCAAACCCATACACCCTCTTAATGTCAAATAAGGATCACACAAGTTATAGTCTTATTTTTTCTATGACAAAATGATTTATGCAAGGCAAGTACTCTTAGGGTAACTTTTGACCCGTCTCCATTAGGGTGTGTTTTTATTTTTCACTTTGAGATTTTGAACATAAAAAAAAAATAAAAAAATAAATCTGACATACTCTTATAGTACAATGTGGTACCTTTACTTGATCAGTAAATCATTGGTGTTGCACCACTGGATCATTCAACGCAGTGTATCCATCAGCAATCTAAGGAAATAAAAAACTAAACGATTAACGGTAAATAAAATCCAACAAAAAGATAATCAAAGCAAATATTAGTTAGGTGCATAATACCTTATGCTTGTTAATAAATAGCTCAAACCGCTCAGTCAAACCTTGTTTGGACCTATTCCCTTTCACCATTGGACTCATTATCTTCCATTATCTAAGAACAACGTGTAATCAGTTAAAAAAATAGCTAAAAGTAAAGCTAGAAATATAGAAACAAAAATAACTCCATATTTTGTGTAGACCTTGTCCATTGTGGCTATATTAACTTTCGACACTTTCATTTTTTCACCAAAGATACCAAGTTAAGATTACATTTTTAATAATATACTTCTATTAAAATTAAAACTCAGCAAAAATAAAAACAAAGAAATGGGATATAAAGACATACTTTAGGGTGTGTCTTATTAATATCCTAATAACATAAATAAGCTCAAAAAAGTGTTTAGGTAAAGTTCATTAGTAGATAGTTAGGTTAATAGTGAAAATAAGTCCATAAGCTAAAGCTCATTAGCTGATGTAGGTTGAGATCAGTTGAGGCGTGTGTGACGTAATGCAAGATATAGCTGCTTGGTCTAGCCATTTAATAGTTACGGAACCTTGCTCAGCCCAAAATGGTGTAACCTCAAATAATTGCACCAATATCAGGAGGCATTATAATGATTCACGCCAGTCAATGAAATCTCCGATGAGTCAAGGTTTTGGAACGTGGCTTCTACTATACTTAATGCCATCTCAAAGACTTTGCGTAACACAAGAAATATATTACACCAACCTGGATTTTCTTTAAGTCAGCGTTCAAGTCTGTATTACAGCAGATAATGCAATTGATTTTTCAAATTTCAAGAACATGGATTGCAACTAACACGAAACCATCTATGTAATTGATATTCACATTAGTTTTGCACGATGTAATGTGAGAAAATTGATTTACCTCAATAAAGAAAAATGAACCGGATAATCCTTGTAACAAAGTCAACAACGCTTAATAACAATATTCTACATGTATAAACACTTGGTTCATGGAAAATCCTAACGAATTGACTTCTTCATAACAAAAAGGGAATTTCTTTAAAGTTGCAACATCTATAACAACACCCTAAGTTAAACGAGAAGTTATAAATTTTCTTCCCTTTATATAATCTTTCATTCATATTGTTCTAATATCAATACAAATTCTTGGTTTTGCATTATAATAAGATGGGGTATCACACTAATTGTTGCTGCATAATCACATCAATTTTAGCAATCATAACGAATGTGATTGTTATATGTGTCTTCTACACCACTCCATCCGATCCTATATTCACGCTCAAGGATATTTACGTCTCGGCCCTCAACCTATCAGGCATATCCTCCACAACACAGCCTCAAATCAAACAATTTTCTTTGACATGAAACTCCATAATAAGAATAAAGCAATGGGAGCATACTACGATCCTGTTCAGATTACGTTTTCTTACATCCCTAATATCAAGTTGACTTTCCCTGTAGCATAATTCACCGTGCCCAAGTTTTACCAAGATAATAGAAGAAGCAAGCATGTGAGAGAAACTGTGACTACTCGAGGCATAGCACCCTTTAACATGACGGTGAAATCGTCAGTTTTTAAGGTAGAAGTGCTCACCAAAGTTGGGCATACGTCACCCGCGGACCGTAAGAAGGGAACGGTGAAGGTAGTAGCCAATGTGTGGGTTAGCCTAACAGGAGAGCAATATCCAAAAAAAAAAGGCATTAAACTTTTTGAATCCGGTGTGACTGGTGCCTTTGGTTGCTTAAGCATGAAAATAGGGTTATTGATCCTTTCGACTGCTACTATTTTAGTGATCATATGATATTAGAGATGCGTGAAATCTTACTGGTGATGTAATGATCTCTACCAAGAGATTAATAAACTGATCGCCACGTGTGACGTATGTACATTTTGTGGTTTCCATTTAATTGAATATATACCATACCTCCTTATTTCGTAATATAATTACTCAGTATTTACTACCTGCTTTTATACAGTCTCAGCTCATCTGAAAGATGCTAGAATGAAATACCTTATACCTCGTAATTGATCGATGAAGTTGATCTCTATGCCACACGTGTGCAATATCATATAAACTTGCACCGGATACCTACAATCTACAATGCAGAACATAGTACTACATGAAGTGTATGTAATCTGATATAATTTTGGTGGGCACAAATTACCTTCAAAATATACATATCATAGCTATGTAGTGTACTCGTTTTCCACTTGAATTCAACACCTGGCTGTTATAAAATTCAATAAGCTCTGTTTGCATTTTATTGTTATTGGGAGTAATTTATGCTCACACAGCGTGCCAACTCCACCTTATGCCTCATGGTTCAATCCTTAAACGGTTAATTAACCCACCAAATCCACTCGAAACACAGTCATATCCGTCCCTTTGAGTATGGAGGGGAAGCTGTTTGTTGTTCAAGCGTAGGAGACTTTGTCTGAAACGTACACGTTTTTCATCTATCCCTAGACTTGTCAAATATAGATATACTCTCCCAATGAAGTATGCAAGTGACTGATTCTTTATGATCCCTTAAAAAACAATGTTTAATAGTTACACACGAGGTTTGTTTATATGATATAAAAAATAGAAAAAGTGAAAATGATATCAAATGAAAAAGCAACCTTATAAACTGCTTCACCGAGACAAAGTATTTTCGCACACGGTCCTGACATTTGTTCACCCCTTAGGAACATGAAAAATTCCAGGTTTGAAACTTCAAATACTTTTGATGTCAGTTGTCATCAGGATCGAGAAACTGTTGTATCAGGAGTAGAGGTTTTGGAGACATCTAAAAGGTGAGAAACATATGTCAGTTACTTACCAAACCCATTCCAATATCCCCTATTTTAACCGTTACTCAGCCCATCCCAATACTATGTGATATGACAGAGTGACAAGCATGTTAAAGTAGTGGAAGGCGATGCAAGCCAGAGAAGCCTCAACATCCAATTATCAAATTTGAAAACATGCATAAAGCATGACTATAATGCATTGCAATCTTAAGTTTTAATGAAAGCACGTTACCTCATTCGTGGTTGCAGCAACATAAGTGGAAGTGGGAGATTCTTCTGAATGTGCAGGGCTTTGAAGTAATTAAATACGCGTTGTGGTGTTTCAAGGCCCTTGTACCTGAAAGATATCAAATGACAAACGTTTTAAACCATAAGTAAATGCTATGTTCAAGAGTTAGAGGCAAGAGATGAGGTAAATATATCAATTGTTTTCAGACGAGACATATAAATATATATACAAAAAAATAATTAGATATACATCTCATCAATGTCAGTCATCACAACAGCCCCGTTACTGTGAGAAACAAAATAAATAATGTGTAAGTTAGTTTAATGAAACGAACTAAACCGAACAATAAAAAAATGCCTTCAAATTTTCTTTCTCTCTATAGATCAAAGGCACGCTCTCGGGCTGTTTCTGGGTTATCTTTCACAAAGTCATATAAGGGGTTTCTTTTCCCAAAGTTGAAATGCTCCTGAGTAATCCAAGCATCTTCTGCAACCATTCTTCTCATTTGTAAATCAAGGTTCTGTAAGCTACTTTGTGCACTGGTAACAGACGTGGTTAGATCTGTTGCAGTCTTACGCTCATCTGTGACTTTATCCTTCAATGCAATGATCTTCCTGAGATGTGTAAAATTCTCATTTATATACTCCTGGATCTTGTCATGGGCTGCCGTTTGAGCTGCTTTTGCTTTGTCCAGTTTTAGATCTAATTTAGGAAATTTCCTCTTGATGCCAATCTTCTGCCAAATCTGACATATTATATTCGTGCATAAAATTCCAGTCCGCAATCCCATGAGTATTATTACCACCTCTAATTACAACACTAATATTTGTAGAGTTGAGTAATAGTTCTATCAAATTGTTTGAAATTGTGGGTAGGCCAGTGTTGGTCATATTAATTAACTTGAACTCTTCTTTACAAATGCTGATATATGTTAAACCACCACTGATCCAAGTCTGGAAATCGAGTGGTGTGGTTAAGTTTTTAAAAAATGAAAAATAATAAGGCCCAATTAAAGATTTACCTTGTTAGGAGTAGATGCACCAGTTGTGACACCAATAGTTACATGACCTTTTGGTAGCCAGTTATCTTTCTCAACCAGCTCGCCATGTTGTTAATCATAGGTCTTGATAGATGAGCTGAGAATAAATCATTAACATTATAAATTAACTGTATAGTTACAAGCAATTACAAATAACTTATAAATTAACTATTTTCCGGCCTAAATCAAATCCTAAAATCACCCATGACACATCTTATTGCCTTAGGCTCAACACCTTCATTACATGCTAGAAATATTTGAAGTAACCTTACCCATATTGACTCGTTATATATAGCGTTGCGTGACCCGTCCATATGGGCTGTTGGTAGCTCTACTAAAATTATCAAAAAAGCTAAGTGTTATATCTATTGTCTATAATAGTTTCATAGTTCCACTGATCCCGTTCCCTTCCTCGGTGCATCAACTACAATGCTCTCAGTTCGTATATACTCGTCTTGCTAGCTCTAATAAAATTATCTATGAAGCAAAGCGTTACCTGCACTATCTATTCTAGTAATATCCTTTCATTTCCAAATTCACCAACAGTAGGACAATGGTAAAAGATGTTATAAAGATGAGGCATCTGAATTATTAATCATTCATTATGTACTTGCCTTGTAATCTCTAACATATATATCAATATTATATAAGCAACATATATGTAATATTATACATCCATATTCCTCACGATCACATACTTTCGTGCAAAAGATGTTGTGGCAACGGTCTCCTCATGAGCATATTTACCATGAATTATAGAAGTATAGTCGCCCTTTTTGTGCTTTTCTACATAATTCCACACCTTGTATACAAACGAAGTACATAATAATATGCAAATAATCACATACCGTGATTAGTTACATAAGAATTAGAAAGAGAGATATACCTTAGATGCCCAAGGGCATGTTGTATCAACTATTTGAACTCGTTTATTTCTCAAAGTTAACATCTCAGTTACTGCAGTACCAAAACCAGGAAACGCCACAACGTCGCCCTTATTAACGACATCAAACTGTTTAACTCCATCCTTTATGGGAATGACGTTAATCTCCCATCTCCTTCAGCCTCTACATTACAAAACTCGAGGTTTAATATAACTATATTTGACACGGTAGATTACATTATAACTATGGGAAATACTAAACATCATTGCATGAAACCAAACAAAAATATAATTAAATGATATAGTTAAACGGATAGAATGCAAAACCATCGTACTTCACTTCACCCTTTAGCTCTAAACCCATCCACTATGGTAGGTCTCCACTCTTTAGGCGTCATTACATATCTTATATTTTTGTACCAGATAATATTTATGACTTTATACCCATAAAGGTATGGTCACAGGCTCACAGCTGCGTAAGGAACCTGTGAAAAGGCTTCATTGACTAATATAACAATTATTTGATGTTGTAGCAACTTCATATAGTTACAGACATACAAAATTGGTTTAAATACTGAAAAATCACGCGATCACAGTTTTTTTTCAAGAGACCTAAACAAAAATTACTGAGCCCGCGAAGAAATCAACTGAGTGGCTCTTTTTTGAAGCATGAGGAGTATCTCATGATATGCTAACACCAGATTCAATACTGTACATAACCAACAATTGTTTTCTAGTGTTTTTTGTTGATGAATCCCGATTGTCCAGTGGTTTCTAGAGCTTTAACAATTACTTGCCTCATTTTCTCAGGCTTTTGAATAGGCTAACAGAAAAACAAATTTAATAATAAACATGCTCTTATAAAAGTGCATTCAAAAATCAAAACAATCAAATATAATACGTCCCTCCAACACAAACTTAATAATAAACCGGCTATTATAAAATTTTATTCAAAACAATCACATATATACGTCCCTCTTGAATTCGTTAATTAGGCACATTTATAAACTAAATAAAACTCACCAAGAAATCATTGTTTTAAGATTCATTACAACCACACGTGCTAAAAGAAGACGTCTAACCTACAAAGAAACCAACATAACAAAGTTTCATCATTAGGGTTATGAAGGAAAAGAGATTAGGAGATTGTGCACTTCTTATTGTAACTCGAACTCAATATTCCAAACATGCAACAACATCAAATTGTCATGATACATACTACAATACCTGATGAAACAGAATTTCGGAAACCAACAGTGGGATGTAACTTTCGCCACTGGAGACTGGCACTACCCTGAAGAAAGCACATGATTTCATCAAAGCCTCACAGGTCTCCGGATTAAATTTGATCTTTTTGGGACTCCATCCTTGTATCAGATATCTGTTAACAAAGTAAAAAAAATATATGATATCTGATAAAAAAAAATATGTTAAACTCAAACTCGACAAAAAAAAAAGGATTCTTCACCTGTAAAACAAAAAAGTCATATTCTTCACCTATTAAACTCAAAAGTGATTATAGTTTTAGGGATACTTATGTTTAGGAATGAGATATTAGGGTGTATTTATAAAAAAAAAATAGGTTAAAAATATATATGGTATATTTATCTTTTAAGTAATATATATCATAATTTATTTTAATTGTTATCTTCAAAAAAAACATACCTAAAATAAATTTTCCATAATTTTTTTATAATCTCCTTATTTATATTGATTTGAAAGATATAAATCAAAAAACAATCTACTCTAGTGGTAAGTTGTTTACAAAAAACATGAATGACCCAAGTTCAACTCCAACAAATGTCTTCTTTTAATAAAAAATTTTAAATTTCAAAAATAACAAAAAACGAAATTTACAATTTATTTAAAAAATTGTACATATATTAATTAAAATGCCAAATGTCATTTAAAAATAAAAAATGCCACATAAATATAATGATGACATGGAAATATGACTTGGCATTATGGGATGCCAAGTGGCATTTTATGTGGCATGCCTCCTCTTATATATAATATATATATATATATATATATATATATATATATATATATATATATATATATATATCAATGTCCAACATACACAATTAAATAGATTGACATAAGTCGATCTAAATAATTTAAAACACAGTTTTAATTGGTAAAACTATTCAACCCCCTTCTAGTTTTCCACAACCACGATGATAGATACCCATTTACTTCTGGAGTAGACTTGGATTTGTTTTCAGTTAGATTTAGTTTGGATTTGTATTTTAAGTTTGGAACTCACTATGTTTAGAGTTAGTATTTCGTTATTACTTTAGAATACCTTTGTATCATGTTATTTATAAGACTTTCGCTTGCGTTTGTATATTCTGATTGACACCATAATGTGACATTTTGACCCTTGTCGGGTTATGGTGTTACATGTGCATTTTGATGTGTGGGGACCTTCTCCTGTTTTGACTAAAGGAGGTTCCAAATACTATGTTTCGTTTATTGATGTCTATACTCGTTACACTTGGATTTATCTTATGAAACATCGCTATGATTTTCTTTCAATATTTATAGATGTTAGAGCTCGAGTATAAACACAACACTCAACTGTTATAAATGTTTTCATTGAGATTTGGTAGATGAATACATGTCTAAATACTTTACATATTTGCTTGCTTCAGATGAGACAATATACCAAACCTCTTGTACTGACACTCCATAACAAAATGGTGTTGCTGAAAGAAGGTCCTTTAGTTCCTTCAGTTCGTTTATTGGTTTTGTACATCGTCTTCATGGGCATGTGACGTATAGAGAGGTTGTTTGTGATCCATTTTGGCAAGTTGCCATGGCTGAGGAACTTGCCGCATTGCATCAGACCCAGACATGGGGATTAGTACCATTGCTTGTTGACAACCGTGCTATTGGTTCTCGTTGGGTCTACAAGATTAAAACCAAATATGATGGGTCCATTGAAAGATATAAGGCTCGTTTTGTTTCCAAAAGTTATGCTCAAGAGTACGGTATGGATTATGAAGAGATATATTCGCTCCTATTGCAAAAATGACAACGGTAAGAACCTTGAATGCAATTGCTTCTAGTCGTAAACGGAAAATATCTCAGTTGGATGTCAAAAATTCTTTTTTGAATGGTGACTTAAATGAAGAAGTTTTTATGACAACACCTCCTGGTGTCTCTCACAAACTAAAAGAAGTTTGCAAGCTCAGAAAGCTCTATATGGTCTCAAATAGGCACCTTGTGCTTAGTATCAGAAATTTGAAACAGAGTTACATGTCTTGGGTTTGTCTCTAGACATCATGATTCTGCAATATTTATAAAACATTCAAGTGTTAGGCGTATACTTTGTTGTTATATGTTAATGATATGATTATTACTGGGGATGATTGTGTTGGAATTGAATCATTGAAATATGAGTTAGCTCATTGTTTTGTTATGAAGGATTTGGGCTTGCTACATTATTTTCTGAGTATTGAGGTTGCCTCTTCATCAAAAGGATATATTTTGTCTCGATCCAAGTATATACCTTATTTACTTGATCGTGCAAGAATTGCAAACAAAATGGTTGAATATATTCCTATTGATGGTAAGGCAAAATACACTTCGACATATAGTGATCCTTTGCCAGATCCAAGATCCAAGTTTGCATCGGCCTATTTTGGGAAGTTTGGTGTATCTTACAATTACACATCCAAATATTTCTTATGTAGATCATATTGTTAATCGGTTTGTTTATGCTCCAACAATGGTTCATTGGGCTGTTATTTTACACATTCTCAGGTATCTTCGGGGTACTCAGTTTTACACAATGGTTCATTTTTTAGACACTTATGTTTCCTTCTACGTTTGCGTTGGATGTGCGTGCTTATAGTGATTCTGATGCCGGTGGTTCTATTTCTCGCAAGTCAACTACTTGGTTTCGTATAATTCTTGGTGATTCCCTTATTTCGTGTAAGAGTAAGGAACAAGATGTTATTTCTAAATCTTCTAATGAAGCTGAGTACCAAGCCATTTCAGTGACTACTAGTGAGATTGTTTGGTTACGTTGGTTGCTTGAAGACACGGGTGTTCGTTTCAGCCATTCTACTCCGTTACATTGTGATAATCGTAGTGATATTCGTATTGTGTGCAACTCGGTGTTTCATGAATGCCCCAAGCATATTGAGATAATTGTCATTTCATTCGTCATCATCTTCTGGGACGATCTCTACTGTTTGTTCCTTCTGCTTTTCAAATTGCACATTTATTTACCAAACCACACTTTGGATCACGTGTTCGTTTTTTGACTGTTAACTCTTAATGTTTCTCGTTGCGGCATTTTGAGTTTGAGAAGATGTTAGCATATTAGCCCATAAGTGGCCCACGAGCCCATTTAACTTTTAGGTTTTACCCTTATTTGTATTATATATCGCTTGTGATTATTAATATAAGAGTAGTAATCAATAATAGTTAGGGCAAAAGTTCAATATAGATCTCAAATTTACCATAGATCCAATGAACCAATAATAGCCATTCATTTTTTTAAAATAAACTTTCACCTTTAAAAAATAAATTAAATATCTCGCAAACAGTTAATTGTTATGCAATAAAAATCATACAATCGCGACGAGAATTAAATTATCTTTATATAGATATGCACTACTATATATTTTTAACGATTTTTTTTATTTCGGCCCAGAAAAATCATATATGATTTGTGAAAATTATATATGATTCGATTTTACAAATCATATATGATTTTTACAAATCATATATGATTTTAAAAAATCATATATGATTTGTAAAAATCATATATGATTTGTAAAAAAACATATATGATTTGTGAAAATCATATATGATTCTATTTTTAAAAACCATATATGATTTTTCATGGCGGAATTTTTGAAAAAAAAATCGAAAATATAGAAAAGTGCATATTAATAGAAAGATAATTTAATTCTCGTCGCGATGGTGTATTTTTAATAGTTTGAAGATTTAGCGTTTGCAAGATATGTTGTTTTAAAAAAAAAATGTGAAAAATGGTTTTTTATTAACTTTGATTAAAAATGGATGATTAAGATTGATTTATTGGCTCTATGGTAAATATGAGATCTATATTGATCTCAACTCTAATAGTTAGTTATCACTCCATGGAAAAAATGGCCGAGAGCAAAGGAACTGATAATTATTCCTCACTTGGTAAATATGATCATTCTTCCTCATATATAAATTGCTAGCTTAATTTCTTAGTAGTATTTATTTTAAGCTTATACTCATACATTACATATTACCTACAACACATGCATGAGCTAAAACTGGTTTCATGCCTTTGTTACATATCTTGAACCTGATTTATGAACCTAATTTGTAATTCTTTATTTTCAAGGTTACATATATTACCCGACACTATGAAATAACATTAAACCATGCATGTATATGTGTCTTTCATTCGCGAGCTCTTTGATTTAGTGCTCCATTGCTCGATTTATCAAATATATGTTTTACTGTAGCGTTTATATCTTGACATATTTATATGTGATGATTCTAATAAGCTACTTTTTGCTTGGGATGTTTTCTTTAAGCATATATGTGAGCTTACGAACTATTTAATTTTCGGCTTATATTTCATAAGCCTCAATTATCCAACTTATTTTGAGATTATGTAAACTTGTTATATCATAATAAGCTTATATAACCGCATAAGTTTTAAAATAAGCCGGAAATTTAGGGTTTACGAAATATAAGTCCAAATCATATAAAGCTCACATATAAGGTTAAAAAAACACCAAGATTGGTAGTTTTTTTTTGTAAGGTTCCTATGTGAATAAAATTTTCCATTTCAATGTGTAAAAGCTTTTACTTATAGTTATCAAGGTAATTGTTAATTAATTATGATCTAGGATCTTAACCATTCTTTATGAATTTCACAACATTGAAATTTGAGTGGTTTTTTTCTTCTTTTGAGAAATGTTTGTGTGAGGTGACTAGAACTATTGAGTGACATTTTATCTTTTGCAATCGGGTATAGTAAGCGTAGGACCTATCTACATTTCACCTCCCCCACTCCCTCTTAGCCTACTCCAACGGGATTGGGTTTGTTGTTGTGTTGTAACTTATAACTGAAACAAGCTGTATTAGTTATGATGAAATTCTAGTGTCCGTACTATCTAACAACAGCCATATTGCATGTCAAAAGAGAAACGCACACTCTTAATATGATAGACCATTTCAAATAGTTTCATTTATTTCTAATGTACAGATATAACTGTCACGACCTGCACTGGAAAGATGATCGCTCTACAAGTCAAAGGCTCATACACCATCTTTGATGTTATAACAACCCGTAAAATTCTGGATTTATTATAATAATATTTATTACGTCAGAAAATTTAAATCGGTTACTTTCTGACAGATGTCAATATTTAGATTTAAAAACAAGAGGTCATCTCGTTTCCTTAAAAACCCCCGACAGTGCACACACGGTACTTGTCCACTAAGTATCTGTGAAATTTATTATTTGTCCAAGTTAAAATTTAAGCATACATAAGTTTAATCCATTAGTTATTCCGCATCTTGCAATGTGATAGCATACAAAACTAAAAATAAATCTTGAGATAAGAGAAAATACACTTTTATCAATCACTAATAATTTACGAAAGAAAACGAGAGGTTATCTCGTGAGTTTAGAAAGTCACGGCACCGCACGCATACCGACACCAAATTAATAACGGCAAACAGTTATAATCAAATTTCAACGTAATAAGAATGTCATAATATTACGTTTAAGAAATCGTTTCCGAAAACATAATTTCTATATTTTTTCGAGTACCAGGAAGGAACGTTTACTCGAGAATTCGACAAAACACGAGGTACAATCTATATTTAATAACATTAAAAACAAAACAAAACAAATACTAATACCACCTCTAAAACAGATCTGTCACTTTGGCCCTCTTCTTGTCGACAGCCATGGAAGAAAACCAAACACAAATATGAATATCTTGTCTTCTTTTTGAAGGTCAAAGGAAATACCATCAGTCCCCATACATAGTATTCCTATTCTCTTAGCAATCACAAGACCCTTTTGAAGACTGCATGTGAGCCAAGAAGGGATTCCTACCCTCCATACGAGACTAAGAAGACTAGAGTCTAGCATTCCCTTTTTATTCTTCCTAAATGGAACGGATTGTCACAGGTTCAAGACATTTTCACACAAAATTAGGGTTTTAATATATATTGAATGGTATATTAAACTGTGGAATATATTGATCTGGTTCGAAATTTGTTGTTGTTAAAAAAAATGTGTGGCAAATTAAGAAACCAGGAGGAAAAAAAATTATAATTTGCTCAAGTGGTAATCGAGTTCTACTTGGGCTTGTTGATAATCAGCTTTTCTAGTTTTGGCTTCTATATAAGCTTTTTCAGCTTATTTAGTTATTTGGCTCATGTTAATATAATTTTGCCTATTGTGTGTTCGACTTATCCTTAAACTTACTCGACTCTTGCTCAGCTTAAATTTTAGCGTTTCGCCTTAGGTTGACGTTCTTGGCTAAGCCTAGTGATGCCTCGACTGTGAAGGCATGACCAGTCAAGGGGTAGTGCCTAAATTTGTTTTGCGTTCAATCCGTATAATCCAAATGTCACAAGGGTACGGATACTTGTTCATTTCGAGTCGAGGGAAAGACACCCCGAAGGGTGCTCCTTGTCAAGACTATCTCAAGGCGACAAATTGGACGTGCGAACCTTGCACCGCTTGTGTTCGGTTTGGTCTCGTGCTTGCACCTATGCGTCAAAAACTGCACCTCCAAATCAACAATTTCTAAGCAGCCAAAGCCCAAAGGTGATATATTTTATTTGGACTCAAGCCCATAATCAAAAGAAAAAGAAGTGTGTGTACTTGATCATTGATGAAATGGGCTGCAAAGCCCAATCATATCCAAAGGGTGCTTCCGTTTCATTCCCACGTTCATAAAACTTTGGCACCTACACAAGTAAGACATAAATTATCCCCGTCTCGTCCAAAGCTCATCACGACTCGTGTCCATTTTAATTGAAACGCGACCCATTTACCAATTAATAAGTGTTCATCCGGTTTGTGAATCGGGCCACAGCCCGCACATATTATTCAATCTCGCCCGACACTTCGACTATATCTCCTTACGACTCGTTTTCCCGTCGCTCAATTCGTAGCGACATTGGTAATTAACATGGAAAAACATTTTCAAAATGATAACTTATATTTATCTCGACTTATAAACTATACGAAACATAAACATACAAGTTTAGTTATTAAGACCGGATACTAATACAAGACATTCGACATTTAGTTAAACCAATTAAATATGACTACACGCGGGTTATACCTATTTTTCAATAAACTAATTTTACGATTTATAAACAAAATAAATTACTTGAAAACTTATATTGTGATATATTTATTAGTCGGGGATATGTACAACTTTTTGAGATATATTGGTAGAATTTGATATTTTTACACATTTTGAACTATAGGTTTAAGCCGAACTAATGAGTATATATAAATTGTAACATAACTTTTAAAATCGTTAATGTACACGTCGTAAATTAATTATTTAGATTAAATAAAACCTCTTTCGATTATAAAACTTATTTGAACAAAATAAAACGATTTACATTTCTATATAAAATTTTGACATCTAGTCGAGTCATACCCTATTTTGCCAAAATATGTATATATAAACTTATCAGTTTATTTGTATACATGGGTCATATCCAACTTTCGTCAAAATATAATTAACTTGTTATATTTTATAATAGCCAATATAACTTATTATATTTTTATATAATAACCATCAATGAGGAGATCTATTCATAACTTGCACCATCAAATTTTTCTAAACACGAAGGTATTAAGAAAGACCATTACTTAAATTTCTGAAATACTCTTATGTTATCCACTAAAAGTAATACATAGAGATATTTGTACAAGTATGTACGTTGAGTATATACCCTTAACATAATGATTACATAGTCCATTAATCTAAAATCTTATGTAATTATTTTCGTACATCGTCATTCGGTTATCATCAAACCGAAGTCTTGTTCGTCCTTGATATCTTTTCTGCGTGTACCCTTCCAAGTATTATCATTGGTCATCATTAAACCAAAGTCGTAATTCCTTCTTCAAGATTCCTTCCATGTCATATTCTCATAAGCTGAGATCCACCCAAATCTTTGTAAATTATTCTAATATAAATGATGCCACATATGCCACAACAACAACAACAACAAACATTTAAAAATTTATAAATTTAGTTAAACTTTATCGAGTCTTTAACGTAAAGACTAAATTGCCGTATTAATTAGGTTGCGTGTCGGAGCCGTGCACTATCACTCCTTGATTTAATTCCCTTTAGACTTCATATTGCACATTGCCAAGGTGAGTTTCATAGCCCCTACTTTAATCTGTTTTTATACTTGTTTTGGGGGAAGATACATGCTCATTTTACTTAAACAATTTTAATGATACATTTCCATGCATACTATGCTTTTGATTGATATGTTTTAAGATACATCATACTTAGATGTTTTATGGACCATACCAAAATGTTTGACCTAGAATATTACGCAACTTAGCCTAAGACTTTAGATCTCAAATTGCCCTTTTCATGAACCATCAATTTCAGCTAGGAAGCGCGAATGTTATAAATAGATCTATTGGGGGTGACTCCCCTGTTCGGTTGACCACGCTTGGGTCAAGGCGAAACATATAGCATGTCGGGACCGAGTGTATTGGGATAAACACCGCCATGGGCTCCTTATTTGTATGACTTCTTCGTATATCTAAACCGTCGAGGTAACCGGTGCATGAGCTTAGTGCTAGCGTAATAAATTTATAATATATGGCATTATATTCATTGTAATGTGCATATACTCTTTTTATGGTCCACTAATGAAATTCTTTTATGAAATGTAATCATAAATTTTATGACATTATGCAAGACGTAATGATCATCAAAAACCAAATGTGAAATAGTGTACTGAAGTGCCCTTTTAAATAAACCTATGAACTCACCAAATGTAGTCGACCCCTTTAGCATGTATCTTCGTGTTTCGAGGTGATAGCTTATCTTTGAGGCGCAAGGCAAAGGCATGGCATGGTCATAGATGACTCGATTTATGTATTGGGACCACTTGTTTATAATCGGCCATTTTCCGCACTAATCAATAATGTAAACATTGTTTTAAAGAATGAATAAAAGTTTATTTATGAAAAACCAATTGTTCTATGCTTATGTTGTGATATCAATTTAGTAGCACCCCAATACTTGTGTGCTTCCACTGAGCCATTTTGGGGGTGTTACAGATGTGAAAACCAAGATCCTAAGAAAAGTACGTGTACCTGTTGAAGAGCAGGCGTTGCTCTTCGATGGAATGCTTCTTGAGGAGGACATTTTTACCCTTGCCAACTTCGGCATCAACAACGGTTCCACCCTAACGCTCCTCCATAGATCAAGAGGATTGGTGCCAATATTCGTCAAGTTCAACAATGGGTATATCCTAACTTTGAAAGTCAAACTCTCAGACACCATCAACAATGAAACCGTCAGAATCGGTGCCGATCTTTATTGATATGGTTCTCGACGACAACAGCACCCTTTGTGAATTTGACATAAAGAAGGGATCCACACTCACAATTATGTATAAAAAAGAAGTATATTTAAAGATATTTGTCAAGACCCTCATTTGGAGAGGCCAAGTCATTGAGTGTTCAACCTCATATACCATTGCCAAAGTGAAATTCTTTTTAGGTGACCACGATGGTGTACTCATCTTCAATGTAACAGTTCTTGAAGACAGTGAGAACGTTTCTTACTTCGATATCAAGAATGGACCGACACTCACACTTTTGCCTAAATCAATAGGACGATGTAGATATTTATGTCCGGGCACTTCACTGGAAAGATCCTCTCGAAGTCAAACACTCGGACACCATCTTATACGTGAAATCAAAGATCCACGATATCACGCCTATTCCACAAGCGAGCAAATTCGATGTTGGATGGCGGAGACTCAACGATAGTTGTACCCTTGATGACCATAACATCCGTAAGGAGACATCATCGACCTTTTTAAGGATCATTTATAGCTTATGATCAATATTATGCTAAATAATTATGCCTTGTTTCTTTTAATGTAGTTTTTGTGGAAACGTAGAGGGGGGTGAATACGTTACCGTTTAAAAACTTTAGATCTTTAGTATCAAATCGCTTATGAAGCTTGTTATAATATGAAAGTACCAATTATTGTTTGTGACTAATATAAAGCATGGTAAACCAAGTTGTCACACAATCATGAACATCAAACCACATCACAAACAATAGTATAGTGCAAGTATAAAAGTAAAGAGATAAAGAAAGGAAAGTGTAAACCGAACACGAGGATTTATAGTGGTTCGGTCACGGATCTCCTTTCCGCCTACTCCACTCCCGAGTACCCAACTCGAGAGTTACTTCACTAAATCAACAAGCTCCTTGTCGTGGAGAAAACCTTACAATCGTCGCTACACTTTTTCGGTACAAAGCTAAATACCGGGTTCTAGTTCGAGGTAGAACCAACCTAACGTCGCTTATACAATATTTCCGACACTAAGCTAGATGTCGAGTTCTTTTACAAGGGTACAACCACTCCCAATATGTTTTATGGCCCAACATAATAAACCTTGTGTTTTATGGCACAAACACATAAACCATCTAATCTAGTTTGGTGAAAGTGTTGTTATGATGCAATGATGTTTACACTAATGATCCATGACACAAATGTCTAATAGATATGAATCACTACTTCTAAATGAACTTTCATTGATAGGAAGCCTTCATGATGAAGATCACAAGTTCCCTAAACTTCTTGTGATAGATCTTCAACTTGTGGTGAGTGGGGATGGCTAGATCTCCAAGATTTCTTTGGTTGATCAAAGAATATGCTTACAACAAAGATGAATGTTAGAAGCATTATGATCATGATCAGTAGGGTGTTTAATGTGTGTTACTACATTGTTAATGATTGATCTAAATGTATGCAAGAAGGTGGAGAAGATGTGCTTTGAAGTGGTGAAGAAATGGGAAAACAATGGGCTTATTTATAGCCAAAGTGGACAGGGGCGTCCACGGACCACGGACCCTTAAAAGGGTTCCGTCCTTTATACAATTTGGTACCGTGAGTGCACGACATAAAATCTAAAAATCTTTCTTCAAATCTTTGCAAGATATTACCAAATCTTACTAAGATCACATTTGATTTATCGAGTGTCAATCTAACCAAAATATTCAAGTGATCTTCCAAGGATTTCAAAGATGATGCATGACATGATGTAACATGTATTTCCATTTTAGATTAAAAGTTTATCAAGGTAAACTTGTAAATGTATTATGTAACTAGTTAATAAAATGTCTAGTTACCTTTTGTAAAAGAGTGCTTGTCAAAATAAAATATATTTTGTCAAGTGTAAGTAAACTATAGTATTTGTATGAAATACTTGTAAATGCAAAATGTAAAATGAGGTTCGAAATAGAATGGTTAACCTATTAAAATACTTAGTGACTCTAAATGTATTTTAAACATTCTAAATGATTTGTTAATGGGTTTGATCATAATGCCATATAACAAACATGTACGAACCTGTGTTGTAACATATGAGGACTTGAGACATCGAGAGGTGTTGAATGTATGTTGAGACAAAGTGTGATTACAAGTAACTTGTACATTTTACGTTATGTATTACAAGTTACATGTTTGTCATCAATCAAAACAAACGAGATCGTATAGATTAAATATCGTAATATTTGCACTAACAATCTCCCCTTTTGATGATGACAAAGATATGTAAACGTAATAGAAAGTACAATGTAAAAGTTACTTGTATCCTTACTACCTTTACATTACCTTCTCCGTTTACACTCTTCTCCCCTTTGTCGAAACAAAAGGGCGTGTCCTTGAGTTTAACTTCATTTCTCCCCAAAAGCGAGCTTGCATCATCCCTAGTGAAGTTAAATCGTCTACTTCAATCTGTTCCTTGTTTGGTAGCGGATCCATGGATCAAATAAAGAGGCTTAACCTACATCAAGGTTAATTTTACATAACAAAATTATGAGAAATATATGAAAAGAAAATGCATAGCAATGTTAGCCTATTTTCTCCACTTTTATCGAAGCACAAATGCTTGTTGAAAAGTGAGAATGATGCTAAATGCGTGCATGCTCCCCTTGACGGTTGCTCCCCTTGTTTGAAGCGTCGTGGTATGATTAAAACCTACAAAACAAATATTAGTGCAAAACTATATTCGTCGTTGGACGAGTAAGTGTTATACAACAAAGTGTGTATAAGATGCATTCAAGAAATTCTTGACGGAAGCTCCCTTGCTCTAAGATGAACCTTCAAAATAATTATTAGTATAATAGAAGCTTTGTCTTTAGAAAAATATGTCATATACAACCAAGTGTATAGACGATGCAATATGAGTGCTTAAAGGATATTCCTCCTTGTTCTAGGGTGTCAAGAAGCACCTAAAATAAGAAAAATAATTGATGCAAACTTCATCCTTAGATGAGTAAGTTATATACAATCGAGTGTATATGATGATGAACCTACAATGAAAAACATTAGTGCAATATAATTCATCTTTTTCACAAAGAGAAATGAGATGTATATATGTGATAAATGATATAATCAAAGATCTCATGAAGTGTAGTCTCCTAATTACAATCATAAGAAAAGTGAGAATATAATATGATAAAAGCCTACAAAATAATTCCTATAAAGAAGATATGAAGTCTTCCACCGGGTGTGCCACTAGTGGTGCTAGTGTTGGTGTCGGTTTACTAGTAGGATTCATGTGGTGATGGTAGATGACTCGAGATTTACAAAAGCAAGTTTTCGCTAATCCATAGTGGTGATGATTAGTGAAAGTGGTGATGGAAGGTGGTGGTGATTAGGTAGAAAGCTATTAAGGAGTTATAAACTCGTATGTATAGCAAATATAAAAATATGGACTCATGCAATCCTTTCGTCATGTCAAGTGACCAAAGCTAAGAAGAAGAAAAAAAATGTGAATGGACATTGCATTTCAATTATGCATAAGGGTTATGATTTGAATGATTTATTGATGCTAACAATCTATTGTTTTGAGCAAGTTCTCATATGCTTCAACCCAAGAGTAATCAATAATGCGTTCTATCTAAGAATATTATAATGAAGATACCAAAAAGTATAAAAGTGATAACATGAAGATAAATTTGTTCATTGATTGACACGAATTATAAAAATGACCTATTCTAGGTGACAATGGGAAAGGTAGTATTAGCATGGTTTTGACCGACATGGATGATTATCACTTTGAAAAGAAGTGAAGACAATATGGAAAATACTAATAATGATTGATCTAAATATATGCAAGAAGGTGGAGAAGATGTGCTTTGAAGTGGTGAAGAAATGGGAAAACAATGGGCTTCTATTTATAGCCAAAGTGGACAGGGCGATCCACGGACCACGGACCCTTAAAAGGGTTCCGTCCTTTATACAATTTGGTACCGTGGGTGCCCGACATAAAATCTAAAAATCTTTCTTCAAATCTTTGCAAGATATTACCAAATCTTACTAAGATCACATTTGATTTATTGAGTGTCAATCTAACCAAAATATTCAAGTGATCTTCCAAGGATTTCAAAGATGATGCATGACATGATGTAACATGTATTTCCATTTTAGATTAAAAGTTTATCAAGGTAAACTTGTAAAATGTAATATGTAACTAGTTAATAAAATGTCTAGTTACCTTTTGTAAAAGAGTGCTTGTCAAAATAAAATATATTTTGTCAAGTGTAAGTAAACTATAGTATTTGTATGAAATACTTGTAAATGCAAAATGTAAAATGAGGTTCGAAATAGAATGGTTAACCTATTAAAATACTTAGTGACTCTAAATGTATTTTAAACATTCTAAATGATTTGTTAATGGGTTTGATCATAATGCCATATAACAAACATGTACGAACCTGTGTTGTAACATATGAGGACTTGAGACATCGAGAGGTGTTGAATGTATGTTGAGACAAAGTGTGATTACAAGTAACTTGTACATTTTACGTTATGTATTACAAGTTACATGTTTGTCATCAATCAAAACAAACGAGACTGTATAGATTAAATATCGTAATATTTGCACTAACAGTTTTGTTTGGTTAATTGTTCTTAACGATATGAAGTAACTGGAAGGCTTTGTCGACATATACTGGGTATTCCTTTCTTAAAATTAGTCGATATGTCTTATTATGCTTGGATTCCTACAATCTTCATCACAAATGGACCAAGTTTTATCCGAGCTCTTTTGAGTCAACACTAAAGCCACTCTACAGTGGTCAAGTAGACGACCCGGGGCATTGAAAGTATGTTTTGTTAACATATCAACTGCAACAGACATTATCCGATCAACCATGGAAGTGAGACATATTTGAGTTAGGAAAACATGTCACGGGTCGTTGGTACAAAAAAGAAAATTGTGTATCACTAGTAGTAAGTATGTCACACAAACATTACTGTAAGAATAATCATGGTGAAATAATTGCGAAGATCAACGAAGCTTAGGACGAGAACTCGAACATGCCACCTTATTGTACGTATTACAAAACAAAGAAAAAGTTATACACCTTTGGAATGTCACATAATGTGACCTTGTTCTTAGAAAAAAGGCAAGATGTCAACAGGGCATGTAGTCGCTCGTTTGGCGATGAACTCGATTGGACCTCTAAAGAATATCAAGTACTTTTTTAGGAAACTATAATTCAATACAACTTGATATGTGATCAAGTTTAAAAGTCAAAGAAAGTCAAAGTTCAACCCAACACATTTTCCCGCCCATTAGTTTACCCATTTCCCTGTATAAATACATTTCTTGTAATCATTCCAAAGTAGCTTATCATTTTTTAATTCTCTCTTCTTATAAAAACATTCATCAATCCAATAACAAATCCTTTTGATTTCAATTCGTGATTTTATTCCTATTTTCTGGAATTGCCTATTGTCTTGAAGGTACTACTTCATTTCCTTGTGATTTCTAGTAGTACACATCAATTGGCATCATAGCAGAAATCTTGGCACCAAGAATCGGTTCTTGTACTGATTACATCTATCTTACATTCTCAATTATCATCCATCATTCACAGTACGTGTTTCATTCAAGTTTTTTTCTGGATTTTGATGGTTCTTGATTGAGTAACTACTTTCTTGAATAGTTAGTTACAGTTCTTGAGTGGGAAGTTAAGAGTTTGTTATACTGTTACAGAATTCTTTGTTTCTTGATCAATCTTGAAGTACTGGTGAATACAAGATCTGTTGAGGCTCCTCCTCCAACAATGGAAAGTTAGTTGGAGAGTCTTGTGAGAACTATGACTCAAATGGGGGATAGTATCAGGTTGTTGGAGCAAAGGATCAACAATGGTGAGGGCTCAAGTAAAAGGGGTACAAATGCTGGAAGTCAGAATACTGGTCAGAATGGGAATCCAATGCAGTTCACAAGGGTTACCAGAATTGAATTTCCTAAGTTTGGGGGTGATGATGTAAGAGGGTGGCTTTACAAATGTGAACAGTTCTTTAGAGTGGACAACATTGCTGATGATCAAAAGGTAGCCTTAATCTCTATTCACTTGTTTGATATTTCACTAATGTGGCATAGGCAATTCTTAAGAATAATGGGTGATAATGATGATTGGGTGGTTTATAAAACTGCTATTCTTAAGAGATTTGGTAGTTCTTTTGATGATCCATTAGCATAATTGAAAAACATTAAGTATGAAACCACTATGGAAAACTATCAAAATGAATATGATAAGTTGTTGAGTAGGATGGAAATACCAGAAGAACAAACAATTAGTTTTTCTTGGCTGGTTTACCTACTGAGATTGAGTTATCTGTTAGAATGTTTAATCCACAAACATTGGTTGATGCTTATTCTTTGGCAAAATTGCAAGAAGCAACTAATATAGCAGTTAAGAAGAAAATGAGACCACCATTGCTTAGTACTCCTAAGTTTGGAAATTATTACAATAGTGGTCCCATAACTAGTCCTAAACCATTAGCACTACCAGATCCAAATGCCAATTGGAGAAACAAACCACCTAGAAAGCAGTTGACACAGAAGGAACTTGAAGAAAAAAGGGCTAAAAACTTGTGCTTCTATTGTGATAAAAAATACTTTCCTGGCCATAAGTGTCCTAGTCAGATGTTTTCATTGGAGGACATAGTGGATCAAGAGGAAAGTGAAGAAGAGGAAATTGTGTATGAAGGTGTGGTGTTGGATCAGATTGGTAGTGAAGTGGAAGGTAGTACTAAAGTTGCACCACAAATTTCTATTCATGCCTTAAATGGAATTCAGACTTATCAGACAATGAGGGTAATTGGGAAACTTGGAAAGCATGAGTTGCATATCTTGATTGATCTTGGGAGTACCCATAACTTCTTGGATGTTAATAAGGCTAAGCAAATTAGGTGTGATCTTAAGAATACTTATCTTTTGCAAGTGGTATGGCGGGGAAGGAATTTGTATAGTAATACGTGTGTGATGATTTTCATGGAAGTTGCGGTGAAATCTTTACTACTAGTGTTATGTTGTTACCCTTGGGAGGTTGTGACATGGTTCTAGGAATGCAGTGGTTGTCTACTTTGGGAGAAATGAGATGCAATTTTTTGGATCTCAGAATGAGTTTTATTTACAATGGTAGAATGATCAATCTAAGGGGGAGTACCAAGACAACTGTGTAATGGTTAAATGGTAAACATATTGCAAAAGGAGTGGAGAAAGGAACCAATTTAGCCATGTGTGCGTATCCTAATGCTGTGTTAAATATGATCACAGCTTCTACTTCTGATCAAACACCTCAACACACTAGTTCAACCCAAATCCAGGCATCCCTTCAGCTGCTAATTGAAGAATTTGCAGATGTGTTTGCAATACCAAAAGGCTTACCACCTAAGAGATCTCATGATCATAAGATACCTTTGAAGGAGGGTACACCACCAATCAATTTGAGACCCTATAGACATCCACCTACACAGAAAAATGCTATAGAATCCATGGTTCAGGAGTTATTGGAATCAGGAGTTATCATGCATAGTCAAAGTGCCTTCTCATCCCCAATAGTCATGGTTAAAAAGAAAGATGGTAGTTGGAGAATGTGTATAGAATACAGGCAACTAAACAAGAATACTTTGAAGGATAAGTTTCCCATTCCATTAATTGAAGAACTGATAGATGAGTTACATGGATCTGTGATTTTTTCTAAATTGGATTTGAGATCTGGGTATCATCAAATCAGGATGTATGAGGATAACATTTCTAAAACAGCTTTCAAAACTCATGAAGGTCATTATGAGTTTGTGGTGATGCCCTTTGGTCTCACTAATGCACCATCAACATGTCAGTCCTTGATGAATGAGGTGTTCAAACCATTTCTGAGGAAGTTTACTTTGGTGTTTTTTGATGACATTTTGGTATATAGTTCAAGTGTGGAAAAGCATGTGCAACAGTTGAGAATTATCTTGCAAACCATGAGATCAAACCAGCTCTTTGCAAAAAAAAAGTAAGTGTATATTTGGAGCTGAACAAGTGGAGTACTTGCGTCATGTGATTAATAGTAAAGGAGTGGCTACAGATCCTCAGAAAATTCAAGCTATGGTTGAGTGGCCTGTTCCTAAGACTTTGAAGCAACTTAGAGGTTTTTTGGGCTTAATAGGTTACTACAGAAGATTTATAAAAGGCTATGCTGTTATTAGTTCTCCCTTGACTGTGTTGTTAAGAAAGAATGCTTTTGGTTGGAATAATAGTGCTCAAGAGGCTTTTGAAAAGTTAAAAACTGCAATGGTTAATTCTCCAGTTTTGAAACTACCAGATTTTAATGAGGTATTTGTGATTGAGACAGATGCTTCTGGCTTGGGTATTGGTGATGTACTACAAAAACAAGGTCATCCTATTGCTTTCCTCAGCAAGACACTTGCCCCAAAACACCATTCATTATCCACATATGAGAAAGAATTCTTAGCAGTGCTACAAGCTTTAGACAAATGGAGAGGGTATCTACTTGACAGGCACTTCATCATAAAAACAGATCACTTCAGCCTTAAGTACTTGTTAGAACAAAGGATTACTACTCCTACTCAGATGAAATGGCTTCCAAAGTTGATGGGGTATGATTATGAAATTGTGTACAAGAAGGGGTCTAAAATGTAGTTGCAGATGCAGTCTCCAGGGTACCATCTCGTTCAGAATTGTTACAGATCAGTGTCATTCTGTATCTAGTGATCTCTATGAACAAATCAAGCAAGGATGGACTAATGATCCAGAGTTACAAGCTCTAATTTTGAAACTGCAAGATGATGCAACTAGTGCCAAACACTACTCATGGTCTGCTGGGCAGTTGTTAAGGAAGGGCAAATTGGTCATTAGTGTGGATGCTGGGTTAAGAAAGAACATTTTGACATACTTTCATAGTAGCCCTGATGGTGGAAACTCAGGAATGCAGGCTACTATGCAAAGGATGTGTGCTCATGTGTATTCGAAGAAAATGAGAAATCAAGTTAAGGAATTTGTGAGGCAATGTGATGTGTGCCAAAGATTTAAACCTGAGTTAGTTGCCTACCCTGGGCTACTACAACCTCTCCCTATTCCTGAAACTGTGTGGACAGAAATTTCAATGGACTTCATTGATGGGCTACCAATGTCACAAGGAAGGACATCCATTATGGTTGTTGTAGACATATTGAGCAAATACAATCATTTTATAGCCCTTAAACACCCTTACACAGCCATACAAATAGCCCAAGTGTTTTTGGATACCATCTACAGGTTGCATAGGTTGCCTCAGGTCATTGTCAGTGATAAAGATGCAGTCTTTATGAGTAAGTTTTGGAAGGAGTTGTTCTCTATTTTGAAAGTCAAATTGCATACTTCAACAACCTATCATCCCAAAGTGATGGACAAACCAAGTGGTAAATGAAGTTTAGAATGTTACTTGAGATGCATGTGGAGATAGGCCAAAGGAGTGGAATACATGGTTGCCCTTAATGAATCTTGGTACAATACTTCCTATCATACCACAATCAAGACTACACCATACCAAGTTGTTTATGGCCACACCACCATCCACATTGCATACACAAAGGGGATAGTAAAGTAGACATGGTAGATAGAACCTTGGGAGCAAGAGAAGAAACAATTAAGCTACTCAATTTTCACATGAAGAGAACACAGGAAAGAATGAAAGAGCTAGCTGATAGGCACAGGACTGATAGAGAATTCTTGGTCAATGATTGGGTTCACTTAAAACTACAACCATATAGACAATCTACCATCAGAAAAGTAGGAATCACAAGCTGTCAACCAAATATTATGGACCTTTCCAAGTCATCCAAAAGATTGGAAAAGTAGCTTACAAATTGCAATTGCCTAGAGCTGCTCAGATTCATCCAATTTTTCATGTTTCTCAGCTTAAAAAGTACAAGGGTGAGACTCCTCAAGAAGCTGGAAGATTGCCACAGATGAACACTGAAGGTTTGGTTGCAGCAGAGCCTTTTGCCATTTTAGACAGAAGACTAGCTAAGAAAGGGAATGCATCAGCAGAGTATGTACTTGTGCATTGGACAAATGGAGTAGTTGCAGATGCCACATGGGAGTTATATGATGACATTGCTACTAAGTTTCCACAGTTTAACATGGCTACTTAAGTAGTTGCTTGAGGACAATCAACATTTGAAGGAGAAGGCATTGATATGTGATCAAGTTTAAAAGTCAAAGAAAGTCAAAGTTCAACCTAACAGATTTTCCCGCCCATTAGTTTACCCATTCCCCTGTATAAATACATTTCTTGTAATCATTCTAAAGTAGCTTATCATTTTGTAATTCTCTCTTCTTATAAAAACCTTCATCAATCTAATAACAAATCCTTTTCATTTCAATTCGTGATTCTATTCCTATTTTCTGGAATTACCTATTGTCTTGAAGGTACTACTTCATTTCCTTGTGATTTCTAGTAGTATACATCACAACTACACTGTTAAAGAGATTATGTACTTTTTGCGATATCGACTGTATGAAATCAACAAAGGCCGACGGAGTAACTATTCACCTTCTCCCTTGTACTTCAACTATGCGATGACAGGCTTTATTGGTATAGAAGCTGACCCGACTGTATGTTTTGGTTATTTGCTTCCAAATGTAGGGCATGTTTGGTACGCATCTTTTTGGGAGCTGTAAGTTTTTTTGTTACAAAAATAATCTCTTTCAAAATAAGTAGCTCCGTTTGGATATATCAACTTCAAGTTTTATTTTAAACAATTAGCTCCAAAACGAAAAGTCGATTCATGAAGCTTTTAAATATCTCGAGTCGTTAAAACATAAAATGTTAACGACTTATAATTTCATTTAACGACTAATTTACCAAACACTTTTATTGAAAAAAAGATACAACATGTAGCTCATCTTATGACTTTATGACTTACGACTATAGTTTCTGACTTACATTAATTTTGCCAAACATACCCGTATACTCCTAATATCATATTTTAAACGTTGTAACCATTTCACAGGGGTTCAAGGCAGCCTTTTACTCAGATTTTTTATTTATTTATTTCATTTTATTATTATTATTATTATTTTTTTGAAACTAGCCTGGAATATCAATATAGGGGAGGATTAAGCCTCATGACCATACAAGGAAGTGGGGAAAAGTTATGGTAAATGAGGCCAACTTATACGAAGTACGTAATTGAAGCTCAGACTCGGATAATTTGTGGTTGAGCACATTCAATTTTATTGACTTCAAGTTCAAGTTGGACTACTAAAATGCACATGAAACATATAATAACTTGAACTTCTAAATGTAAGCTGCAATTTTGATTGAGCTTTTGGATTACTGTGTATGTGTTTATTATTTGGGATTGAGCTTGAACTGAATTTGTTTTATTCATCATGGTTCTCGATAAATAACTTTGACCTTGGATATGCTGAGCATACATGAATCTAGCACGAAACTTCCTCAAGCCAAGCTCAAAACGACATCTAGATAACTCATCTACTATTTGAGTTATGCTTTATCATTACAGGCTACCAATGTTAAGTCGAGCTCATAGTGTCATATCCCCGAAATAAGAACTTTATAACAATAGATAGTTGTGTCACCAAATTATCCAAAGTATCGAGCCATTGCTAAATCCTATCCCTCGAATAATCTAAAAAAGCAAAGAAAAAGCAATTAAAGAGGGAAATAGAGGTCCAATGATGCAAGTATAACGGTACATAAAAGACGGTGTGTAAAGAAAAATAGCATGGCTTTCTTTCAAGATTCCTCACAAAATCAGTCTTTAACTATCTCCTCCAAAACAAGGAACATCCTCCGTCTGATATAGGAGTCACCAAACTCGTGATTATATATAATAAGAAATTCGCAAAATATTTGTGGAGTTAGGTATAAGGATGAATAATATTTGTTTGTTTGTCCTATGGGTTAAATTATGTGAGATCATACATTGTTTAGCAGTTGAGTTTTATAAAGTTATACTTAACATGTCAGGTGTAATGGTTTAATTAGCTTAAACAATCACCCCTTTCTGTGTTGGTGAAATTGTTTTGGGTTAGAATTAACTAAAGTTTGGTATAAATGTGTATGGACTATAATACCCTCGACTAACTAACATAAATCAGACGTTGACCTTCGCGTTAATAGTCAAGGAACGAGTTTAGCCTATAAAAACTTGTTTTAGACTCCCAACGATGAAAAAAACAAATTTTGTCCTAGCCTGATGTTAATGTACAAAATTAAAACCAACCATGTATTTTACTCAAATAAAAATATGCAAAATAAGTCACCTCTATTATTAGTAATAGTCTTTGTTTCTATTATTAGTAATAGTCTTTGTTATGCGCATGTATAACCAACCGTACGGTTTTCAACGGTAGCAAAGTGCATATTTTTTTTATTTTTTTCATATGAAACGTGGCATGACAAGAAAGTCACCACTCACTCATACTCCTTTATAATAAAACTCGAAACCAATCAAACTTGAAACTCAAAAGTTTATTGATAGGTTGCAGAAGCATACGTACGGATTACAATTAAATCACTTCATCCACAGCCTTCTACCGCTTCAAAGATGAATATGTGTTTTTTTGTTGGTATGAAAATTATTACTACTGAAGATTTTAGTTAGTTAGCTTATATATCGTAGATATCATTTTAAATTGTCTTTTTTATACGAGTAGCTTGTAGAAACAATGTACTTACAAAGTACATCTTGTTTATGGATGTGTTTCATTGACAGGATATTGCCTAGAAACATCAAGGGTGTATATATTCAACAATAGCTACGGCCGTTTATATATGGTTTTAGTTATTTTTAATACAAAAATTTCAGCATAGTGTATGTTGTCCCCCTAAAATAAACATTTTTCAAGTTGGCTCTTCCACCAATAATGTCCAAGTTTCGCCTCTGGTTACGGAAGTAACCAACAAACAAATTATTTTCTTTTTGGACAAATTTAATGCATCGCCCCTTTATATAGCTTATGGTCCATTAAGGAAGCTTAATAAAGAATTAAAAGTAAAGATGAGTACCGCAAGATGATAGCTTATAGCCCCTAAGCTTATATTCTTATCTATGGTCATTAGTAAAATGCTACAAATTTTTAAGTACTAGTATGCTGTAATGTCAAGTAGACATGATAACAATGCTCGGATAAGTGATATGTTGTATGGACTGTTTTCAGGAAGTGGCATCTTTGAAAGTGTTTAGATTCTAGTAGTGTGCAGTGAGTGAGTAGCTAAAAGATTAGAGTAGCCATCTTTGAATATCTAATATAAACTAGTACAGTAATATAAGCATGGACATAACAAATATTTGGACCTGGAACTCGGCTAGGTGCTTGCCGGCAGCGGCGTCTAGAAACTTACCCTGGTAAGGGCCAGACTTTTATATCATTTTATAATTTACCGACGGTACCTAAAGATGTGAGGTTTCGATAGGCCAACATATAATGGCTAAGAAGTGTAGAAGTAGAAAGGGAAAAATCCGTTACTAAAGACATGTTACGTGACATTGCAGCATTGTTAGACAAATAACATTATTATACATAGAACAACACAGTAGTCGGCGAACCACGGTCTTAGCTGAATGCAAGAAACATAGGACAAACAAATCAGTTGTATGCAAGACACACAGGACAAACTCATGCTCACCAGAAACAAGATAGGGGACACAATGAACAAATTATCATACAATAGATCCATGAATCACTTTGGTAGGTATGTTGATGCCTCAACTGTCAACATTGCTCTCGTTCAGCCTTGCTGCCAGTAGCTGTGGCCATATAACAAGGAAATGCATCAATTACCGACACACTCTCAGAACCACTGTTTTGATTTAAGTTCGAATCAGTAACTAAACTATTATTACCTCTCGTTCCAGGACCTGCTTCTCTTTGCTCAGCTGGTTTTCCTATTTTGCAAGCCACAAAGTAGTTAGTCGGATAATAAGGAGAATAGGTTTTATAGTATTAAGAGCTAGAAGCTCAAGAAAGCGTTAAAATATGACATTATGCAGATCTACTGTCATTTAATAACAAGAAACGATGGACTCCAGGGGTTTAGGGGACATTACTGGCAATATGCCACGATAGCTATGGGGGTGCTTGGGATTTCGCTTATCATAACATGCTTATTGGTGGTTTAAAAGGCGACGTGTCAACCAACTTATGCATAACAGCTTTTCACTTGTTAATAATCAGATAGGCGGTTTGGATTAACAATCACAAATCATCAAAGCTACTTAGGCAGTTTGGATTAGCAAGCAGTTTGAAAAAGCAATCCCAAACACCCTCAATGCTCTGTGACCATGAATACTGTTCTCATTGTGTCCCATTCAAAATTTTCAGAACACAATTTTATTTAGTTGACTCCAGTTTTAAAGTGATCTCATTCAGATAGCTGTTCCGCATAGGTTTCTCTTTTGAGTCAGGTCAGTTGAACCCACGAATATATATCATAATCCTTGTTTAAAGTAATAAATAGTTTCAGGGTTTGGTGAGATAATTTCTTGGCCCCAGCCATGATTTACTAACTTGAGCAGTCAAAGCTGCAGAACATTATGCAGCAAAGTCAAAATGACTGCCATGGATGACAGGTGAGCTAAGACATAGGGAGTTATAAGAAGTAGCTTATAACAGTTCTCCCAAACAAGCAGCCAACTAAAAACTAATAGTAATCAATATGGATGTTGTGGCGTACCTTTTCCTGCAGTGCGTTCACAGCTCCCAACATCAACTGTGTCTGCACGTAGAAATATAGAAGTCACTACACATATACTAATTCAAATCTCAGGCTTGCCGTTTGTGAGACAATGTTTTCATGTGGTCTTGAGCAAGGTGAAATGAGCATAAATTTTCAGAAAATAGGTCACAACTGCAACGTGCTAAAACCCACTGTAGGGAGATCTTAGAGAAGGACAATTTCCCATTTAAAATTTGCGCTTCGGAAACATTACTGTCACATGATATGTACGTGGTTGTATATAAAAATTAACTAATAAATTTTGACGGGTGATCGAATCAAATTTCGCAGCAAAAGTTGGAAATATTGTCAAAAATTTGCTATAATATCTAAAATCAGATTGGGTTCTATTTTCAATACTGTTCTGATTAGGCTTGAGAAAAACTTTTCTTTGAGTTTTATTTTAGACAGCATAATTCTTACCCGTTATCATCGATATGCAAGTATCACAGCTAGTTATAGAATTCGTTAGTACTCCTAGTAATTACATGTTTTAGATCTGTTATTTACTCGGCAACACTGCCAATTAATTTCTTTTTATATCACCGTTCATAGTATCATAAACACTTATTACATCAAGATGTAGTTAGATGTTCCACATTGACCAATTTTGTGAACTGGCAAGCTGACCTTTCTGGTTCTGACTAGTTGGAGAGCGAGCTGGATCTGTTTCTCCAACTGCCAGAGTTCTGTGGCATCCGACTGTTTAACCTTGTGGTCTTCGAGCTGCCTGCAAAGCGTACAGGATAAAAAATTCATTTAGCTGCAATGTGTGCATTGCAAGTAATCTGACTAGGATATGGTGATCAAGTATAAGAACGCATTTAGTAAGCCGACCTTTGGACCATTTCTGTTAGCTCATCAGCTGTGAAAACTTCCCTGTTCTCTGACGCAAGCTTCTGCACAGGTTTATAGTTGTTAGGATCTAGTCGAGTATACCACAATGACCTAGAGAAGTCAACTAAAAGGGGTATGTATTCTTAAAAACAAGGTTGACAAAACGAGCTGCTCAATGCTCATCAAGTTGTGCAAGGATTAGAAGGGTCTCGTTAGAATTCGCCGGCAACATCTTTTTGCCGAAATTTACTTTTTTCTTAAGAAACTGGTGCGCCTAATCTAATTTGCTAAAATTATGCTGTAGCAAGTAAACAACTCAGGTTCTGAGTAAAATGATTTATTTTGCATTTTGAAAAGACAATTTGGAAGACTTCTGACTTGTTGACTCATCGGCCCATTTTATGTTTTTCAGTATTTTGAATTACCAGTTTAATGTGTTAAAAACAGAGCATAACCCGATTAGAATTAGGTTACCATGCCATTTTTGGAGTTGTCTGTCTCCATGCCTATTTTTATGCATCTAGAATTAGGTGGTAAGCCACAAAATCCATCTATGATTGCAAGAAATGGCGGAAGAAGTCAGTTTTGCAAGTATCTGAAGTCTGAACGAACCTGACAGATAATGGTCTGCCTAACTACTCCAGGCTGGGTCTTGCCAATATTTCATATAAGATGCAGAATTTCAGTGTAGAATATCGGGTACAGGTAGTTTATTGTAACATGTTTATCTCGTCAATCACGATTGTGAGTAGAGAATTGGAAAAAGTGTAGCTAACTAGTGCTCGAGTATCATACCTCAAACACAGTTCTGCGGACTATTTCATCAGTATTCTTGTAGTCCTGATAGCGAGTGAGGATCTTAATCATGCTGCTTCACAAGTTTGGAAAAGCAAGGGTTAGTAGCAACATTTACATTTTTGCCACGGACAAGAACTTGAAATTTGTGAAAATTTTAGCATAAGAATTATCAATCTGGCCAAGATAAGTATTTCTGTAGAACAGTAGTGCTATTTTCATTGTCTGAACGTGTGTCAGTGTAGGACGCAGCTAAGGTTGGTGACAAGGTAAATACGGCCTATGTTGAATGAATTACTGATATTGTTGGAAATTCCTGGTCTTTTGCTAAAATCCAGAGTGGATGCCATATGTCCACTAGGATGTTAATATTTTCTAGATTAGGTCCTATGCATGATTGCATGAATATATGAGACTTAACATGCATGTTAGCTGGATTCTAAGTTGCTATCTAACAAACATCAGTAGACATGTAATATGATATTTCTCTAGCATGTTTCTTAAGATTCAGATTTTAATTTTGAGATCTTACAAACTTAATACACATCATGAAAATAAGATTTCACATAGAATCGCAAGATACCAATCTGATTCGATCTTACTTTGCTCATATTCAAGTATAAGAGCAACAATTCTGAAGTAGAACGTGGCCGACTTACTAGGTGTCCTGTAAGAGTATATATGGCTACAACAATTTAGCAAGTAAAAATCCAAGTATCTAATAAATCTAATCAAATAATCTGAACCAGTAATTAGCAGCAATTTACTATTAATACGATGCTTAGACCTTTCAATATAATTTATCATATAGTTTGTTTATAAGGACGAGAACACAAGGGAGATCAAGACATGTATGTGAAAATTAAGATGCTTTGATCCCAATCCAGTATTACGACTCCAATTTCCCTTGCTCCTAAAAGATTTGCGGTAGGGTCTCGATGTTAAGAACCTTGTTTTCATGGTCACCTTGATGTATTCCTTTCACTATGTCACATGGTTTGTGTCTTGTTATGCTTTTGGTTGCACATGCAGCCAGAACACACAAGAGAGTCCTTAAGATACCAAGCAACTCAAGGGTATTCAGTAAATGGCTAGGTCAAGAATGTATAACCGAGGTTGATACAAGGACATGTCGATGGAGAAATATAGTGAGTTCCCATTGAGATAAATAGACCAAGAAGACACGCAACTCTTTTTACGGTATGGAAGAACATCCATATGACCCTACAATTACGAATATGATAACCCTTTGTGATGCTCGCTTGCAAACTAGGCTTGCCTAACCTTGCTAGATAGCAATAAATACGGGCCACTTGGCAAGCTCCAAGGAACGGTACGAGCAAGGCAATATATAGATTTACTTAGCGGAGGCAATATATAGACTTACTTAGCGGTGGCTCAGGAAAGTAGGAAAGTGTTCGTGTTACCATCCTACATAGGCCAGTTATGGGATTTTGGTTGGTAGCTTATAAAGTCTAGGTGTCCCCTCCTTTTTCAAGCTGGCTTTTTCGAATGAGTTCTACACACACCTTATGGCTTGATGCGGGCCTAGTATATCAGAGCCCGTCCCACCTTTCGAGGATGCAACACTCGGAGTTGTGGCTTGGACCCCAAAACAAACATGGTCGTGACCACATTTGCTCTTCAAAGGGTGTGTAGTGTGACGATCCCACATCGGTAAGTATGAGATTGGTTAGTGGCTTATAAAGTCTCGTGTCCCCTCCTCATTTAAGTTGGCTTTTGAGTTAGTTCTACACTTGGCTTATGGCTTGATGCGGGCCTAGTATGAAATGAGTTCGTATTTGCAAGCTTTGGGAACATGAACATCACTTTCAAAGACCTCTGTCTCAAGCGACTAAGCCATGCGCTTGAAGGGTTATAGGGGAGCATTCAAGATTTCTTATCTTTAAATGTGCATGCGTGCTTCGAAAATAAGTATCTTGCTTTTTGTCAAGTGTGTATTCGCTATTACAATTGTGTTTAGAGTTTATCGTTTTAATAAACGATGTATTGAGAAGACAAAACTCCGCCTTGCATATCGTAGGTGGTGTTTGATTTTGCACCGGATGTAAAGCGATGTTGAATAACTATTTTGAACATGAGATTGTAGATATGATAATTTAACTAACTCGGTATAAGGATAAGATCTTCCTTGTTTGGGTTATACCCTCTCGAGAGCTAATCTTTAAATCAAATGCACACGGCCTAAACCAAGGTGAGCTAATCTATAATTAGATGCATACGGCCTAGACCTAGGTATCCCGTGACGTTTTTTACCCTTCCCTTGCCACCTTTAATATGTACCTAGCGAGGTTTGAACGTTAGAACCTCTTGTGAGGAGGTTAGGTTCTTCACTACTAGGGCATTTGATGGTGGCTGATTAGAACCTTAGAACCTCTCATAATTATCTGGTTTAATCAATCACACAGATAATTACGACGGATAAGTATTCAGGTTTCTGACATTCGTTTGATATTTGTTTTAATGCTTGTATAGATGCTCGTAAGAACCATCAAATGCATCATATTTGTTTTAATCTACACACGTGCATCATATTTGTTTTAATGCTTGTATAGATAGCATAATATGATGCATGTGTGTAGATTAACTTATGGGAAATGTTGCATTAGTTTGCTTGCAAGTATGTAGCTGACCCTATTTAATTAAAAGGTAGTAAAGAACAAATGTATCCTTTTTGCATAGAAGCATTATCATCTGGCAGAAGTGGGCCAAAACTTCTGTTGTTCACTTGTTTGTAATTGGTAAAATGGAGCTAAAGCCCTCAAAGTTTTGCAGACATACAATAGTGTGTCAAATTGTAAAAGTGTCAAATTGACAAATTCTGGTTTCCATCTACTCTGTAGCTTGATTACATTTTTAGCAATATATTTCTACAATACATCTAACATATTTAAAAAGTTTTGAATACAAATACAAGATTTCCTCGCTACATTTTTTAAATACCAGTATATTTCTTAATACATAATTATTCAGACATGAGACATCACAGTATTAAGGTGGATTCACTGATTTGCAAATATTTTTGAGCGTATCAATAACTTCCTTTTACTGATGTCATGTGTGCGTTTGCTTAACATGTCTATAATAGCGGATCCAACTTATACTCGCCCCGCCATGTAGCACATACCCGAAAAGAACACTATGTCCCTTTATGCATGAGGCAAGTGTTTCCTAATCCCATGTAATGGAATTCGACGTACACTCGATGTTCTGAACTAAGCCTTTCCTCTGATCTCTTTATAATTCTGATTTGTTTAAAATATATACGTTATGCACGTTTCTCCCACCAAAATTCATTATCTATATGTACACTATATGTTCATAATAACCCAGTATTTGCAAATGCATTTCATATTCTGGACTTGGATCATTTTCACATCTTCTTTGTATGTTAGTATAGATTCATTAGCTAGTCATGACCATGTCTTCTGAATTTTGTCCAAACATGGCTTTGTAAAGCCAAACTTTATATTTTTGCTACATCTAATGGTCAGTTTCCACTTGGAATGCATATATGTCAATTATCACTAGCAATTGTACCAACATAAAACACATCTAATTTCGTATAACATTTTCATTCTTGTAGTTTCTAAAGAAACGCGATTTCAAACTATAATTTAAAGAAAACACCAGATAGTGATATTCTATTTTTATACAATAATCAAGACAATACATTAATATAACACTCAAGTCTAATTGTTGACCGAAAGTCTAAATATCCCGTAATACATTACAAAATCATCTACTACAAAATCATAGAAAAAGATGTTTGATCTTTAATTCATAGAAATTCAATAATTAAATAGTTTTAATATTCTTTAATTGATAAGCAAACCCTATTACCACTCATATGTTGATGAATAAGAAAGAAGGTAGCTTTTCATATATAAGGTTTAGATCGATGTGTAAAAAGGAGAAGGATGAGACACACACGTTTAACTAAAATTAACATAATATAGTGATACTAACACTTGGTCTAATTGTTGACCCATAAGTCCAAATTTCTTGTAATACATTATAAAACATACATGTGATGAAATCATAGAAAATAATAAAATGTTTCATTGTTAATGAATGTGAGCAAATGTAGTTTTTGTATCTAAGGTTTACATTGGTGTGTGTATAAATGGAAACAAATGAGAGTTTTACTACTTAGGTTAGTCCGAGACCTTGACTAAGATGTACGCGGCTTCCGTACATTCCTATGTCCATTATCGACCTTCTTTTATGTGTGCGAGCACATACTATTGATATGCATACGGTATAAACTATGTGTCAACTATCTAACATGAAAATACATTCAAATATCTAGTTATCCATTTACTCGTATGGATACACCTTTAACATATTAACGTAGCTCAACTATCAAGTTCATAAAAATGCTAAACATAATAATTGTTTTATATATGACAATGATATAAAATACAATCAAGCATCCTATAATGAATTTATTATATGTATGACTTTAGACTTCACTCTTTTATTGACAACACGTATCGCGAAAAACTTGATAACAAGAAACCCTTACTACTCACACTTCCCGTCCAATGAATATTTGAAACAAAATGCGAGACCATGCTCCACATAAACTTATGTGCCGCTTTAAAAAGTATACACGCGAGCCTACACAACACCATGGAAAAGAGTTTACGAACAAATTGACCATTATTATAGGGTTTGGGTATGTAATCTTACGTCGGCCACTTTCGCACAAGGTCTAATCCTTAAGCACTAATTACGTTATCCTCAACATGGTCTAATCTACACAAAGGTAAATTCAGTGGGTCATAGTCTCACGGCAAACTAATCTACACAAAGGTAAACGCTACTATTTGGTGGTGGGCTATAGTCTCAAGGCGAACGAGCAAAGGCGGATCACAACATCCCTTAGTAATGGTGTAAATGAAGCAAGAAAACTAGTGAGCTTCTCGAGATTGACTTACAAAGTACTTGAAATTTACTTGATTTAGAAAAAGGCACGCTCAAGCTACCGGAGTAGACTTTCAAGTCGAGCTCGACTATAAATATTCTTGTCTTGTAAAGCTAGTATGCGCTTGTCTTTTTACCTTTTTACTCTTAGGTATATATGTATATTCACGTGTTTTGGTACTATAATAAGCAAGGTTGAGTCGAGCTCAACTCAAATATACGAAGTTATAAATAATATTAACCTCTATTAATATAGTTACCAATATTCAAAATAGTGACGATAATCAAACCTTAATATAGTTGCCAATATTATACCGACAATAATTAGAGGTGGCAAAATGTGCCCAGAAGCAAAAAGATGGGCTAAATGGGCACATTTTTAGAAGATTTGGGCACATTTAGCCCCCTTTTTTTTTGAAATGGGCACATATAGCCCATTGAAAACTTAAATGGGCACAAACGGCACTTTTTTTTCTCTCAATTGTTGAACATTAACGATCGCTTTAAAGATTTTTTATATAATATATTTATTTTGTTAATATAAATAAGATATTACGTTTAAGGAATTTATTTAGTCGTTTTAGGTCTTTTATTAAGCGATTTGTATAACATGTGCCCGTTTGGCCCGTGTCCGTTTAGCCCGTGCCCGTTTAAACCCGTGCCCGTTTTAGCCCGTGCCCGTGCCCGCCCGTTTTGCCACCTCTAACAATAATCAACCCGGGTCCGGCTGTATAGTAGCGGTTACACCACCGTGCTCGATCTCAATCACAACAAATTGATACTCGGTCGAGCTTGATTCAAGTATCGAACTTGCTACTTCATGGAAAGCACACATTGTCGAATTTAACTTCACCCTAACAAATACTTCAATGTCCATATCTAGGCATGGGTCTTTCAAATAATAATTTTGACGTCATTATTCTACAGGCTATATGAAAGAAGGTTGTGCAGAACATGGAGAGCGAATTCAAATTCCCTTGTTTGTTAGCAATGTGCTTGAAAAAAATAGTTGGGTGAAAAGGTTGGGGGCTTCCACATCATTAAAAAGCATGACTAGTAGAATAGTCGGGAAAAGGATTCTTATGTTTCTCACCAAGTGAAGTCGCGAAAGGAAAAGCAAAAAATTGAGCTAGATTCAGTAAGATTACTATGATAGTTCGTCAAACCTTCATAATAAACACTCAAACTCTAGATGTTTATCGTGACAAGCTTGATTCGAGCTTTGTCGATATGTTTGACCTTGACAAATGTTGAGTTGCGTTTAAGCCTTCATCATTAAAGCTCAAGCTCAATATCTTTATCGTAACAAGCTTCATTCGAGCTAAAGCAGCACGCTTTGACCTTAAGAAAACTCGAGTTGAGTTAGAGGTCAATTGATAAAATCCGGACACATTTAGCTCGTTGCACTTATGATGATACTTATATGTAGTACATAAGGACAAATGAGTTGCAATTGTCATAGGGTTAAGCTTGGATGGTAATATGCATATGGTTATGTTTTATACTCGCCAAAACTCGACAAAAGCTTGGCTTATATAATATCGCTCTCACTTCAATAATCAATGATAAAATCTGGACTCATTTGAGGCCCCATCGGTAGTGGCTCAAATGATGAAGTTTATCCATACAAAGTATAAAGAGAAGAGTTGGTATGACCCCTCAGTATCAATCGTCAATTGATATCGCCAATATCTTATGAATATAAAAAGTTAAAACACAAATTTATCGTCAGACTAGGTCCAACAAACATGATAAATTGGTCAACGGAATTTTGATGAATTCCTACCCTATTTCATTTCCTCTAAACTTATCACTTATGAACCTACATATAGCACAAATTGATGTTGTAAGGATTAAATAAATCCTGTCCCTTTCAATTCGGCCCTAGAATTTAGGTACACCTTTGACACGAGATAGAGAAGAAACTTCCACCATGGGCGTTGACGTTGACCGGACGACGAAAAACTAGCCGTCGGAATGAAGCGTCAAGGAGAGCTAGCGGTGACGTATTACCACCAGCCGTTGGTTTAATAGGTTTAATAGAAAAGAGGTCGCCGGATGCGGTGAAGTGGATTTTTTTGTGCTACTTAGAGATCGCCGCCATGTGAAGAAAAAATAAATAAAACTTAGAAACCTTGACAATAGAATAGGAGTTTAGACCTTAGAAGAATAAAACGTTAAAGAAATGTGGCCGACGAAGATCGCCGGATATTTTTACCGTAGAAGTCACGGAGTTAATGATGATGGTGGTGTTTCAGTTTTTGTGTGTAGTTACTTTTTAAGAGAGAGAGAGAGAGAGAGAGAGAGAGAGAGAGAGAGAGAGAGAGAGAGAGAGAGAGAGAGAGAGAGAGAGAGAGAGATAAATCAATCAAAAAAAGGGTGTAGTAAATATTACCACATGTTAGATCAACATTTTGGTTAATTGTGCAAAGAATTTTCGCCTGTTCAGAGTTAAGACGCGTTGGTTAATAAAGTTCATTCGGAAATCAAAGCTACTTACAACTAAGAGCAAGGTGGTTGGTTGGCTTGTTAAGGGACCAAAGGAGATTCCTTTTGATATTCGAGTTTAAATTGCAAAGACGATTCGTGCTAGCTCTTTCTCTTCTTTAACTAGTTACATGAATAATGGGCTAGTTTACTATAAAAAATTGTTTGAGAAATTCTGCACATACTAGTTATACATAAAAAGATATCAATAGTTGTGTGGATCAAAAATATTAATGTAGGGGGTATCTTACAAGGAGTTGGTATTAATGTAACAAATACAATTTTTTGATGGCAAACTAAGAACCAAGTTTTTGTAGTTTACGAAAACTGAAAATAATATTTATTTCATCATTACTTTTGTATAGCTACAAATTTGAAAATAAAATAAGCTTGGATTGTCCCAGGGACGTATAATCAATTTGAGCAAAGTGAAGAGTTAGAAAATTATCGAGAAATACTGCATGCCTTTACAAAGCCCGATCTAACATCTTGTACTACAAATACGATTCGAGCAATTAATTGCCTCGCATAGTAGCTCATCACTTGTTAAGCGTTTAAAGTCATTAAAACCTAGTTATTATTAAAGGCTCACATGATTTGTATCATCTTATTAAATGAGTTAATTTGTTTTGCAGTCTATTTTGTGCAGAATTTTGCTAAACCATGCAGGAACCAAACTATACTTAAGCCTAAACTAAAGCGAAGATCGAGCAACAATCAAATTTAAGTGCATATCTAAAACCAAGATCGGTATCATGTGGCATGATAAAAAACTTAAACTAGTAATGAAGAACCAAACCAAATCTAATGACATGCAAGACACTACAATGAAGCTTGTAATTTTACATTTAAGAAGATTTGAAGATAAAGGTGACACATAACGCTGACACACAACGTGATTCAGGGTGTTGCTTTTAGGTAAGTCATAAGTGACAATACGCGGGTGTTATGAGGCTACCTCTCATGTCTTTAGTTATGTGGTTTATCGAGCTCCATAGCTTTTGCAATGTGAAATGATGACATTGACTTGCTTGGTAGGAGCAAAAGTTGACGAACGTATTGTCATCCAAAAGAAAAGGGTTCAATTAGAAAAAGGTATTTGATTTTAGAGCTTCAAGATAACCTAAATGACATGTTGCAGAACTCATGTCAAAGATTCTAATGTGTACATGTGTGCATCAAGTATATTCATATTAAGACCTCATGTGGTCATATCAAAGTGAGATTCAACTGATCCCACCAAATGTCGGTGCCTAATTTTAAGGAATAATCTTTCTCTCTCAACAAGACAAGCCATGAGTAATCTCAATATTACAATCAGAATAATAAAGTATATATAAGGACATACACATCCTACAGTTGCACCAGCCAGCCATGTATCTTATCTACTCAAGAACATAAAGATTATTTCATGTAGACTTGTGTTAATTAAAACTTATATCCACCTTATTCGCTCAATAACATCTAGATTATTTCATGTTAGACTTATTTAAACTAGAACGTAATCCTAGATATACTCGCAACTATATAAGTAGATATTGTTATAACGTTGTGCAACTAATTAAGCCAATAAAGACCACAGGTTTAATTAGTTGGTTACATTCCATCAAGTACTCCATTGAATATTTAGTTACCGTAACAGTCAGTGTTGCAGGAGAAACAGTCGAGATACTTTGCTTAACTCCAACTAATTTAATTGTATATTTGTAAGTTCAACAAACAACTACAGTAACAGAAAATATCACCATATATATACCTTAGCAGTTGATCAGATAACATATGGCAACACTAGTAGTAGCAAAATAAAATAAAATGGCGAATTAGTTGTTTGGAAAACCTAACATACAGATACTAGTGGTTGTACTTGTATCCATAAACTAAACCTAAAGATCCAGACTCCATATCCACCGCTGTCGAAATGAAGCACGGCTTTGTCATCAAAAATGAATCACCATCGATCACAAGAGATTAAAACATACAAAATAACAAAATAACAATTAGAATAGAAACCTTTCACCAGTGGAGTACTCGTACAAGCGATTAGTCCCGGAGAAAACAAAACACCCGACGTCCACGTCACACAGCACAGCCAGCTCATGAGCCTTCTTCATCAGCCCTTTACGCCGTTTAGAAAAGGACACGTGGCGGCTGCCATTATCTTCGATCCGTTTTAGCTCCACTTTGCCTCTCCCCATCGAACAAACCCTAACGCAATTTTGACCGTGATTTCATACCATCTTTTTGCCAAAAAAGTCAAACTATTTATCTATCTCTGGGAAACCAAGTTTTCTGAAATGCCACCTGGCACTCCGGCCGTTTTTAAACACTTTTTTTCACATTCCTTTTACTCGTAGTTTTTTTTTAGTATAAAAACAGTGGCTGGGGGAGAGAGTTATTGGGGTTGTGGAATATGGGTATGGGTCGGGTTTTATTTATGTGAAAATATCTTTTGTGATACGTGTTAAAAGTTAAAAAGTCTTTTGTTGCAGTAGTAACATAATAACATGGTTATTTACTTATTTGGTGACTAGTTTTTTCCTCTGCTCAAGGGAAACCAACGTCACCACCTTTCCAGTTTTGTCTATGACTCATTTTTTCTAGTCTTTGCTCCACGTTAGTAGTGCCTGCGTGTATCCCTAAACTAGTAAAAAGGTAACTCCTAATGCTGTCTTTTACGGGTTATGGGTACCTAATATCATTTTCGATGTTTGAGAGAGGTTAAGATGTAGACAAATTTACCCTCACCTAGGTAGAGAGATTGCTTGGGTTCTGAAATGTAGAAAGACCTCCTCCCTTTTAGAGAGTGAGAATTGAACCCTACACCATTACAAGTCCTAAAAGCAATAAGGAAAATTTTTCAACTACCCATTGTCCAAGGAGTTCACCCTATGTGTCTTAAAAATTTCAACTTCTCTAAATGCTTCATGGGTAACAGTCGCTTTTAAATTTTGAGGCTACTCTCCCTTCTACTTGAAATGTGTCCCTATGTTTGAGCCCATTTTGTACTTACATAATACTAGTGTCCTTAGGTTAATTCTTGGGCAACTGTGACCTACATTCTTGGGCGACTGAGATATTTTTGTTTTTTAGTAAAAAATTCTAGTTTTTTTTATTATATAATAGTACATATTTTCTATGATTGGGTCCTACATATATATATATTCTTGGGCTACTGATTAGGTACAGAGTATAAATTTATAAAAGGTATAAATAATTTGTATACCTTTTATAAATTTATACACTTTATATATTTTACAAGTTTTGTTTAACACACTTCTTATCCACATAAACATCTTATACACACTCACTGAGATCTAAAAGCGATTCAACAAGATCCAAACCGTCGTCACCACCACCATCAAGATCCAAACCTTAACGACATCGCCTCCACTACCACCGATAGAAACCGCTATCAGATCCAAACCCTAACTCTAGCAATTAGACACACTCAGATCTCAAGCAACAGTTAACAACTTTTTTTTAAAGTTTTTTTTTTTTTATCTAATGTCTATAAAAAACGATCTTCGCTAGGGTAAGTAATTTTGTGTTTGATTTAGGGTTTCGCTATTTTAGGGTTAAGTTTTTTTAGTTGGTATCGTATTTTAGTGTTAGTGTTAGTATTTCTTCTTACTTGACGCTCTCACAAAGGGATGGACTCGTCAAGGGGGAGCTGAGACGAGAACACTTTCTGTCACTTGCTCTCTATACTTTTTCCTTATTTTTACATGTTTTTCGTAAAACAATGTGTTAATTTTTTTCGACGTTCTTTTTGTTTCGACAAAAAAGGGAAAAGAAAGTAAAAACTACAATTCAAAAATTTACGAATTTGAGTTTTTCCTTAAAATAATTTTTTGTTTTGTCATCAACAAAAAGGGGGAGATTATTAATACATATAAGCCGTAAAAATGTTTATTTATATTTTACGATCTTCTAATATTTTGTCGATAACAAACGTAAAATCATTTTAACGAAACAAATAAAATACATAAATGTTTTGAGCCAATAGTTTACTAACGCACTTACGCTTTCACATAAAACACTAAAACAAGTAAAAGTGATTTTATGATTTAGTGATACATATGTACAACAACTAGTGTTTACATTTTGGGTAGATATATACATAGCTAGTATGTACTATAATAGGTAATATGATGGGTAGAAGTTTGAAGTATTTGACCCATTGACCAAATACATTGAATATAGTTGGATACAACCCAAAGTCCATGACCCATACTCATGTAGCATAATCCATAACTCATTGCATGACATCATGCATATGTCATAATGGGTATTACCCATGACCCATGGACTAGATGCATTGCATCTTGTAGATACATTGTATTTAATTGGATACCCATGGTCCAAAGTCTAGGACCCATGACCCATAAACCATGACCCATGATATGTGCTAAAACACATACCATTTCTTTACCAAAATAGACCCAACATAACCAAGAAAGAGCCGTTTATTGCTAATATTTATTGGTTTCTTGAGTTTATGCATGTGCAGGTACGGATTTGACAAAACACGCAAAAGAAAGCCAAATCAGACAAAAACCCGAGCACGAGTGATAACGCTACACGCGTCGTTCGGGGTCAAAGGAACTTCCTTTTCTTCGAGCAGTTTTATAACACCCTAGGCGGTGAACCTAATCGTTGTAGTGTAGTATTAGGGTAAGCCACGGGTATTGATGTCGTTCTCATGGAATAGGAATGCTAGTGAGAAGTTACTACGCTAAGGTTGGGGTTGAGGAAGATTATTTTTATCTTTTATGTTTTTAGGAAATGGAAAGGTACGAATCTCGGGGTTTGGATTTGGGGGTTGGTATTTCTACCGATTACTCTACTTATCTAATTATCTAATTTAAGGTGTATGTAGTCTATGTCTAATTATTGTGTGCTCGTATGATAGTTTAAAGATGTGTTCACTTAGGTTTTATTACTCCTTAATTATCTCCTATTGATGGTTGAGTTGTCACTTCCTTATTCTTAATCGCGTTGTGTGTCTAAAGTCGTAGGGTATGCGTTTATCCCTAACTCTTTGAACTTACCAAAGGTCTCGTCTACAAAATCCTCTAGGGATTATAAACTCTAGCTAGAAGGCCCTCTTTGGATGGTTTAGCCTACAACCGCCTAAGTGCTATAGTCTAAGGTTCACAAAGATTAATCAAGCATTAATTACACAACGAATGACCTATCGCATTACTAGATCATTAATCAATTAAGATAAGAGACAACCAATCAATATTCAATAATTAAGTTTCATATTCCTAAGCAAACACACAAGTAAATTAGCGGGACATGGAGAACATGCAAGCATACACACAAATAATCAAAGACATAATTGAATTAATGAAGTAAAACACTTATCTTGATGTAAGATAGGGTTTGGAACCCTAAAATACTATACAAGACAGACCTTGGTTGGTTTAGGTTTTACTCCAAAAGACTACACCTAAAACCGAAAAATTCGGATTCTATATATAAGATTACAAGTGCGACGGCGTTACCTTATGTTTTGTGACGTCGTCGGTCGCCGTCATTAGGGTTTCGTCTTGGCACGTTAGTCTTTGTGGCGTCACCTTATGCTTGTGACGTCGTCCCCTTGACCCCGACGTCGGGATCAAATCTAGGCCGTCGAGTTGCGACGGCCTACTCTTTTAAAGCGACACCGTCACTTGAAAATAAGAAATTTGGCTTCGGGTCGTCACAAAATGCTCCGACGGCGTCATAGTTAAGTAGTGGACGCGTCGCCTTGTATTTTCGCAGATTGAGTGTCTCGATTCTTGACTTTGGCCATTTTCTTCAGATATCCGCCGCCTTTTCGTCCAAATAAGTGTCATTACTGACAATTTGCCTTCAAGAGACCTAAAAGTGAAAAGGAACGATATTAAGTAATAACGGATACAAAAGTGATCAAATAAGGGCTTAAACGACCCTCAAAAATATCCTTACACTTGGTATTTGCTTGTCCTCAAGCAAATGTGCTTTTAGCCAATTAATTTATAAGTTAGGGTCATGAAGCATTGGTTTAAAACAGTCCACAACACATATAAGCCCAGAAAGTCATAACAAGCACGGAATTACATACTAGCACCTCACATGGGTGTTTGGATACTCACATCTCTCGGTGTATATAAAATATAACAAGTTGGAAATGGAAGATAAACACTCATTAACCGGTCCTAGTACATAGATTACCATAGGCTTGAGAATAGATCAAACCTCCATCGCTTTGGCGTAAGCACCTAGGAAAGACTATCAAAGAGGTCTTTAAAGGGTTGTAATGTTAGGCTTACGGTAGGAAAACAAAGGGTTTGGTGGGATAGGCTATTTAGTGGTGGCAAGTCAAAATCTCTATGTTACAAGCATCGAAGAATGGCATTGCTAAGCCAAGACTCGACACTCTAGACTCTAGATAATCAAACAAACAAACATAAATTTAAAGGATAGATGTAGGATGGTAGCCTTTTTTTTTTTTTTTTTTTTTTTTTTTTTTTTTTTCTCTTTTCTATTTTTTTCATACACTTTTACTCTACCATCCTCTACGGTAACATCAAAATTATAGGAATTTATAGGCACATCCTACACTTGAGTTTTATTACTCTAACACTAATTTGACCCGAATTGAAAAGATCAAAACACTTGGGGTATGTTATTACGCAAATAAGGGAATTTGACGTTCCCTTCCAATCATTTCATAAACTTAAAATTTTTCCCATGAGTCCCAATCGTCCCAAAACTGTATACAAAGGATATGACTCGACTTAGCAACTCATGCAAGCAACTAGATAATTGAACTAAGGGTTTGGGGTGATAACAATAATGCACTAAAAGTGAGTGCATAAATGATAGGCTAAGGCGATTTGGGTGTATATTTGGGGGTGGGGTGTAAACAATGCTCTTCATTGATATTCCGGAAAAACCGAAACATCACGAGAACCGCGAAAAGGATAGGCTCTGAGGGGTTAACTAGGGGTATCGTGTACTAAAGATGAGTACAACGCAAAGGTGTGGGGGAATTACTCAACCGATGTAGAAGAAGTAATTATATTACGGGTATCAAACAAGGGTTATCCTAGTGCCTCTTATCATTTAGTTATTCCTAACTACACAAGTGTAGTCTTACTAGCGATCTAGGAATGCATCACAAAACAAGTTCTAGAATCTAATATACTACCGGTTCACACTCTAAGCATTAAAGATGAATGCTTTAATTCCTACTAATCTAAGGGCGATCCTCACATTTGGGTGGAATTTAGGTGGTAAAGGGTTTTGTGCTAGTCATGCAACTTCCTATCCGTGAGGACGCTTTTGTTAAGACTAATGGCCCACTCCTATATGTCATGAAAAATTTTAAATTTGGTGCCAAAATTACCCTAACCGACATTTTCTCATGGTTTATTACACAAATACAATTGGACAAAGCAAATAATCAAGGATAAACATAGTTTCAAAGTTCCCTTTTATTTTCCTCCTACATTTAAACCGAACATTGTCCCCAATGTTCCCGAAGTATCAAAGTTATGATAATGGAAGGTAATTAAAAGCGAAAAAACTAGTACTCCCTTGATTAGCTCGGTAGGATCCGTGTGTGAAGTAGTGGTTAAATCCTTTCCAAGAAGAATGTGTGCGTGAAAATCTCCATCCAATGTTTTGTTTCTTCTTCTTGATAAATAAAACCTGCACAATTGAAGAAAACAAACGAAATCTTCGCGTAAAATTGGCGGTAATAATATATATAAGACTCTACTAAACTAAGATATAATGCTTGTGGAATGGATGTTTACAGTATTTCTAGAAAATTAAGACTTGGAAAATTCCAAAAATTTATAAGTAGCTCGAAAACGAGAAAAAGTAATCTGTTGCTTTTACTCCTTCTCGACGCCGTCAGTTGCGATCTGACACCATCGGGTTATCCCGACAAAAGCGGTCGCGATTTTACGAAAAAATTGGAAAATTTACATCTTTAGAATCGGAAAATTTACGCAAAACATCCATTATGACTCGATACAAGCATTTGACTCGAACAAACACATATATATATCTTTTAATGAATTGCTATTCTCATGTTTACGTTTCTTTTGAAAACGTGTGTAATCCTCCTACACTTATCCTTTATGTAAAATACCTTTATATGCAATTAAGGCGAGGTTAAAACAAAATAAAGCATTTTTACAAATTCAAACATGAGAATAAACAATTAATAAAAGATATATGATACTAACAAGCAAACAATTAAGCATGGGTTGCCTCCCACGAAGCGCTTTTCTTTATTTAAGAGTCTTGTAGCTAGACTCGTAGTCGTGCCCTTACGTGACTTCATTACCATCATTTCCTTCTAAAACAATATCTTCATCATTTACCATGTCATTATTATCCAACTGATAATGTTTCACACGTTGTCCATTTACGGTAAATTCTCTCCCATCGTGGTCTAGTAGTACCACCGCTCCATTGTTCATCTGCTTCTTTACTGAAAAAGGTCCATACCGTCTCGATTTGAGTTTTCCCGGAAATAACCTCGGTGTTGAATTATACAAGAGCACCTTATCTCCTTCCAAAAACTCTTTAGGATTCTTTATTCGTTGATCATGCCATTTCTTTGCCCTTTCTTTGTATGTGATTGACGATTCATACGCTTCCAGCCTTAGTTCATCCAATTCTTGAAGCTGTAAGAACCTATTTGTCCCTGCTTCAGAATAATCCATATTACATGCCTTTGTTAGGAATTAGAAAATTCAGTCATTAAAGAGTCGGTCACCTCAAGTATTTGTATTCATTAGAAAGCTCGTAGTCGTGGTCTAGTTATATTAATAAGTAGGTTATTATGTATCACCGTGGAGGACGGACGGGTCTTTACCCACCGTATGCCCGATTCATGGCCGTAGGTGGCGTTTGTTTGTAAGAAACTATAAATACCCTCTACCTCCCAAGGTAGAGGGTTGGAGCTCAATACCATTTTCTTTGTTTCACATAGTTCCCAACTCTCTTCCTTTTCTCTCTAGAACTTTCTCTCTAAACATTGTTAACGCCCACATGGTTATGGTTTAATGTGATTGTGAAATCCTATATCTTACAATTGGTATCAGAGCCATGGTTTGATCACTCATCTTTCATGCTCTTTGTTTTGGTGGATTTCATAAGGTTTTTGGGGTATTAAGTGCTTAGAAGAGTTTGATTCATTTGGACAAGTTCTAGTGTTAAAGTTTGAATTTTGCTTGTACTTTTGTGTTTAGGATCATCATAGGTGTTTATGTTTTGAATTGGAAGGCATAAATCACTGTGGTTTGGTTGTTTTTGATTGACAAAGTGGTTACTTTTGAACTTGGTACAAAGCGAGTTGAGTCTCGGATACACATTTCTTCGAAGCGAGTTGCTTTGTTACTGGATGCGAGTTGTTGTATCCGACTTGGCTACTTAGCGAGTTAAGCCTTCAAGCGACTTGGTGGTTAAGCGAGTTGTGTCAGTTTGCGACTTGCTATTAAGCGAGTTGATTCCTAAAGCGATTTGCTTCTTTAAGCGAGTTGATTGTGTTGCGAGTTGATACTAAAGTGAGTTGGCTATTTAGCGACTTGTTTCATTAAGCGAGTTGATTGTGATTGCGAGTTGATACTAAAGCGACTTGGCTATTTAGTGAGTTGATTCCTTAAGCGACTTGTTCCTTTGAGCGAGTTGGTTGTTTAGCGAGTTGATTACTAAGCGAGTTGAGTATTTTGCTACTTGTCTATTTAGACTTGTTACTTATTCGTGATACATTCTTCGGTTGTTCTTTTGGTTTATTAAAATCCCGTGAAAGAATCAATTTCCGGTTTAATCAAAGAATAGTAAAATCCGTAGAACTTGTTATCATGGAAAACATCGCTCTACTATTGTTTCTTCCGTGGCGAAGGCGTTCAAGCGACAAGGTCGGATACTAGTCCACCTATGCTTGACAGGCGATTATGATTCATGGGCACAAAGAATCTGTTTGTACTGTTTGGGAAAAGAAAACGGAGTCAACATTCTTAAGTCAATCGATGAAGGACCTTATTAGATTGAGACTACCAGAGACTTGATTGATACAGCTGCAGATGGAACAATGATCCATGGAATAGACAGACCAAAGACGTATGATGAGCTCAATGATAAAGAGAAGAAGAGATTTGATCCAGACATCAGGGCTTCTAACATTATACTTCAACGCCTACAAGCTTATCAATCACAACACTGAAGCAAAGGCTGTATGGGATAATGTCAAGATGCTTCTCTCGTGTTACGAATTAAGCTGTTGAAGCAGAGAATCACAACTATATGATGAGTTCGAGCACTTCAAGATGAAACCGGATGAGAGTGTATATGAGTACTACGTGAGATTCCATAAGCTTGTCAATGACATGAGGAACATAAGAATGACCATGCCTAACATTCAATTTGAACTCAAAGTTTGTAAACAATATGAATCCGAATGGCACAAGTTTGTCACTGTGAAGCTCACTAAAGGATTGAAGAATACAAACTATGAACAAGCAGATGCCTTTCTTATCGAGAATGAGACATGCTATGTTTGAAAAAGGATTACGGAGCAGTTCAAAACCAATCGGGGAGAAACAAGTTCATCTAATGACTCAAGCGCCTTCTACTCCAACGTAGGAATTACCACCAAGGCTTCTAAAGTCATTCCACGGAGATGGTAATCGCAAACTCATTCACGATCCAAGGTTCAAGCAACGGATCTTGATCACGGTCATGGAACATTTCATCAATCAAGCGGCTCTCATGGCTAAGCAGAACTTAACCTTTCACCTCATACTAACGATTTTTCACACCAACAATGAAATCAAAGCGCATCCAATCTTCACAATCATGCTTTGATCAGAGATGGGAGAATTATGGGGCAGCCAGTTCAAGAAAGGCAGTATGATCAGAGAAGGGGTGGAGTAGGTGGAGGCTATGGTGGAAATTAGAATCGAGGAAGGATTGGAAATCAAGGACAAACAAAGCCTATCAAATGCTACAACTGTGGTGGTGAGGGACACATTGCAAGGAATTGTACTTCTCCAAAACGTCCACGAAATGCTGAGTACTTCAGGGATAAGATGTTGCTCATGCAAGCTCAGGATAATGGAGCAGCTATGGACGAAGAGGAGCTATTGTTTCTTGCTGAAGGCAATGTAAAGACCTATGATGCTGATGTAGATGAACAGCCAATTCAGGAGTTAGGTAACAATCCTCGGAATGCCTTCAAAGTCGCTAACTGTGATGCATACGACTCTGACGTCTATGATGAACCTACTGCACAAACAATTTTTATGGCTAGCATCTCTCCAATGGTCTCTCCTAAGGTCTCAACATCACAGAAAGCTGGTCAATCCAAAGAATCAATCATCTCAGAGGTATTAAAACTATATGATGATGTTGATGAGTGAAAGATGCATAATGAAGTACAATCTCTTGAGACTTATGAATCAGATATTGATGATGAGGGTAATAGCAATATTGTCCCATATGATCAGTATATGAAACAAGGTGAAAGTGAGATTGTATCGAGCAATGCATCTTCTGCAGTCAATAATGACTATGTCTTTGATGAATACACCGCATGTACTCCTAATGATTCTATTATCTCGAAATGATTGCATATAAAGAACAAGTTGCTATTTATGAACAGCGTGCTAAGTTTGAGTTAACCACACGTGAGCAGGAAATGGATGACCAAATGCGTACAATTATTCAAAAAAGTAATTTTAGACAAGAAGTATTAAAACAAGAGTTAAATTCCTTACAAGAAAAGCTTTCTAAAACTGCTAAGCAAAAACAAGAACTTCAAGAAAATGTGAAAATGCTTAAGCAAGAATTCAATGCTAAGGAATCAAAACTTTTGAACGATTTTTCCAATCTAAAAACTTTGAAAAACAAACTTGAAAATAAATTGTACGTACAAGGGAACACCATTCAGACTACTCACTTGATCACTAAGCATAGAGTCTTAAGCGATAAGCATAGCATTCCCCTTGTAGAGGAACCAAATCTAGAGGTGATTAAAAAGGCTAGAAGTGCTCATAAAGTACTCTATGATGGAAATGAAATACTTAAGCCTAGACAAAAACCTAGTTGCGCTGAGTGCAGTGAGGAAGATAAGAAATCAGATGAAATCACTAGGAAGAAGATGAACAAGAAACTAGATGATCCTATGTGTAAAGAGAAGAAAATAACTATCGAACCCCATGATTACAAAAAGGAGAATTGGATTTCCTTGAACAAGTTTAAGCCTCAGACGTTCTTAACACCCGAACAAGTGTTCTGGAAAAAGGATTTAGATAAGCAAAAAGCTGAGAATCTAGTTGTTACAAACCCTCCTCTTAGGAAAATTCCTTCAGCTACTGTGTATCCTCCTAATACACCAATGCATCTAGTCCCTAGAACTATTGCCACTAAAAGCAAGACCTTAATCAGTCAATATGTCATTTTTCAATTATTTGTTGATTTTGAGAAAACTTGTAAGAAAAGGATCACACCAGCTGGGATTCTTGAAGGGAAAGGGTTTTGAGCAAACTAAAGAATGCTATTTAACGGAGGTCATGCCTTTCTTTAAACAACTAAAGATCAATTTGAGAGTCTTAAAAGGGATGGATTCGGATATCAAAGAAATGGAAAGGAATTTGATGAAATGATAGTTGAGGTTAGTGACTATGAGCGAGAATTAAAATATAATGAGATTGAGAGGAAGAACTTGCGACCTTTGAATGAGAATCGATTTACGAATGTATTGCTCAAGATGTGTTTTCAACGCTACAAATTGTTCCATTAATGCTTCTCAATTTCAAGAATTATCATTGCTCGAAAGTCTCCATGATCGTGTCATTGAGCTTGAAAAAACTAATTCTAAACTATTTGAGAAAATTGATGCGGATGATCGCAACAATTTGGTAAAACATTTTCTAAACTAGAAGTTGAGCATTTTAATTTACAACTAAAATATCAACATCTTAAAGAAAATGTCAAAACCTCAAATATCAAGACATCTTGGATGTTCGAGTTTGATGGAGTTTTTGGATACATAAGCGTGACGAACATATTCAAGCTCATTGTTGCACGATCGAGAAAGTTGAAAGCCAAATTTCTCAATTAAAGGGTGAAAAGAACAATGTGTTGGCTCCCAAATGCCTCCTCCTTTAGATTCTCGGTATTCTCAAACTTTTCATCTTCAAAACTTAGTAAATGCTTTACAAAGGAAGCGAAAGCTTTCTAGAAGAAAATGAAAAGGTTAACGTCATTTCAATGAGTTATTTGAGTCAATTAAGGTCACTCGTAACAAAATAACGAACAAATAGCTTCATTGCAAAAGGAAATTGAGAATCGAAGAGCCGGTAAAGGGAAAATGCCAATGACCAATGAGGAGAATGATGGATCAAAGGTACACCTTGTAATAAACATGCTTTATCATGAAATATGTTCCTCATCATCTTAGGAATAATAAACTTGCAATTCAAACATATTTCTCATCCCTTAAGGATTGTCTAGAATGTCTCCGTGAGATTGTTGAAGAGGATAAATTAGAGAAACCACTTGATAATGCAATTGGGCATGCATGCTTATATGCCAAACGATCTCAAGAACTTCTAGAATGCTTAATCACTATATGCCCTAAGTCCTTAGGTGAGAGAGTTAACCCTTTGATTCCGTGCTCTATGCCTAGTGCCAAGTATGAAATCCATTCGATGCCCAATGTTATGAATGTGAACTGTAGTATACCTTCAAGTAGTTCAGATCCCAGCACCTCTAGTGTTAATAAAATGAACTTCAGTGCGCCTTCAAATAGTTCACATCCCAACACATCTAAACAGAAAATGCAAAAAGTAGCAAAACCAACTAATGTTCCCATTCCTCTACAGAGTGTCGGTGACATTAAAGCGAGGATCAAAGTCTCAAGGCAATACAAGGAATAATAGGACCTCGCAAGCTAAGAATGCACCTTGGAAGAGTAGAAGACCAACCTAGGAACTTTAAGTTTGTGTTGAATAAAGCGAATCGTGTTGATTCTAGTATTAGCCATAGGCGTCTTGTAATTAATTCAATTCTAATACTTTACGCAAATCATGTAATGATGTCGCTTGAACATTGCTAATCATGAATGTGGTGTGAATGTTTTTTCTAATGTTGTTAATTGCCCTATGAAAATCACTAATGCTAAAAATCATGCTAAGAAGGCTAAATGGCAAAGGCGAAAGAAAGTTAGAAAAAAGTGAAAACCTACAGGAAGAACATTAGTAAGATAGGTTATAAATGGATACCTGTTGGTCAAAAGGCTAATCAGGCTTGTCCTCAATCTGCTAAGACAATGCCCACTAGAAAATGGATACCTACTGGTAGAACTATTCCTTTAAGAAATGAACATAATTTGAATAGGTCAAATACGGACACCAGCATTGCATCTATTCCTGATGATTCCATTACTTCTATATCTGATATGAATGTTTCTATTTACGATGTGGGTGTTCCAATCATCATTACTAACCAAATGGAACCCATTCTTGCATGGGGATCCCAATTATCTAGTTATCCATTCTTATGCGTATTCAGCTGCGGATCGTTCAAATCGTTACGTGGTACCGGAATCAATTTTCCAAGCATATATTGGAGACGGTCGCGGCTCATGAACCGTGAGCAAATTCATCGGGACGATTAGATTCGCAGCGATCATTTGGGCAATTATGGGTTATGGAGATTATGTTGTTGGTGATAGTGTTATCTCCGGGGTTTATTATGTGGAAGGTCTTGGTCATAACACTGCTTCTGTTGGTCAATTACGTGATTACGATCTAGAAGTCGCCTTGAAAACACACTTGCCGTTAGAGAACTTGATGGTAAAGAACTTCTCAGAGGAACTCGTGGTTCAAACCTCTACACCATCTCTATCGATGACATGATGTTGGGATATGAAAGTGCTGAACAGTTAAAGTACTAAAGATTTACAAAGTACTGCAGAATGACATAGAACTGGAAAAGGTCAAAGAGTCAAAGTACTGCTAAAGATAAAGTCAAAGTACTGCACACGAAGGTCAAAGTACTGCAAGATTAAAAGAACTGTTTTATTCGTTTATGGAAAGTCTTGTAATTCTAGAATAGTTTATATTTGATTACTTGTCGTACAAGGATACAATTGTAAATCGACTAGGGTTATCCTTGAGCCTATAAAAGGACCCCTAGATTGGCATTAGAGGTACGAGTTTTAGAGTTAACGAGTTCACAAGTTTAGAGTCTTAGAGTTAAAGTTATTTAGAAGTTCGATATTCTTAGAGTTGTTGAAGTATCTGCATAATAAGCAGATTTAGAGTTATTAATAAAGTTGTTCTTCTTAGATTTGTTAAGTAAATTCCGCGTACTTAATAAAGATTACTCAGTATTTCATTGTTAATAACTTAGGATTTATCTGAGGTTATTAAACCTTAAACAAGCTAGTTAAGTTAGTTTGGTTAGAGTACATCGATCCATCAAGTGGTATCAGAGCTTGTGTGGAAACTCTGACTAAGAAGAAACCTACTACAACAAAACTAAAGATGTCATTGAAAATTCCACCACCATCAATCACTCACTCGAATTCCAATCATCAAGAGGAGAATATGACTTATGGTGTATGAAGATGAAGTACATTGCCATTCTGAGACCATGCTTTATGGAATGTAATTGTCAATGGTAATGAATAATTCGAGATCTGTGGAGATTCTTGGACAACCCAAACCACCAAAAAATCTTACTCTTGCTACCATAAGGAATCAAGAGAAAGCTCTTAACATTCTCTTATCGCTAGACTGATGGACATCTACCGAAATTCCATGATGCTAAAGATGAAAAGCAACTGAGGCTGCTCTCAAGACAAGATTTGGAGGAATGAAGCTTCTAAGAAGAAGATGCAATCTACTTAAGCAACAGTTTGAAACTTTCACGGTTGGTGAAGAGAGTCTTGATGCTGCATATGATAGGTTTCAAAATCTTCTCAATATGTTGGAGTTATACAAGCGGAAGTATCGATTAAAGATGCTAATCGAAGTTTCTAAGGGTTTGCCATCTACATGGCATGTTATTGCTACAATGATCGGAGGACAACTGGTTTAGATGTCATGGACTTTGATGATCTCTACAACCATTTGAAGGTTTATGAGCATGAGATGAATGGTCAAACAAGTTCTAAGTCTCACGGTGTTGCTTTTCTATCATCGAAAGAGGCGTTACTTCAACCAAAATCTTGCTTCTCCTACTCAAAATCTTGTGACTCAAATCTTGTCTCGTATCTTGCTCCCACCCATTCTCGCAAGCACCACCAACTACTACTATGCACTCAAATGAAGTTGTGTGTTCCTTCTTTGCTCAACAGGCTTCTTTACCGTCACCTATGAAGAAGATCTCTCACAGATTGAAGAGGATGCTTTGGAAGAAATTGATGTCGGTGGCAAGTAGCAATGATTCTTGCAAGAATCAAAAGTACATGAAGAAAGCGAGGAAGAACATTGATTTTAAGCCAAAGCAGAATCTCTTTTGACAAATCAAAATTGAATGCTTCAATTGTCAATGATGGACACTTTGCAAGAGAGTGCAGATTTGCTAAGTATCAAGCAAATAGGATATTTGAAAAACCAAAAGTGGAGCTTAAAGAAATCCCTATAAGCGAAACCAAAGCTTTAGTTGCTCAAGAAAGTTTATCGGAGGTTGTTGAGTCTTGAGTTTGATGATGAACCGGTAACCTCTTGTATGGTAGCGATGGAAGAAGAAGTTAAAGAATCGGTGGAAGAAGCTGGATTGAACCTTGCTTTTGATGAGGAACTGAACATCTTTGCTTTGGAACCCAAAGATTTTCTAGGAGGATTTGATTGGAGCTTGGGTGTGAAGATGATCTGTTTTACTTGCTATGGTAGCTACATCACCAAGTTCACCCCTATCTACGAGGTATGCTCAAATTGTCAAGATTTCTATCAAAAGCTGTTAAATAGTTATGTGATTGAAAGAGATAATTGTGTTAGGGCTAGAGTGCGAGGTAGCAGTTATCAAATAACCTTAGAATCCTTTGGAAGCCAAAATATTAACACATGAAAATAATGAAATGGCTTAGGTGAAAAATATGAACAACATGATTACCGGTTAAAACTAAGTGAATGGAAGCTAAGCGTAAAATTCTTTGAAATTGAAAACTAACTAAGGAAAGAGATGGCTATTAGCTAAGTTTGATGCACGGAATGAATAAAGCTTGTCCCATGTTGCTTATGTTGAAAAGCAGAGAAGAGCCTACATTAGGCTGGTCTAGGATTTGGTATGGACTTTACTAACATAGAAGAAAACACATCTAGTGATAAGGATGACTTAGACTTAGAGGACATAACCATGGTGATGATGGGCGATTAATTATGTAGACACATCTAGCAATGAGGGTTCGAGTTAGTGATTCACCTCACGAGTTTAAAAAGACTTGGTTATCATGCGGTTCCCCATCCCATTGGAATTCATCAACCCCTAGGCACGATGTTTCTCGATTTGGTGTAGATAGCCTTGAGTTTAGGAAGAAGCTTATCGGTCGATCTAGGTGCGAAACCCCAAAAGCTGTGACACCAATGTTCAAAGTCAAGCGGTACCTTGACTCAAAGTCTTGCTCCTGGCGGTACCTCCGGAAAACCTTTTCAAAGCAGTCTTGCTAAACCTTTTTGGAATAACTTTGGTCAAAGCAGTTTAATCATTCACCTAGAAGGCAAAATAGTTTTGGTCATAGACATAGGAGTAGACACTTTGGAGTATGGGTGAAAAGCGTGCTTTGTGTGTTATAGTCCTAATCACTTAATCAAAGATTGTGACCGACACTCGGAATATCTTAGCAAGTTTCCAAAGAATAGGTCTACCAACCAGAAACCTAGAGAGCACAAACCAGTCTAGAATAATTCAAATAGGGTAAATCATAGTAATTTCTCACCAGACCATAGGTACCCTCACCAGAGAAGACCTTTTTCTAAACTACAAGCAGTACCTTCCCAAGGTACTGCTCAATTTAAACAAAGTGCTGCTCACACTACTTGGAATAGGAACCCTAGGAGATCTCACTATTATGAACCTAGAAGGTACTACAATCCACATAGGGGATCTAGATCACAGGAACCAAGTGTTAAATCTGAATGGGTTAAAAGAGAAATCTTCTTGAGGACAATCGGTACTTTCAACAAAAAGTGAATCGGATGTTTTGTGATACAAGATAAAGTGAATGAATCTACAAAATAGAGTTTTGTTAAAAATCCAGAAAGTTTTGAAAATCCACATGTGAAGAACCAAAAGATAATTCTGGATCATGTTTTAAAAGATAGTGGGAATTACATACTCAAAGAATTTGAGTTTGTAACTCCACAAAGGGAACACAAGTCAGTAATGGCTTGGGTTCCTAAAGGAAACTAACTCTCTATATTCTTGTGCAGGGCAACCCAGAAGAGGAGCTTAAAGATCATCTGATTGTAGATAAGTGGTTGCTCTGGAAGTATGACATGAGATAAGGAGATTCTGTCTGATTTTAGATTTATTAGTGGAGGAAGAGTTGCATTTGGGAATGATCCCAATGGAGGAAGGATTACTAGGAAAGGAACAATCAAAGAAGGGAGAATAGATTTTGAGAATGTTAGATATGTGAAGGAGCTTAAGTTCAACTTATTGTCAGTCTCTCAAATCTGTGATAAAAAGCATCCTGTGTTATTCACTGACACATAATGTCTCATTCTTTCATCTGAATTCAAGCCTGTTGATGATGACTTGGTAGTACTCAGAGTACCAAGAACAAATGATGTGTATAGTCTGGACATGAAGAGTCTTCACTCTTATGGAAGAGCCACCTGTTTAGTGGCAAAAGTAACAACTGAAGAAGCACATCAATGGCATAGAAGATTGGGCCATGTTAATTTCAAGAATATCAACAAACTAGTCAAAGGCAACTTAGTTAGAGGTTTACCTTCAAAGACTTACAGGAATGATCACTCATGTTTGGCATGCAAGAAGGGTAAACAACACAAAGCTTCATGCAAGAAGCTTGAGGAGAGAACTATTAGAGAACCATTGGAGCTGTTACATATGGATCTGTTTGGACCTGTCTTTGTGGCAAGTTTAAACAAGAAGAAGTACTGCTTGGTTATTATAGATGATTGCGATAGATTCGGTTGGGTGTTTTCTTGGGCTTTAAAGATGACACTTTTGATGCTATTAGGACTCTAATCATAGCTTGGAAAACCAATTGAGACTCAAGGTTAGAGGTATTAGATGTGATAATGGGAATTTGAATTCAAGAACAAGCTTATGGATGAATTTTGTGCTAACAAAGGAATCAAGAGGAGTTCGATGTGCAAGAACACCACAGAAAAATGATGTTGCGAGAGAGGAAGAATAGGAATTTGATTGAAGCGGCGAACTATGCTTGCAAATTCACAACTACCTATTCAATTACGAAATTTCAGAAGAAATCTTGCTTGCTATGTATATGAGTATCGATCACCAAACCACGAGATGAAGATACCTTATGAGTTCTTGATTGGCAACAAACTCAACATTCAATTTTGAAGCCTTTTGGATGCCCTCTTACTATTTTAAACACAATTGATAATGCAGGAAAGTTTGATGGCAAGTCGGAAGAAGGTTATTTATTGGGATATTATACCAACAAACAAGGGCTTTAGAGTGTAAAAGCAGTCACTAAGAAGGTTCAAGATTGTCTTCATGTTGAGTTTTAGAAGATCAAGAGAATCAGAAGGGTAAAGGTCCTGATTGGATGTTTGATCTTGAAGTTTTGACTCCTTCCATGAACTATGTACCTGTCAGAGAAGAGAACCAACCTGTGTACAATGTAGAAGATTCATAGTATGTTGTTCATGGAGTTCATATTCGACCTGATGATGTTTCTGATGAAGAACCAAAGCAAAGTACTGATGATGCACCAAAGGAAAGTACTGCTGAACCAAAATCCTCACTATCTGCCGAGGATCAAGCTATTCAAGAGACACTTAATTAGATGCTTTCTCAAGATGTTATGGCACATTCTTATACTGATGAACATAGAAGAGCTTATGAAGAAGCAAAGAAAAAGAACAAGACTACAGAGTATTCTCACAATACTTTGGACGATGCTTTTCGAACAAAATCTTGATGCACCGATTAATGATGCTTTAGATGATTTGGATGATCCTACCATGCCCGGCTTAGAAGATATCGATGATGAGTTGGATAATGAAGGTATTTTCTCGATTCAATGAAGTTCTTGATTTCACTAATTTGAATGATACTTATGGAGTTCCACAGTCTCAAATTTTAAGAATTCATAAGAATCATCCTACTGATCAAATCATTGGTCCTTCTACTTCTGGAGTTATGACAAGACACAAAGCTAAGAGTTTTACTACACCTCACAATGCTTTACTTAGCTTTGTGTATAAGCAAAACAGTGAATCATAAGGACCATCAAACACTGCCTATTTACTTGTTTCATCTCTCAAGAGGAACCTAAGAATATTGCTCAAGCATTGAGTAAAGAAAATTTGGGTTGAAGCTATGCGGGAAGAACTTCTTCAATTTAAACTTCAAGAAGTTTGGGTTTATGTGATCTTCCAGATGGGAAGAGAGTTATTGGAACCAGATGGGTTTTCAAAGTGAAAAGAGATGAAAGAGGCAATGTTATCAAGAACAAGGCAAGGTTAGTAGCTCAAGGTTACAGACAGGAAGAAGGGGTAGATTATGATGAAGTATTTGCTCCTGTAGTAAGGATTGAGGCTATTAGAATATTTTTTGCTTTTGCTTCATATATGGGATTTCAGGTTTACCAGATGGATGTCAAGAGTGCCTTTCTTTATGGCACTATTAAAGAAGAGGTGTATCTTAAACAACCTCCAGGTTTTGAAGATCCTACACACCTTAACAAAGTCTACAAGGTGGTTAAGGCTCTTTATGGCCTTCATCAGACACCTAGAGCTTGGTATGAGAGGCTCTCCACATTCTTATTAAAACATGGTTACGGGAGGGAGCTATTGACAAGACTTTGTTTATCAGAGAGACAAGAAGGATATCATGTTAGTTCAAGTGTATGTTGATGATATCATCTTTGGAGCTACCAAATAGTCTATGGTTAAGGAGTTTGAGCGGTGATGCGAAAGAATTTGAGATGAGTTCAATGGGTGAGTTAACTTTCTTTTGGGACTTCAAGTTAAGCGATCAAGGAAGGTATTTTATTAGTCAAGACAAGTATGTATCGACATACTTAAGAAGTTCGATTTTGATGTTATGAAGCGGTAACTACACCTATTAAATCAATCAACTCCTTTGGGCAAAGATGAAGATGGCCAACTGTTGAAGTTAAGTCATACATATCTATGATTGGGCGTCTTATGTATCTCAACGCATCAAGGCACGATATCATGTTTTGCGGTGTGTTTATGTGCAAGATATCAAGTCTCACCAAAGATCTCTCATATGAATCTGTTAAGAGGATTTTTAGTTATTTGAAACAACAACCTAAGTTGGGGTTGTGGTATCCTAAGGATTCACCTTTTCACTTGGAAGCTTTTGGATAGTTTTGATGCGGTGATAACTATGATGAAGATCAACAACTGGAGGATGCCAATATCTTGGAAGAAGGTTAGTCTCGGCAATGCAAGAAGCGGACAATTGCGGCAACATCATCTACGAAATTTGAATATGTGGTGCTTTGCAAGCTGTTGTGGACAAGTTTTGTGGATGCGAGAATCAACTCTTAGACTATGGGTTCAATTTTAAGAATACTCCTATCAATATTGATAATGAGAGTACTATCTGTATTGTGAAGAATCTAGTTTATCATTCCAAGACCAAGCACATTCAGATTAGGCATCACTTCATCAGAGATTGTTATGAGCACGGGCTCATTAATGTTGTCAAGGTTCACACGGATGACAATGTAGCTGACTTACTCACCAAAGGCTTTGATGTTTCAAGATTCAATCACTTGGTGGTGAGCATTGGCATGATTAACTAATGAGCTAAATTTGATGGGAGGACTATAAGGTGTTAGTATAGTCCTATGCATTGTTTGAGGGGAGGATATTTATGTATACTTAGTTTGTACAGAGAAATTTGGGAAAGTAATGCTTTTAATTTCATGAAATCTTTGCTTGGAAAATCTTGCTGAGAGAAATCGCTTACGTGGAAATCTTGTTTGTCATATTAAATCTTGTTCCAACGGTTATATTGAGGGGTAATTACTAGTAACGGTAACTTTGTTATTATGGGTTGTGATTTTTCAAATCCCACCTATAAATAACTACTCTCCGATTTTCCCTCTCATATTGATACTTTAGAATCTTTTCCATCTTTATCTCACTTTCACCCATTATATTCGATCATATCTTTTAATTGTGCTCACACATTCATCAATGGCGAATCGACATACAGTTTCAAAGCACAACATGGTGGCAAATTTAGAAAAGACTGAGGCGAATGTGGCTTTTCATGATATAATTGATTATCTTCTTGGGTGCCAATCGGTTATGCTCTTTTAGTGGAGCGGATATTATTGCACCTTAGATTCAAAATTTTGGGCTAATGCTAGAGATAATATGGAGAATGATGAATTTTATGTTCGATCAACGATTCTTTGGAAGAAGCGTGAAGATTCTGAAGCCTCTATTAGAAGATTTATTATTTGGTGATAAAGAAGGGGCTATTCGTTTTGAAAAGCAAGCGATTTGGGATACATTTAGGGATCTTGGTTATGAAGGGTCCTTATGGAACAAACATTCAAGAAAGCCTTATTCTGTCCTCAATGGAAATTTTTGATTCATGTGTTGCTCCATTGCATAAGTGCTAAGAGTACCTCTTGGGAGCAGTTTGGGTCAAATATTGCATCTGCTGTAGTTGGATTAGCTACAAATCGGGTTTTTAATTTCTCAAGGCTAATTCTAGATGGAATGCTATCTCACATCTCACATGGATCCAAATGGTTAATGTATCCAAGGTTTCTACAGGTTTTCTTAAACAAGCAACTGGCTGATGTTCCAAAGCCTACAGACTTACTACCTGTCATTGTGCAACAAGCCAAGATTTTTACCTTTATGGCAAGGAGGAGTGATTTATTCAGAGGTGAAGATACTCGATTAACTGCTTCAATGATGGAGGTTGTTCAGGTTGTTCGTGATGAAGCTGGAGAGGATGAAGAGAGTGAAGGTACTGCTTCTTCACAAAGTACTGCATCTCAAAGTGCTGCATCTCAGAGTTCTGCATCACAAAGTACTAGAACACAACGTACTACATCACAAGGTACTGCTTCTCAGAGTACTGAAGTTCAAGAGCATATTGCAGTTACACCTCCACAATCTCTACAAGCATCTCAACAAGAAGCTCACTCACAATCTGAAGGAGATGCAGTTTCTATGGAGCATGAGGGTCAAGTTCTCACCAATTATGCTTTAACAAGGGAATTGACTAGGTTGAAGAAATCATTTGAAGATCAGGCTACAGAGATTAAGAAATTTAAGCTTAAATTTAGAAGACTCAAATTTTTTGTCTGGCCATTGGTTAAACATCATCGTCTATGGGTCAAATCTCAAAGAAAGCATGGACGACCTGTTAGGGCATTTCAGAAGAAAACCAAAGGCAAACAGGTTCTTAAATCATCTTCTATCCAATTGGGGAGGAATTTATACGAAAATAATTTGAAAGAAGATGCTGTTAAGGAGAAAGAACCTCAAGGTACTAAAGAGCATGTAATCATTGAAAGTACTAAAACAGATCAAGGTACTGAGCAACAAAATACTGCTTTTCATAGAACCTTCAGACAAGAGTTAATTACTCCAAGAGTATTAGATTTTGAGGAGGGCTGGTCCTTCAACTGCTTTTTCATGAAGAACAAGTTGGTCCTTCAACAATGCCATACAGGAAGAACACATAAGAACTGCAAGTGATGATCAACTTATTGCTGAAATATTGCATGATTTATCAAGGCCAAAAGGTGTTACTACTTTTGAAGTTGCTAGGAATGAAGAAGCTGATAAAAAGGTCCAAGAAGAGCTTAATGCTGAAGTAGTGGCTGAAGTGACTAATGAAGAGGCAATGAATGAAGAGGTAGCTAGGAAGTTACAAGAAGAATTGAATGCTGAAGATGCTGAACCATTACAGTCACCAACTCCTGTTTCTTTTATACCTAGAAGACCAAATCTTGCTAAAGAAAGGAACACTAGTAAATCCAGATGCAGAGGGGGAAGAGTATTCCCCGAGGGATTTTGCTTCAGGAGGATTGATGGGTCCATTGACCGGAGTGGCATGAATTTCCTCGCTATGTTGGCTCAGATCGTCAATGATGATGGTTTCAGGGGATTGTGGGGAATGAGAGGACTCCTCGTCGGTTGTGACTTCATCAAAGTTGATGGAAGTGCCTTGAGGTTCTGAATCATGGAGAGCTTTTCTTCGCCTATTGAGCTCTCTTTCGGGTTACGCAAAGCGGTTCAAGAAGGGTTTTGGTGAAGCTGCGGGTTCTAAGTTGTCGAAGGGGTTGTTAGGGAAATGGTAGTTGGTTATCACCTTCCATGAGGAAAAGTGATGGGGTTACGAACAAAGGTCACGAGCGGGGGATGAACTACGAGAAAGCTAAAATGATAAAATTTACTTGATAGGAATCAAGCAAAGAAACCTAAGCGAGGTGGACAACTAACTAGCTATTCTATTCCGGTGGCGGTGCCAAAACTTGATAACGCTACACGCGTCGTTCGGGGTCAAAGGAACTTTCTTTTCTTGAGCAAGTTTATAACACCCTAGGCGTTGAACCTAATCGTTGTAGTCTAGTATTAGGGTAAGCCACGGGTATTGATATCGTTCTCTAGGGAATAGGAATGCTAGTGAGAAGTTACTACGCTAAGGTTGGGGTTGAGGAAGATTATTTTTATCTTTTTATGTTTTTAGGAAATGGAAAGGTACGAATCTCGGGGTTTGGATTTGGGGTTAGTATTTCACCGATTACTCTACTTATCTAATTATCTAATTTAAGGTGTATGTAGTCTATGTCTAATTATTGTGTGCTCGTATGATAGTTTAAAGATGTGTTCACTTAGGTTTTATTACTCCTTAATTATCTCCTATTGATGGTTGAGTTGTCACTTCCTTATTCTTAATCGCGTTGTGTGTCTAAAGTCGTAGGGTATGCGTTTATCCCTAACTCTTTGAACTTACCAAAAGGTATCGTCTACAAAACCCTCTAGGGATTATAAACTCTAACTCTAAGACCCTCTTTGGATGGTTTAGCCTACAACCGCTCTAAGTGCTATAGTCTAAGGTTCACAAAGATTAATCAAGCATTAATTACACAACGAATGACCTATCGCATTACTAGATCATTAATCAATTAAGATAAGAGACAACCAATCAATATTCAATAATTAAGTTTCATATTCCCTAAGCAAAAACACAAGTAAATTATCCGAACATGGAGAACATGCAAGCATACACACAAATAATCAAAGACATAATTGAATTAATGAAGTAAAACACTTATCTTGATGTAAGATAGGGTTTGGAACCCTAAAATCTTGTACAAGACGACCTTGGTTCGGTTTAGGTTTTTACTCCAAAGACTACACCCTAAAAGCTCGAAAATTCGGATTCTATATATAAGATTACAAGTGCGGCGTCACCTTATGTTTTGTGATGCCGTGGGTCACCGCTCATTAGGGTTTTGTCTTGGCCACGGTAGTCTTGCGATGGCGTCACCTTATGCTTGTGCCGTCCCTTTAGCTAACCGGCGGCGACGGGATCAAATCTGGGCCGTCGAGTTGCGACGACCTACTCTTTTAAAGCCCCGACACGTCACTTGAAAATAAGAAATTTGGCTTACGGGCCATCACAAAATGCTCAGCGGCATCGCATGATTAAGCGATGACACCACCTTGTATATTCAAAGCTGACTTGAGTGTCTCGATTCTTGACTTTGGACATTTTCTTCGTATATCCGCGCCTTTTCGTCCAAATAAGTGCCATTCTGACAATTTGCCTTCAAGAGACCTAAAAGTGAAAAGGAGCGATATTAAGTAATAACGGATACAAAGTGATCAAATAAGGGCTTACGACCCTCAAAAGGTACATTTAAAACCTTATCAACGAGTGAGAAAGAGTGCTAAAGCCGAGTAGGAAGGTCAGTGAGCAATTGTGAAGATTTTGTTATGCTGAATGGATGATTTATGAAAGATTTGTTCAACTTTAAAGAAATGGCGTAATCATCCTCAAGTTTCAGCAATTGGCAAAAATGACCCCTGAAGATCTAGATTTGGCAAATTTAGTCCTTGGTTTATTTGAGATTGACAAGATAGGCCCTTGGATTACTTTTCAAAAACTACACAAAAAGTCCCTTGAAAATCAGAATTGTCATAAATGGTCCTTGTGTTTATAATTGGATTCATTAATAGTCCTAATCCATTACTACTACTCCTAAAGCCCAAAATTATCCAAGGCCCAATCTCTTCCAAAGGCCCAAGTCAAAACCATTGTATAACCTGTCAACCCTTACCCAATGTCAACAAACGGTCAAACAAATATTAATAATTCTATAAACCAACACGCCAAAACGGTTTATCCCCAATTCACCCAAACCCAGAAGTGAAGAACCCTAATTACCCTTTCCCACAATTGACCACAATCAATTAAATTAAGGGCAATCATGTATTTTTACCTGACACACGATACACGGAATGCCACGTTGGCAATCCGTGTCATCTCTCCATCCTCTTCTCGATTGGTCGAGCATACGTGTGGAGATTGATCAATGGTCATGAATGATGGGATGATGCTGAAAGATGATCTAAAGGTGGAAATCCGTCAGAAAGCACAAGCTCAAGTTTACGGATCCTTGTTCGGGCTCAAGGCTTGCTATAAATACCTCTTCATTTTCATTGTAATTTCATGTAGTAGTAGTTTCTGAGTAGTGTAGCTTGTTAGTGTTTTCAGTATTTTAAATCAATTATTGTATTTCAAATTCAATAGTGTACTCAGTTTTCAATTAATAAAAGTATTTTAGCCTTAATTCTCATTAGTTCTAAATTTCTGTTCTCTTGTTACAAATAACTTAATATTACTTAGTTTTGCTTAATATGGCTTATAACTCATCATAATCGGTTTCACATTCTTCTAAAATAAAAATCACAAAAAAAAAAAAAAAAAAAAATGGAAAACCATTTGAAATTTTTAAAATACTTCAAATCTTTTTTAAATTGTATTCAAACTTATGTTCTTTGTTTCTATAAGCTTTTATAAGGTTACCTTAGCTTATTGATTGCTTACATACTCACTACTCGGTTCCTACAACCAATTCACAAAAAAGTCAAACTAAGTCAAACTGCGAAATCGAATTAATGTGGGAGAATTAGCGATATGGAGATGGAATTAGGTTGAGATTATATCTACTTTGGGTTTAGAATAGTTGTCTATTGATTTCATTGAGCATGCCATAGTGGCAGGACTATTGTAAGTCTCATTTTTCAATGATTGAATCAGTAGTGTAATTTGTTCTAATGTTGCTTCTCAATTTTGTTTAATATTGTGTAGTTAGTGAATTTTATGATTGATTAGTTGTAGTAATAATCTGCTTAGTATTGCTGTAGTAAATCTGCACATTTTTTTGGCTAATATGCACCTCTAGATTAGATAGGTTTAAGAGTTGAGTTTTTGTCTCATCTGCATTATTTAAGTGTGACTTGATGTTCTAAATTGAAGTTAGGATTGCAATAGGGTTTGGATGTTAATTGTGTTGGTTTTGGCATATTAAGGAGTGTTTGGTAATAGGTATAAATTTGAGTTTGATGCTGGTACAGAGGTTAAGCTCTATCAATTCAGTATCACTTAGGTTCATTTTATTCATTTAGAACTTTAGTTTGCATCCTAGAACTCTAAAAGTCAAAATCACCATTAAACTGCTCATTTTTGCATCTCAGTTAGAAGTAAGGTAGGATAACTTGCATATTAGGTGTAGGATAACTAGGTTAGCTTAATTTGATCATATTGTATCTTAAATCAACATTAACAATCTGTTTTGCAAGATCAAAAGTCATATAAGTCAATTTCTAAATCTGTCAAAAAGTCAAAAGATGTTTTTCATTTCTGAGTACTAATGTTTCTGGATTTTTAATTTACACATCTCTGGTTCAAATTTATTGAAACTCAGGATTTTACAACTTCTGTTGGTGGTGTATTCAAGGTATTTTTAGTAGAATTTTGTGAATTTTATAAAACCACCAGATAAGCTTCTCAAATGGGTCCATATTGCCCTATTTATACACTCAGTGAATGTTGAGTGTATCTCATGTTATTGCAGAACCTCTAGTAAGTTCATATTAGTTTCTCTAGGGCTCAAGTTTGGTTTACAAGTTCCTTCATAGGTCTAGTTTAGGTTGCCACATCTGGATTTAGGTTTCTAGCTTATTGGCTAGCTTATATTTAGGCTGCAAGTAGGGGTACTGAGCTTGTTTGGTACTTTGCTGATTTTGATTTAGATTGAGCTTATCTGCTCCTAGCTTGTGTATTATTGGTCACTTTTAGTTACTATAGTGTTAGTTCAATATATTTTAGCCTCATTTAATTTCTTGAAGTTTCTGGTTTCATAATTTAGCTTATAGCTTATTCTAGTATATCTTATTTCTATTAATTTGCACCTCATTAGTTAAATCATTGTTCACAACTAGCTTATATTAATTTTCATTGCATAATATTCACATTTAGGACTTTTATGGAAATTTTCATATTTTTCTGTCACAATTTGCTATTTTTCTGCATTTTAAATAGTTTTTATTACTTTTTAATTAGCTTTTATTACAAATAAATCAGAAAAAGCTCAAAAAAATATAATGTTATTTTTCCTAAATTACGAAAAATCAAAAAGGCATAAAAAAACATTTTTCCTCATTTTCCTAGCTTAAATAGTAATTTTTAGCCATTTATTAGTTTAAAATAGTTTTTAATTCATATAAATTCAAAAAAAAAAAGATCAGAAAAATAAGAAATCAGTTTTAAAAATTCTATTTAGTTATTTTAGATTTTTTAAAAATCGTTTCACAATTTTCTCACTAGTTTTCATAATTTTTAGCATTTTAGATTTGTTTTAAAAGTTAAAAATTAGATTTTAATTCAAATAAATTCAAGAAACATCATAAAAATTAGTTTTAAATCTTAGATAACTTTTAAATTGCATTTTACATTTTAGAATAATTTTAGATTATTTTTAGGAATTAGTTTGGTATTATATGCATTTAATTCACGTTTCATTTAATTCGTAATTTGCGTTTTAGTTGTAATTTGCGTAATTAGTCATTTTCATTATATATTTAGCTCTCTTAATTGCTTCCCTTTGCTTTCCTTTGCCCCGTAGTGCAGAAATCCCAAAATTCCCTTTTAAAACATTCAAATCCCGATAATCACGACGTGAGTTGAAAATTCCATTCAACCCTCGTTCGGAACGATCTCGGTGCTCAAACCTAATACATTTGAGTTACCCACATACTACACACTTCTTATAATTGGTTTTCCTAAATCAAACCATGACCCAAAACCCATGGGCAAGAGGCGTCCACGGATCACCAAGAATACCTTTGGACGGATCCACCGTGCGGGGATCCATGGAACAGTAGCTAATTTTCCTCTATGGATAGTGAGCCATTTCTTTATTTTGGGTTGCCGCTCCTACACATACTTTCTCCTAGTATTGTAAACCTTCTAACCTCAGATCCTAAGGATCTCTCTATGTAGTTTGTGTTTTATTTTTGTGTGATTCTCTAGGTTCCTCTTAAAGGCGAGATCACCATCTCTTGAAGTCGAGCAAGCTCAAGTCCATGAGTTGTCATGCTTCGTCATCATCAAGACTACTAAGGTTCTCTTGTTGATAGATCTTTCTTCCTCCATAGAAGTGTTGTGTCAAAGGCATTAGTGAAGGATGCCGAAAGAGTCAAGACGAAAGCATTAGTGAAAGGTGCTTAACGTCCGTGTCAAAGGCATTAGTGAAGGATTCCAAAGGAGTCAAGAGAAAGGCATTAGTGAAAGGTGCCAAACGTCCGTGTCAAGGGCATTAGTGAAGGGTGCCTAGAAGTCAAGTCAAGTGGCATTAGTGAAAGATTCAAAGGGTGTATGATCAAAGAGGTGCATTGATATACAAATAGAGATAGGTTGTATCCAAGGATATTGATATCCTTGATAATGTTGTAATAAGGAGTGGGTCTCCTTTTGGATAGGTGTTATGTAGTGTTGGGTAGTAGTTCCTCCATTGTAATGGAACTTGGTATCTAGCCTAGTACCAGATAAAAGGTAGGCGACGTTGTGATAGGTGTGGTTCTACCTTGTGGAAGAAACCGGTGTCTAGCCTAGTACCGGAAAAAGAGTAGGTGACACTGTGAAGGCTTCTCCGCCATAAGGAGTTGGTGTCGTGTAGTGATTACGAACTCTCAAGTAGGCGAATCGGGTAGTGGAGTAGGGCAAGGAAGGTGTCCTTGTGGCAGAACCACTATAAACACTCGTGTCGTGGTTATGTGTTTCTTACTATTTATCTTACCATTACACACACACACACACACACACACACACATATATATATATATATATATATATATATATATATATATATATATATATATATATATATATATATATATATATATATATATATATATATATATATATATATATATATATATATATATATATATATAAATAATTTAAAACAGTTTTAATTGGTAAAACTATTCAAACCCTCTTTCTAGTTTTCCACAACCACGATGATAGATACCCATTTACTTACGGAGTAGACTTTGATTTGTTTTCGGTTATATTTAGTTTGGATTTGTATATTAATTTTGGAACTCACTATGTTTAGAGTTAGCATTTCGTTATTACTTTAGAATACCTTTGTATCATGTTATTTATAAGACTTTCGCTTGCGTTTGTATATTCTGATTGACACCATAATATGACATTTTGACCCTTGTTGGGTTAGGGTGTTACGTGTGCATTTTGATGTGTGGGGACCTTCTCCTGTTTTGACTAAAGGAGGCTCCAAATACTATGTTTCGTTTATTAATGTCTATACTCGTTACACTTGGATTTATCTTATGAAACACCGCTATGATTTTCTTTCAATATTTATAGATGTTAGAGCTCTAGTATAAACACAACACTCAAATGTTTTCATTGAGATTCGGTAGATGAATACATGTCTAAATACTTTACATATTTGCTTGCTTCATATGAGACAGTATACCAAACCTCTTGTACTGACACTCCATAATAAAATGGTGTTGCTGAAAGAAGGTCCTTTAGTTCCTTCAGTTCATTTATTGGTTTTGTACATCGTCTTCATGGGCATGTGACGTATAGAGAGGTTGTTTGTGATCCATTTTGGCAGGTTGCCATGTGTTAGGAATTAGAAAATTCCATAGTGAAGAGTCGGTCACCCCAAATGTTATCTAGCTTAAGTTAGCTCGTAGACTTGTCATTAGTTACGTTATTTAGTAGTTTATTTATTAGTTTGTAGCGTAGTATAGTGTAGTGCAACACCGTGGAGGAAGGACGGGTCTTTACCCACCGTATGCCCGATCCACGTGCTAATAGGAGGTCGTGTATTCAGTAACTATAAATACCCTTCCATCCATGGAAGGGTGGTGCTCTCATTCAATCTAACATTTCCTTTGTTTAAACCTCTAGCAAGAACACCCTCTCTCTCTACTTTCTCTCTCTAAAATGGCTATCATGTATTTTGATCATCCAAGACCACCTGAATCATCAAACACAATAATATTACGATCCTACAATTGGTACCAGAGCCATGGTTATTGTGTTGTGTTGATTTGTTGTGGTTTTTCATACCGTGTTAAATCTGTTTTTGGCACTTTTATTGGTCGGAAATTTGTGTTTTTCCCTTATTTACAAGATAAACAGTTTTTTAACATTGGTTTTTACTTATTCGTTTGAGTTGGTCAGAAAGTTACATCTGTTTTTGTGTCCAAAGTCCAATGGTCCTTACAAAAGTTACATCTGTTTTTTAGTATGTCTAAGTCCATGAATATGTTATTGTCCAAACTGCAGTATTGTAACTATTTTTTTGTGACTTTTGTACCAGAACTGTGATGATAAGTGGTCTGCTGGTCATTTTAAAGGTCGAAATGGGTCAAAAAGTTGCAACTTTTTAATGTTTTTCTGGGTTAATATTAAGATGGTCGGAAATAGTAGTCGGAAAACTCATCGGAAAACATCAAAAATCTTGCTAGCGACTTGTCTAAACTGTCCAGATGCAATGTATTTTACCTAGCGACTTGTATTTACAAGTCGTGGCGACTTGGTCTAGCGACTTGGTCGTGGCGACTTGGTCTAGCGACTTGGTCGTGGCGACTTGGTCTAGCGACTTGGTCGTGGCGACTTGGTCTAGCGACTTGGTCGTGGCGACTTGGTCTAGCGACTTGGTCGTGGCGACTTGGTCTAGCGACTTAGTCGTGGCGACTTGGTCGTGGCGACTTGGTCTAGCGACTTAGTCGTGGCGACTTGTCATTGTGACCTTTTGACTGATGCAATAAGATAGAAATGAAGAAGAAGATTGACAAATGACCACGACCACTATAACAATTACCAAATACCACTATCTCAAACAAACATCAATATGACTCGTGTAACAACAACAGATCTTGTTTTGTAATCCTAACAACAATAAGTTCTCATCTTAAACCAAACCTACACCATGACTCGAGACTGTCATTCTTTAATGATTTTTTCTAGCGATCTCAGTTCATTCTTTTCTTGTGGATAAAACGCCTATCTGACTTCATGAGTCATGTCTCACAAGATAGAATATCATCATCAATCTCATTTGAAGATCTGGGCTTCTTATTTAATTTTCGAAACTAAGTACAAAAGGACTTTTAACAAGATTGTTAAAACCTCTTTCATGTTTCGTTAACACTTCAAAGGAATATGTACGGCTTTGATTTCAGAAAAGATCACTCAACTTAACGAATACATGACAACTGCTCTAGATTCGAAAAAAAAAGAGTCCGATCTCAGCCCTCTTTGGTGGATTATTCTAAGATAGATGACTAAAGAGGTCATTCACCAAAAGAGCTCATCATTGATCCAAGTGAGAAGTTTGCACCTCTTTATTATGTTCGAATATTAAAGTGTGAACAAAACCATAAGGCTTCTTCAAAACTTTCATTCGTTAATTACAAAAACGAAAATCTAAGTATTTTATACCTACCTGGTGATCTTCGATATGAACTCAAAGCATAAACGAGCCATCCCTGTGGCATTCGAGTGCTGGAATAAGGATGCACTTTTTTTATAGGTTGCTGCATCATGGTATATATATGTCCTTAGGGTTTGTCAATTTGTGTTGAGATGATGATGATTAGTTGTTGATGATCTGAGAAGTGGGGGCGGAATTTTTTTTGAGTGTAATTAGGGTTTGATGGATAAGTGTGATGGGGGCGTGTAAATGTGAGAGGAATTAGGGTAATGTGTTATCACTAAGGTTTTTATACCCGTGGAATTAGGGTAGACTTTTGTGTCTTATGGGCTTATGAAACTTTTTCCTTCGGTTGCTATCTTGAATGATATGGGCTGATTGGGCCCCGAAAACAATCAAGTTATATCACACAAGCTAGCCACTTGTGAATGGCTAACCGTAATAAACTTAAAACTGCTCAGAAACCAATACAATGAAGATCAGGAGAATATAATGAATTCCCGGGTCGTTATGTCCCACGGAGACTCAATGGTGTATCAAAAACTTGATCAGATGATAGAATGATCACTAAGGATAGTGATCAGCAAAGATTTGGATTGGAAATTACACTACTGATTGATTGGAATGTATTTGGACACAGAATTGATAAGCACAACAATCAAACAAGACAAACGTCAAAAGTACGTTTAAAAACTACGCAAACGTATAAAATAAAAGTGAGATCTAAGAAATAAAAGACCTAAAAATATGAAAATAACATTTTTGGAATCCTAAAAATAAAAGAAAATTATTAGAAAAAGAAAATTATTTTTATAACTATTAATTTAATTATTATTAATTAAAAACTATTTTAAACTATTTATTAATAACCTAAAATAAAAGAAAATATGAAATAAGGCTAGAAAAATAAGATTATGATTCAGAAAAATCTAAAATATTATAAAACTTATTTTAAAACTAAAAATATATTTTTTACACTTTTTATCTAATTATTATTAATTAATTATTATTTAAAATACACTTAAATACAAGAAAATATAAAATAAACACGGAAAAATAAAATTATAACTTAGAAAATCTAAAATATGATAAAACTAATTTTAAAACTGAAAAGATATTTTTATGCTTTTAATTATTTATTACTAATTATTTAATACTTTTAACTATTTAAAATTATAATAAATACTAAAGCAGTTAGGAAAATTATGAAACTTTTTCTAAAAATAACTTAAGGTGACAGAAAACTAAGAAAATATAAAAACAAGATTTGCTTAATAATAAGCTAAAAAGAAAAATAAAAGGCTAAAAATATTAAATAAACGCTATCACTATATTTAAATTGATGTTTTCGGTTTTCTTTTTGAAAACTACTTAACTACTTAAAATATGAGACTTTAATAAACACAAAATTTTACAAATCAAAAATAAGCTATTTGACAAGCTTATGAGCTTATGAGATATGCTTATGAGCTTATTTTAGTGAAATAAGCTCAAACAAGCTTGTAAAGCGAAAACAAAAGTTAAATAAGCTACAAATAGGCTAATTCTACTTATATAAAGCTAAATTACACAGATAAGCACACTAATAAGCTAGAAATAAGCAATAAGCACTTATGCTAAAGCGAAAATGGATGAACAAAAGGCCACTTGCACCCTAGCAAACAAGCTTCAAAATGAAAACTTAAGCTTGGAACTTCAAGATGGCTTGTTGGCTACTCAAAGAACCAAGAATCACGAGATTTGACCAACAAATAAGCTCTGTGTGAGCTTATGATTGAGCTTATAAAGCGGTGCAGGTGGCACTTTTTGAATAGGTACTCAAAATAAATAGAAAATAAGCACTAAATAAGCTGAGCAGTGAACTAATATTTTTCTAATTAAGTTTAGCAACTAAACTTTGATATTCCAAGAGCTTATATCCTAAATCTCAATATTAAACACACGGTAAAATTAGCTTTTAATTCAAAACGACCAAATGAAGATTTTGACTTTTATAAAAACTCACTAAGTTTGACTTAAGTGAACTTTGATTTGATCCGTGAATTTGAATAAGTTGTATTAAGGTGTGTTAAGGCTGATTTGAGCAATCTTATCAACTTATAAACACAAAATCATGACCATGAATCATTAAAATCAACGATGAACACACAAGATTTGATCTAAGATTATTTTGACTTTGGATGAAACAAGGTGGTTTTCTTGACTTGCTTGAGTTATTAGACACTAATGAGACATGAAACAAGTAAAAGAAAATGCTAGAATACCTTCTAACACAGATTGCACAAAGTGAAACCAAACAACCTTTTCTAAAAGCTGTTTTGATGATTTTCAAAGCTAAACACAATTTAAAACCATGAGACTAATTAGGACCTTATAATATCATTAAATAAGACTAAATAAACATGAACCAACAACATTAACAACATGAAACACAAGAATGATGATTATACTAATTTGATTGTCAAATGAGATTTTTATAAACTACAAATTTAAAAGAACAACCAACTTATTTTAATGCTTAAATACACTTAACTATAACTAATGAACATAAAGAAAGCAAATTCAAGCTACTAATTACCTTAAACAGTTAAATGCCAAAATGATAAAAAGGCTTACAAGATGGATTTGGTTAAAACTAAGAACAAGGATCACAAGACCACTCCTATAGGCTTACCACTAAGCCACTAACTGAAGGCCATCCAAAATTCACCCCTGCTCATTTGTGAACACCATTTCCATGGAATTTTGATTTTTCAACTAATTATTTGGTATTTTGGTGATTTTCTCTTTTGCTTCTAAACCTGGATTTTAATGTTTCTAAAAGCTTGAATAAGCTTTATAGAGCTTACATGTGCTATATCAGTCCATAATAACACCTAACAACAACATTTGAATCATATGAGATTTTTGAACATGAAATTGCATAAACCGAAATTGATACTTGAATCTTGAAATTTATTATTGAAAAGGGTTTAAGGTACACCTGAGAATGATTAAAAGCAATTGCTTGAAAGCTAATTTTTACACTAGAAAGCTTAAAATGATACAAACGACTAAGAAAAATAAAATTACACTAGATAGATTAATACAATGCTTTCTTCCTTCTTTTATAGACTTTTGGACTCCTTGATGACCTCTGAATGTATCCCACCTCATCTGAGCCTTTGGATTGGCTAAAATCATCAGAACCATACAAGTGTAGATTTTGGCGCCAAATTTCTCTTGAGCAGGTTTTAGTCAATTAAAGCTTTTGGGTGTTAGTGGAGGTGGAGGGGACAAGGTATACAAGTTGGAAGACAGGTGGAAGGGAGATATGTTGAAAAGAAGAGAAACCACTCTGGTTTCTGGTTTAGGCGCGAAGGAGAGGTAAGGGATGAACAGTCATGGGTTTGACTTTGTTGACCCGTGGTATTATAATAAGCAAAGGGTCAAATGGGGTTTTGATGGGATCAAGGGTCGGGGGTTCAAGGTCCAAGGGTCAAGTTGGGATTGGGCTTGTGAGATGGGCCAGCTGGTATTGGATTGGATTTGGGCTTTGATATTAAAAAGGGTCCGGTTTGGTATATGTTAACACAAGGACCCAAGTTGTAATTTGGCCAAAGTTAAGGACTGAACTTGACACTTTTCCAAACTTATCACAATGACCAAACTTGACAAACTTTGATAGTACAAGGACCCTTATTGCATAAAATTCCATTTTAAAATATCCAAGGACTAATTTTGCAATTTTTCAAAGTTTAGGGACCTTATCTGCCATTTAACCAAAGAATCATTCAAGGACCATTTTTAAACAATCTTAGAACATTTCAGGGACCTTGAATGATAAAATTCTTGATTTTTGAATTCCAGGGACTAGATTTGACAACTTTTGAAACTTGGGGGACTAAAACTGCCAATTTTGCAAACTTGAATCATTTTTCATCTGATTTTGATATTTTTGCATTTAAAACACATAAAACACTGATTTGTGATATTTTCATCCTTTTAATGCATTTTTGAGTGTTTTCAGATGATTTTGCAGTTTAGATTGTACAAAAATGATGAGTATTTAGACATTCATCATGGGCCGACCCTTCATTGTTGATAGATCATTGCTAGACTATAATGGTTGACATATTTGATGATAGTCTTGGGCCGTATGTCATTGGACTGGGAAGGATCTGTGTTGGATCTTATGTATTGCTAATTTGCCCCTTATTGGTGAATATGTCGTGTATGTTTGGAAGTTATTAGTGGTGACATATTTTGGATCTTATAAGCTAATATAACCACAAATGAAAAATCGTATTGGTAATTAGGTTACAAATTTGTATTTGTTGTTCCCACTTATGTTAGTTTGGATTCGTTAATTTGGGCAGTTTGTAGGATTTGACTGTGGGCTTGGATCTTAATTGAGTAATCAAGTTTGTCCGTACACATGATTGGGTCGAATGGATTTCTCAACATTTGAATTTGATGAGACTTGTTGGGTTATGAGATTTGATGACGAGACTTGTGTTATACTGATTGATACTTTGGTTTATACCTTTTCACGAAGATTATTATTTCACGGCTTGAAGTGTTTAATTGAACAAAGTTGACTACGGGGTTGTTTGTACGGTATTTCTTATTTGGCTTTGAAGTGAGGTTTTTCGGGCGCGTTTACTTACTTTCATCTTCTTTCTTTCTACCCTTCCGCGAAGATAACTTGTTTGGGCATTTATACAGTGTGATAAAGAATTGGCTATTTAATTCGTTTGTGATTCTTTCTCGTTTAACCCACAACGTAACTATCACTTCGGTGTCTCACGATTGAGGATATATCAAGAGGTTTTGTACATTGGGTACACCGTTTCTTTTCACGAGGATTAGTACAAGCTTAAGTAACAAATCGTGGAATTCTACTTCATGATCAAGTTTGGTATATCGGTTTACTTCACCAAGTAGTCACAAGAATTGTCACGATTATGTGAAAGATGTGTTTACCAAAGTCTTAATTGGATGGTTGATGATTTTGTTGATGTTGGACAATGAGCGATTCTTTGAACCACTACATGTTCCCTAAAAGCAGATATTACCAAACCAAAGTGGTCATAACACATTCAAGTCGACATTGTTTACGGTTTTGTCTTGATTTTGTAAAATCCAGCGAAAGAATCATTTCTCGGTTTAAATCATAGACTTGTAAAATCCGTGAAAATGGAAACATCCCGGTAATAGTAAAGTTCATTTCGGATCTATCTTACGGTTTATTCTTGGTTTTGTAAAATCCCGCCAAAGAAACTATTTTCGGTTTAAACCATAGAGTTGTAAAATCCCGTATTGATGGAACCATCCCGGAGAAAAGGAAAGTGTAGTTCGGGATCTTTTTCGATCTTTGGTGTTACGGTTTCGCTTGAAGAAGGATAAAAGGTGTATTTTATGAATTTGATGTGTGTTTGGATTTTTGTCATGGCGGTTTGGTTATTACATGGTTTTACGGGTTATGTACTTTTAACCATAGTCGGGTTGAAACCATTATCATAGTTCACTTAAAACGTCAAAGGAGTCTAGATTTGAGCTTTTAACCGGAAGATGTGACAACGGGTTAATTCACTATTATTTATTTGAGGTTGAAGTGAAATATCACGGCGAGTGTGCTTAGTATCCGGAGGTATCGGGGATGGATGGATGAAGATTCTTTGAGATCCTTGTTCGAACTTTTTCTCAAAACGAAGACTTGGAAATCTAGTTATTTTTGGGAGTCTTTTTTCTTTTACCACGAGGGGAAATTGGGCTCGTATCACCACAAAATAACTATCACTTTAAGGAGTTACGTTGTAGTGCTTAGTGTCACATTCAATTATGGATTTTCAAGAGGTAATGTATGTCTTATACTTGATGGTTGGTTGGATGAAGAGTATAGAGTACTTAGAGATTCAATGGAGCATGAATTCTCGGCACCGCTCTTTGTTACATATGTGCAAGTTTAAGTCACGAGTTCGGGTTAGTTTACTTCAGCGTCAAACTCATCATATTGGGTTTTCTCCATCATTTGTCACGACAAAGAGCCTCTTGAATGATAATGGGTTGATTACATGTTTTGCCAAAGAGATGATGAAAAGAGAGATTATGACGCCTGCTCACATCGATTCAGCCTCGTACTTCATCATTGTGACGTTTGAATACTTGGTTCAAGCCTCGTACTCTAAAGAAAAGAAAAGTGTGCGTGTCGGCGCTTTATCTTGAAGAAGAGAAATCTTCTTATTATGACCATTCTCATCAACATGCTTCATACTTTTTCCATGCATTTCGGTCTTCAAGTGAACTGACTATCGTTGATTGTTTTCTTATTCCACTTGCTCAACGATATTGATGATGGCGACATCATGTGCTTATTTTATGGGGAGAAGTGTGAATAGAATACTTTGGATGATTTCACTTATTTAGTCAAGAATGGCATCTTCGTATGCAATTCTTGAGGGGAGTAGAAGTGTGATTTTTTTTGCATTGTTGATTGATATTTGAGAATATAAGTGGTCATACGGCTCTAAACTCATGTACGAACCGAGCTTTTTCTTATCGGGTCATCTTCACATGGAGTTTTTCACTTCTAAGAGCCGTTGGTTGACATCTTCACTCGGATTGATGAGTTTATCAACAAAGTGCTTCCGGTTAATGCTTCACGTATACATCAACATGATGATTCCGAACAATCTCTTTGTTCTTGTTTGATGTGATTGGTAGTTTGGTGTTACCATCTTGTTTGATGTGATTCCGAACAATTATGGTTTTTCCACTGCCTTTACCACAAGCCATAAACTTGCGGGCTAGCCAACTCTTCACTTTTTAGGATATGGTGAGTTGAGTACCATACAATTTTGGGCAAATTGCAAGCCATAAACGGATTTGATATATCTTTACCAAGAGCCGCTTGCTCTGGATTAGCCAATCCTTTTGTTTTTAGACATGGCGGATCGATTACCATAAGTCGAGTAAGTGAAAACACTTACTCCAAAAAAAATTTGGCCAAAATGGGGAATTGGGCGGATAATACATGATAAAATTCGTGAGAATTCCCCACACTTAGAAATGAATATTGCCCTCAATATTCAAAATCTGCATGTTATGCCGAAACCAAGAACGTAAAAGGGAAATACTACGGCCATTATTTGAAAGATTTTTTTTTTTTTTTTTTTTTTTTTTTTGAAAGGATTTTATATACAACGACATGGGCAACTCCCCACACTAGGGTGGTAGAATAGAGAAAGGCGACGAAATATGGGTGAAAACCCATATGGTGCGTGCTAATGTTTTGCTTCCCGAGTCACTAGCTTGACTCGATCCCGCATTCATTGGTTCATGGGGAAAGTTTGTAAATCCCGGACAACCCATGGGGAATGTCCTCTCCAAAATAATGCTTTAATCGATGACCATTCACTTTAAAATTAGGACCATTAGGTTGAGATAACTCAATGGTGCCATAAGGATAAACCTTAGCGATAGTAAATGGACCGCACTAACGGGACTTGAGCTTTCGAGAAAATCTTCAATCTTGAATTGAAAAGAAGGACTCGATCACCAACGTTGAAAACGCGTTTCTTGATTTTAGAGTCATGAATCTTCTTTGTATTTTGTTTGTAGATCAAAGAGTTCTCGTATGCTTGATCACGGAGTTCATTTAATTCATTCATTTTAACTTTTCTCGTGATCACCACCGTCGAATATCGAAATTTGCATGTTTCAAGGCCCAAGATGCCTTGTGCTCAAGCTCAAACGGAAGATGACATGCCTTCCGCACACTAGCTTGTATGGAGTACACGATGGGTGTTTTGTAAGTCATCACGGAAGGCCCAGAGTGCGCCATCCAGCTTATCCGACCGGGATGCACGATTTTCGCCATCGTCCTTTCAAGAATTCTTTTAATACCACGGTTGGAAACTTCCACCGCCCACTTGTTTGGGGTGGTATGCGAGAGAGACGGTGGGTAACACCATACTTTTGCATGACACGATCAAATTGATCGTTGCAAAATGTGTACCACGATCGCGATTATAGCTCTCGGAGTTCCAAACCCGGCAAAAGAGATTTCAAAATTTCACAACAACTCGGGCATCATTGGTAGGTAAAGCTTTTGCTTCAACCCATTTTGACAAATAGTCAATGTACCACGAGTATGTATTTGTTACCACGAGACGAAGGAAATGGCCCCATAAAGTCAATACCAAGATGTCAAATATCTCACAAACTTGAATGGAATTTTGTGGCATTTCATTTCTTTGAGATATATTTCCGTGACGCTGACAAGCGTCACGTGTTTTGACAAAATCGGCATGGGCATTGTGGGCCAATAAAACCCGAATCAAACACCTTTTGGCGGTATAGTTTGGACTATGATGGCCCCGGTGGTCCAAAGATGGCAAGTCGTGAGAATGTCAATAGCTTCCTCGTCCATAAACACACCGTCGGATGACTTGATCCGCACAGTATTTTGAATAAGTAGGGTCGCCCGTAAATAATGTTTAACATCCTTGAAGAATTTGTTCTTTTGTTGGGTCGACATCCCTTTCACTATGAAGTTACCCGCATGGTAATTTGCAAAGTCAAGAAACCATGGGGTGGTAGAATTCCACGAAAAGAAACCGCATTGAGTGTCTCGAGAGGAAATGTTTCATTTATTTCCTTTTCTCGAAAACATCTTGGTGAGGGTTTTCTAACTGGACAGATGATCACCGCTAGATTCTCGCTCCTTTTTATCACGATGATGATATCAAATTCTTGCAGGAGGAGAATCCAACGGAGCAATCTCGGCTTTGCATCTTGTTTTGCAAAGAGATATTTGAGAGCCGAGTGATCCGTATACACCACGCATTTGGTCAAGATTAAGTATGGCCGAAACTTCTCAAATGCATACACCACGGCTAGTAATTCATTTTCTATGGTGGTGTAATGAGTTTGAGCTTCAGTCATAGTCTTACTTGCGTAGTGGATTGGCTGAAAATGCTTATTTCTACGTTGCCCTAGAACTGCACCGATAGGAAAATCACTTGCATTGCACATGAGCTCAAAAGGTAAATCCCAGTCAGGAGCAACGAGAATGGGTGCTTCAGTAAGCTTTTTCTTCAATGTTTCAAAAGCTTCAATGCACTCGGGTGAGAAGATAAAAGGAGCATCTTTTTCAAGAAGATGAGTCATAGGCCGGGCGATTTTAGAAAAATCTTGTATGAATCTACGATAGAAACCGGCATGACCTAGAAAACTCCTAATACCTTTGACGGTAGTAGGATGAGGTAATTTAGCAATAACATCTACTTTTGCTCTATCTACCTCAATCCCATTTTTTGAAATTTTATGGCCAAGGACTATGCCTTCTTTGACCATAAAGTGACTCTTCTCCCAGTTTAGACAAAGATTGGTGTCTTCACACCTTTGAAGCATTTTTTCTAAATGGGAGAGACATGTTTGAAATGAATCCCCAATGACCGAGAAGTCATCCATAAACACCTCCATTGTTTCCCCGATCATGTCGTGGAAAATGGCCATCATACATCGTTGAACGTGCGGGAGCATTGCATAAGCCAAAATGCATACGCTTGTAGGCAAAAGTTCCGTATGGGCGGTGAATGTGGTCTTCTCTTGATCCCGTGGATCAATGGGGATCCGAAAATATCCCGAGAAACCATCAAGGAAACAATAGTACTCATTCCTCGCTAATCTCTCAAGTATTTGGTCCATGAAGGGTAGAGGAAAATGGTCTTTACGGGTGGCGTCATTCAACTTACGATAGTCAATGCAAACACGCCATCCGTAACCAACCGAGTTGGAATTAACTCGTTATCTTCATTTGTGACAACAAGAATGCCACCCTTTTAGGAACACAATGAATTGGGCTAACCCAAGGACTATCTCGAGATCGGGTAAATCAATCTCGCATCAAGAAGTTTGATAACCTCCTGTTTGATAACATCATGGATTTTTGGATTTACTCTTCTCGATGTTGAACTCTTGGTTTGAAATCATCCTCCATCAAGATTTTATGAGTACAAAACTCGTGGTTGATACCCTTAATGTCGGAGAGTTTCCAAGCAATTGCTTGCTTGTGTGACTTCAAGACCTTTATGAGCAATTTTTCATCTTTACTCAAATCTCGAGCAATAATGACGGGTAATTTATCATCACCCTCAAGAAATGCATACTCGAGATGAGGCGGTAAGTCCTTAAGCTCAACCTCGTGAAATTCTTCGCTTTCTCAACCGACTTGACTTCCTTATTATGAAGCTTGACGGGAGGAGAGGAGGAGAAATGTCCCGATTTAACAACTTCTCAAGAAGAATATCTCCTCCAGTTAATCTCATTTTGATCAATCTCATCGAATTGAATCACTAGTGTGAGGGGTTGATGATGGATCATCATTAAGCAACTTCTCAATGAGAAGTATGTCCCCTCAATGTCAATTGAGCGTGATCAATTTCCCATGGAGCAGTAATCACTAGCCAAGTATGCTTCAATCTCTTCCAAGATGAAGTCTCTTCCTCAAACGGAGTGATAGAAGGAGTAGAATTTGCTATGATAGGTTGAGAAGATGTGGTGGGATCCCCACTCACGTAATTATGAGAATAACCAAGAACTTCTTGAGTACTCTTCAAAACAACATCAATGATATCTATTCGGTTAACCGACTCGTAATCATAGTTTGCGGAGTACCTAGAAGTTTGATCAAGGTTAAAGGTGACGACTTCATTACCAACACGTAATGTGATTTCTTGCTCAAATACATCAATGAGAGCACGACCCGTTCTCGTGAATCCTCGACCAACAATGAGAGGAACCCGATGATCGACATCAAAATCAACAACCACGAAGTCAACTGGAAATGGAACTTTCCTGCTTTCACAAATACATCCTCGGCAATGCCAAGAGGACGGATATGGAACGATCCGCAAGCTCGAGAGTCATGCATGTAGGAGTAAGTTCCGGAAGAGAAAGTTTCTTCCATACTTGAATAAGGCATCGTTGATGCTTGCACCAAGATCGCTAGGGCAAAGCATTCAACCATTCCCGGAAATACACAAGGTAAGAGAAATTTTCCGGGATCTCCAAGCTTTTTCGAAGCTTCTTCAGGATAACTGCAGAAAGTTCTCGTTAAGAGGAGTTTTGCCATCTCAAACAACTTTTCCTTGTTGCTTAACATGTGTTTGAGAGTTGATGCAAACTTGGGCATCAAGATGATAGCATCCGCAAAGCTTATGTCAAAATGTAACTCTTGGAAAATTTGGAAAAATTTGTCCATTTGATGACCGGCTTTCTCGCTGGAGCTTTTGCTCATTCAAACGTGATGGGTAAGGAATAGAAGATTTGGATTGCTTTCAACGGAGCTACGGAGGTTCAAAACAACTCCGGATTTGACTTGGGTTTCGGACAACTTGAGGTTGACTCACCAAGGTAGGACGTGTCTGATGCCATTGGGCTTGAATAATGCACCTTGTCCGTTGTATCCTTGGTAACTTGACTCATTTCTCCTAGTGGAGGAGGCATTGGAGTCAAAGGTCCATTGTGTGTCGGAGGTTCACTTTCTACTACCTTTGGGAGAGAAGAAGAAGAGGTATTAGGAATAGCAGGTCCATCATATGAAACACCACGGTTGTGATCGCTTTGCATCGCCCCTCGGGTTAGCGATCATGTTGCTCGGAAGTTTTCCGAGCCCGAGGGTTGATCATTTAAAGACTTCTTAAGATCGCAACTGACCGACCAACAACCTGCTCATTTCATCTTGGGATTTCATGAATTGTTTCAATAACTCATCGATGATGGTCCGGTTGGAACAATGGCGGAGGTGGATTAGGAAAATTCGGCCTCTAATGTTAGGATTAGGGCCTTGGTTTTGAAAATTTCCTTGATTAGGATTCATATTCCGTGAAATTGATTCCCTCGATTGAAATTGTTTTGATTAAGGTTCCGTTGATGTTGGAAACCTTGATTTGGTGCAGGATAGAAATTACCTTGGTTTTGGTAACCTTGGTTCATTCAAGGTTGGTTTCGATTCGGTTTTGCATGTTATGATTCTCGTTAAAACCGGTGGTGCTCGATTAGTGTTAGCACGGTAGTGTGGTTCATTTTGAGGACGGTATTGATTACCTCCCGATGTGAACTACCGGCTAGAGCATTGGCTTCAAATGGACTACCATCGGTGGCGATGACAATTGTAGTATGCATGAGGCCACCACAAGTAACACAACTCTCGACTTTCTTCACTTCACCATGTGATGGTGTCGTGTGAAGGTCACTTTCTTTTGGTTATCAAGAACCAAAGCTCGAACAATATCTCGTAAGTTTGTCAATCTTAGCATCGGTGCTAGATGTACTCACCGGAGATGAAGAAGAAGAAGGTCCAAGATGAGACCGATATGTCTTTGCTCGGAAAGGCGGACCGAGATTTGTTCCCAATGATTTGCAAGGCTTCTTTGGTAGTCTTGCTCAGAAATTACCTCGCGGAGGCATTCAAAGAATCTTGATTAGTCCGGTTCGAGACCATTGTAGAAAGTATCCATTTGCATTAACTCGGTAAAACCATGATGCGGAAACTCATGAAGCAATTCTTTGTAACGATCCCATGCCTCCCGAATGATTCATCAAATCTCCGAGAAAATTTCATTATCTCATTCTTAAGACTTGTGGTTCGGGATGGAGGATAGAACTCGTTAACTAACTTGGTGACTAGATCCTCCCATGTCTCAATAGAACGAGGGGTTGTTTCTCAAGCCAATTCCGGCTTGTCCTCTAGAGAAAATGGGAACGAAGAAGCTTGATAGCTTCATGTGGGACATTCTTGTACTTGATGGTAGATGCAATCTTGTTAAACCATCGAATGTGTGCATGAGGATCATCCCGCTCAAAACCATAGAATTGGCTTTGGGTTACAGATTAAGCAACCCAATTTTGAGCTCAAAAGTATCGCCCACGATGGTGGGACAACAATAGCATCTCCGTAACCCTCGATGGGTGCTTGGAGAAGCTCATTCATGGGCTTATCTTCCGCCATTACGACGGTGGTGGTGGTAGACGTTCCTCGATCACGGTGAAGGAGCGTAACGTCCTCACGCCACGAGGAATGTTTCCAAGCTCGAAAGTGGACTTGTAGAACTGGAAGAACGAGTGCGCATGCACTATGTATAAAAATCAATTTTCAAAACAAATGCGAGGCAAAGCGACAAGTGAACTTAACCAATAATCACAAATGAAATGGCTTTGAAAAAGGTACACCAAATCACAAGGACACAAAGGCAAGTTTTAACTGTTGTTCGAACTTATTATGGTCACACCCCAGGTAGTAGGTGCATCGCCTTGATTTGTGGTGGTTGATTTTTATGTATATATTAAGTACCACTTAAAAAGACGTAGGTTAAGATTTGTGCAAAGGGGTTTAAAAACTTTTTGGACAATATTTTTGGTATCGTCTCGTTTAACCAAATCGTATCTCTTTAAGAATCACCTCAAAGAAAATACAAGATAGAAAACGTTCCGATTGTTTTGTTGTTTTTATATTTTTTTTGGGTTGTTAACACTTTAGGAAAAGTGCTAATGAACTTTTTTTGAGATTTTATATCTTTACAAAAAAACATTTTACAAACGGTGGTATATGTGCAAGAATGGGTCTGAAAAAGGTTTAACACACGCTAAAGCCTCCCCGGCAGTGGCGCCAAAATTTGATTGGGCCCCGAAAACAATCAAGCTATATCACACAAGCTAGCCACTTGTGAATGGCTAACCGTAATAAACTTAAACCGCTCAAAACCAATACAATGAAGATCGGGAGAATATAATGAATTCCGGGTCGTTATGTCCCACGGAGACTCAATGGTGTATCAAAACTTGATCGGATGATAGAATGATCACTAAGGATAGTGATCAAGAAAGATTTGGATTGGAAATTACACTCTTGATTGATTGGAATGTATTTGGACACGTAATTGATAAGCACAACAATCAAACAAGACAACGTAAAACGCACGTTTAAAACTACGTAAACGTATAAAATAAAAGTGAGATCTAAGAAATAAAAGACCTAAAATTATGAAAATAACATTTTGGAATCCTAAAATAAAAGAAAATTATTAGAAAAAGAAAATTATTTTATAACTATTAATTTAATTATTATTAATTAAAACTATTTTAAACTATTTATTAATAACCTAAAATAAAAGAAAATATGAAATAAGGCTAGAAAAATAAGATTATGATTCAGAAAAATCTAAAATATTATAAAACTTATTTTAAAACTAAAATATATTTTTTACACTTTTTATCTAATTATTATTAATGAATTATTATTTAAAATACACTTAAATACACGAAAATATAAAATAAACCTGGAAAAATAAAATTATAACTTAGAAAAATCTAAAATATGATAAAACTAATTTTAAAACTGAAAAGATATTTTTTATGCTTTTTAATTATTTCTTACTAATTATTTAATACTTTTAACTATTTAAAATTATAATAAATACTAAACAGATTAGGAAAATTATGAAACTTTTTCTAAAAATAACTTAAGGTGACAGAAAACTAAGAAAAATATAAAACAAGGTTTTCTTAATAATAAGCTAAAAGAAAATCAAAAGCTAAAAATATTAAATAAACGCTATCACTATATTTAAATTAATGTTTTTCTGGTTTTTCTTTTTGAAAACTACTTAACTACTTAAAATATGAGACTTTAATAAACACAAAAATTTCACAAATAAAAAATAAGCTATTTGACAAGCTTATGAGCTTAACAGATATGCTTATGAGCTTATTTTGGTGAAATAAACTCAAACAAGCTTGTAAACTGAAAACAAAAGTTAAATAAGCTACAAATAGGCTAATGCTACTTATATAAAGCTAAATTACATAGATAAGCACACTAATAAGCTAGAAATAAGCAATAAGCACTTATGCTAAACTGAAAAATGGAAAGAACAAAAGGCCACTTGCAGCCCTAGCAAACAAGCTTCAAAATGAAAACTTAAGCTTGGAACTTCAAGATGGCTTGGTTGGCTACTCAAAGAACCAAGAATCACAGGATTTGACCAACA